>VWYH01001909.1:257694-650278 GCA_013399365.1 Pampusana beccarii
AAAATAAAAATAAAAAATAAAAAAAAGAGAAAAATGAAACAAAAAAAAAAAAAAAAAAAAAAAAGAAAAAAAAAAAAAAAGAAAAAAAGCAAGAAAAAAAAAAAAACCACAAAAAAAGAAAATAAAAACCCCTTGTCGACACAATCTCAGCAAGTGGAGCTCGACATGGTCACCGTGGAGAAAACTCTCACTGAAGACAAGAGGTAGCTGGGCTTCAGCTGATGAGTATCAGGGATAAAGGATGAAGGAAGGACCGACCCTTCCTGCGTAAAATAGGGAGAAGAAACCACTGCACCGTAATGCAATGATCACAGCACTCACCAGGACTGCTGGAACCCTGCTGACTATTGGGGTGTCCATCACGCCTATAAAAGAGACACAGTCCTCTGCAAACTGCCCCCTGGGGTTCTCTACCATCAACCATCTGAGCCTGGACAGCCCAGTGCAGGAACCTACCGCCGGACCGATGTCTCCATGGGCAGAGAATCACAGAATCATTTCAGTTGGAAGAGACCCTCAGGATCACCCAGTCCAATCATAACCTAACTCTAGCACTAAACCACATCCCTAAGAACCTCATCTATGCACCTTTTAAACACCCCCAGAGTCACACAACCACATGGCAAACATGAGTTCACACACATGCACTGCCACATGCTACACGTGTGCTTGGCATTCTCCTCTCCCACAGAGGTTTTAATAGTTCAGAAAAGGAGGGGAACACACACTAAGATGCCTCGACACCCCAGCTCTGCCCTGTGGGCCCCTCCTGTGCTAAACCCCAGCTCAGCTGGCGGCTCCCGGTGCTGCCGCAGGACCCGCACACTGCAGCCGCATCACCCGATGATGCAGCCGAACACGACGCAGATTTAGAGGCGATGGGAGCACCCTCTCCTTGAGCAAAGCTTGCCAAACCGCCTTCTCTCCCATCCCTGGTTTCCAGGAGATAAATCCATCCGGGCTATTGAGCTCACATCTTCGTCACCACGCTGAGAGTTTCTCCAGCCTGGCAGAGGTGGTGAGATCCACCCCGGGGTTTGGCACAACGCGATGATCTCAATCTCACCCCATCCTGTAACAAGGGTCTTTGGCAGCGTAACAACCCCAGGAACAAACTGAAGCAGAGGAAGCACGAGGCTCTCCAGCCTCTGCAAAATCAGCTTCCAGCTCCAGCAGCAATTTAAGGACGCAGCTGAAGGTCACTGTACCTTTGTAAAGCATATTACATGTTCCCTTCATACACCTCCCTCCTGTCCACCCCCATACGTTATTTTGAAAGCGAGTTCTCTCCTTATGGCTCCCCTATTCATTTGCACGTCTCCCACAAAACAATTCATACCAATAGCCTTTCTTCCTCCCTTCCTTCCTCTTCTTTGCTGGTACAAATTACAGTGGGAAAATATGTTGCTTGGCTTAAAAATTACAACAACAGAAAAAAAAAAGCATCAAGTGAACAATATGAGCGATACTTGGGTAAAAATACATTGCAACAGAGATGGGAAGCGGCAGCACTCGTTTCAGCGCTTGCAGGAATCCCAGCACAACCAGCAGAGTCGTACCTGTCCTGACACACAGGTTGGCTATGGGGTTGTTTTGGGAAGATACCAAAACTAATACCTCACCAGCTTCAGTGGTCAGGAGAGATTCTCCAAAACGCAGTCCCAGGCATGGATCAGTGCACAAGGGACAAGGAACCACCAAACCCCTTGGACTGTGCACCATTTTCTGTCAGCAGAGGCTGGGAAGCCGGGATGTAGACAGTGGCAATAAAAGTATCCCACCACCCTTGGGAACAAGCCCTCAACCCCATTGAGATATAGAATCATTTTGGTTGGAAGAGACCCTCATGATCGAGTTCAACTGTTGCCCCAACCCCAGCACTAACCCACATCCCTGAGAACCTCATCTCCACGTCTGTTCAACCCCTCCAGGGATGGTGACTCCAGCACTGTTCCAACGCCCGACAGCCCTTCGGGGAAGAAATTGTTCCCCAGATCCAACCTAAACCTCCCCTAGTCCAATTTGAGGCCATTTCCTCTCATCCTATCACTTGTTACCCGGGAAAAAATATTCAAGGGTCTTCAGATGTGGCCTTGAAGGACCCCAATGGAGCTTCTGTAGCACACGTTGGAGAGCTGCCCTCAGCCAACACTCTGCAGCCCACAGAGACCCCACGGCCACCCAGGACGTGGCAGCCCGCTCGATGCCACACGGCTCCTCCCCAAACCAGGCTCAACACCTTGCAATGAGCCAGATGGTCCCACAACCTGGAATTTGCAGCTTATTACAACAGAGCGGTGAGGCTTAAGGTCTGCAAAGGTGCCAGCGCCCCCACGTCTCCCATTGTTTGGCTTAAAGTTTCGGTCCCTGGAACCACAACCATCCCTCTCCTCCTGCCACAACATCTGCACTCCTGCCGCTGCAAAGAGAGGGGTGGAAAGGTAACAGCAGCTTCTATTAGAGTTTCCCACACTACGTATTGAGCAAAAAAGAGCTAAAGAAAAAAATAGTTCTTTAATCAACTGATTTTCACATCCCCCTCCGATTTCGGAGTGCCAGAGTTATCGATTCCTCAACATTACCAGTGGTTAAAATGCTCCTGGAGTTTTGGAGAGAGGAGCAACTCGCAGAGCAGCTCAAGAGCTGCTCGACTGCGCAAGCTGCTTCGCTGGAATCAAAGCGTTTCGCCAGAACACGTCAAACTCAATCAAGGATTAAATGGAAAAGTTTGGGCGCAATTAGAAGTCGAGGCTGGTGGAATTTTTACCTCCTGATCTGTGCACGGATTCATGACGGCACCCAGGGCCACAGCTCCCTCGTCTCGGACACCAGCTCCATCTCCTGCTCCGTCATTCACCGCTGCAGGATTTTTCAAATAATCTGCTTTTTCCAGGCACATGGAGGGTGCTCTCCTGGGGATCACTGACGCTGGCTCGAAAAATCTAATGCAACATCACATCCATAACGCACCATGTAAACGTCAGCTATGCGTAACACCGTTTAATAACATTATATAATTGTCTCCTCCAAATCAAACCCCTGAGTTTCAATAAGCACATTTTGATGTTTCTGGATCAGTATTTTGGAAATTTCTATTCTACAAAGTATTTCAAGAAATTAACTTTCCAATTCTACTTGAGATGAGCATAAATTTCACAATACTGGAAGTTTTCCACATGGTAGAAACCCTGTTTTCTCACCGGCTCTAAATAACAGGTGCTTGTTGCTTTTCGAAGCATGAAATAAGCAACGGTGTTTGTTGTGAAACTGGGATGCGGACAGATTTTCAACAGTGCCACCCTGAAGGTGCTAAGTTCCAGGAAGGAGAGAGCTTTACTAACATAAAATTAAGTAATTACACCGATGCCTCTCTGATGACGGCAAGACAGATTTGGACAACAGCTTCGCACGTATTGGGAAGAAAGCACATCTGGACAGTGACGTCCTGCCACAGAGAGTGGTGGATACGGCAATGATGTGAGAAATACTGAGAACTTTACCTCTCCATCACCTTCCCCAGCCACCAAACCCCTCTACCACCTCTCAAGCAAGACTGCCCCCATCGGCCCCCTGCTCTCCATCCGTTCGGATCATATGGCACATGCAGGCACAGCCTGGCCAAGAATATCAGGAGACTACTGCCTGCATTACACAAGCAACTCAGGGGAGATAGATATATACACATTTTAAAAAAAAATCAAAACAAAGCACAAATAACCCACATACCCGTACATCAGGGCACCAAGCGCCTCCTGCAATGCATACATCTCCAAAGCATCCTTAGGCGAACTCAGCAGGGGAAATGATTTACGCGGCACGGCGCGCTCCGCCGGCGCTGGCCCCCAGCCCGGCGCGAGGGAGGATCAATCTCTCTCCCAGAAGCTCTTTTACACACAGGAGTTTTCAGATGCAGCAACGGAGCGATATGGGAACCCGGGAGCATTTTTGAAAACAGGCTTGTATTCCATCTTGACTTTTTTTTTTTTTTCTTTTCTCTCCTGGCCCTTTTTGTCAGGTTTTAAAATAGAATTTTTATTTTTTTTTTTAACATGGGTATTAATACATTAGTAGATTATTATATATGTTAATAAATCTCTCGCTACAAAAATAGATTTTTATACATAAAAATCTGATTTCAATTGCAAATTGGAGGGGGAGGGTAGCAGAAGAGATAAAGTTTTATTCGATATGTCTCCTTTGAAAGAAACTGAACAAATGTATTTTCCTCCTTCATATATTCATGAGATGACTGTTTCCCTATCCCGTTCCCCACCACCCTCAGCTCTGGGCTTGGAGCCAGCACAGCCCTTATCTGGCATGAGGCAGGGGAAAAAAAACCCTGATAGGATCAGAAGTTTTCAGTAGTTTAACAAATTTGGAAGAAAAAAAGTCTCCATTGGTTTTTAATAAAGCTTGAGGTGTGTGATGGGGAAGGGAGGAGGATGCAGGAGAGGCTGGGGGGCAGCATGGGAGCAGGATGGAGACCTGTGGGGGTTTGGGGTCCCACAGTGGGGATGAGCACCCCGGGGAGCACCAGTGCACCCACAAGCCTCTGACCCTGCATCCACTCTTTGCTGTTCCATTCCCCACATCGATAGAAAGCAGGAGATAATATCTGCAGCTCCAGTCCTTGCTGCAGCCAGGTGAGCTGCTCCCAAAACCAGCAGGACCCGGGGGAACCCCCAGCCCCCCAGGAAGGAGCATCGGGGGCCAGAGCCCACAGCAGGTCCCTCCCAGCACCAGCTGCCCTGACCCTTCTTCATCCTCTCTCCAGTCACGGCGCTCAACCGCTTCCCAGCTAATTGCCTCCACTCATGTGTGCAAACTAACCATTTACTGGAAAATGCCACGGAATGTTAATTTCGTTCGGAATTGGGTAATTGCAAAGCACTTCCATTTTTTTTTTTTTATTATAGGAAATGAATAAGCATTGTATTAATAGCATCGCTTCCAACTCCGACCACAATCGCTGCCCCGTCGACAGAGGCGGTGAGTTATTCGTCACCCCACGTTTTCCCTGCCTTTCTACCTGCCTTCCCTTCCTCCAGCCGCAGTCCTGACTTCCCACGTTGGTAATTAAGATAATGCAATAGAATTATAAACACATCACAAAAGATCAAGCGTTTACGAGCCGCGGTCCAACGGCCCCTGCCTCTGCCTGCCACCTCTGCATCACGAGCATCTTTCAAAAGCAGACGGGTCTCTGTGCTCCTTGGGCTGCTGCCAGCTGGCTTTGACCTTCCCAGGAGCTGTTTCTGCACAGGGAAGCCTCCGCTCTTCCATGAAGGGAAGACTTCTCCAGCATAGCCCTCCCCTAACATGTACGCAACATTTCTCTCTTTAGCCCATTTCTTCTGGAAGAAAAAGCCTTTGGCCATGGGATGCTGCCCCATGAAGCCTGCTCCATCGCTCCCTGCCCCAGCACTAAGAAGGTGCAAACCTCCAGAGACTCTGCTTCCCACCTTCTCCGCTCCAATAAAACCCTTAACTTACTTTTTTATGAGATATCATAACTTCTTCACTTACGCAGAGAGGAATGGGGAAGATAGGCAGACCCTCAGTAGCAGCTAATGCTCCTCAAGTTATAAAATAATTGGAAAGTTAAATAAGAACACTCAAGAGGAAGCTTCTCGATTTGGTGCTAATGGGCACACGGAGCAGCCTGGGCTAATGTTGCGTGGAGGAGAGCACAGAGAAAGCACAGCACTGACCTCGGCACATCTCCAAAACTCCACAAAACCAGGGGAAAACCTGCCCCGTGGATCCGGCTGGGATGGGGACCCACGGAGGGCAGGAGGAAGCCCCATCCCACTCCTGCCTGAGGAGCCTGCACTGAAGGATGGACCTGGAGGCAGCAGCACTTCGCTATCTGTAAAGCAGGAGGGGGGTGAGTGCAAGCAAGTCCCAGCACCCCGGGGATGGGCACGGGCAGGGCTCTGGGAACAGCAAATGTGAGTGGGAAACATGGCATCATGGCCCCTTCTCCAACCACAACACATCTCACAGCTCAGCAGAATGAATCTGCCAGTTGGAAATTGAATTTCCTTTGCCCCGTCAGACACGGTGACACCTTTCCCGGTATTGGCAGCTCCGTGCCGTGAGCCAGGGAGAACAAGGAAGCAACGTTAAGCTGGAGGCAAGCCACCAAAACCTATATTGCAATGAGGCCAAGAAGCTCCAGCCGTGCACACATGGCCCAAACACCACCAGAACAACCCCATCTGCAGCAGCAGGGACCAACTACCTCCCACCACGAGAAGCACACGGGTGCAGGCAACAAAGAAGGAGCCAAGCAGCAGTTTTCTGGCTTAGAAGACCTGGAGCTTATGGAACCACCTGAAGAGCCCAGGTTATCAACAGCAAACCAATGCCAAGCCATGCAGGCGAAGGAGCGAGGCTGAGTACAGACCCGCAGGACAAGTCACAGCAAACGCTGTAACTCAGCGGGGCCGTCAGAAAGGATTGATTTGAAGCACCTTGTTAATAAGTTTCTTCTCCCGCTGGTCCTTTGGGTAGGTCGCTGCCTAATGATAAATGGGGCTGAAAGGTGCCTGCAGACCTAATATCAGCACAGGTGCCCGGCCTCGATCCATCTTCCTTAGGAGCCAGCTGACAAAACTAACTGTCTCGGTGCTGTAGCCAGGTAAAACACAACCGGTACGAAGAGAACATGCAAAGAGCTGGTGAAGCAGCTGCCCGCCCATTCCCCTCCCTATAAAACCCATCAGCCCAAGACAGAGAGACTCTCACATGTGGAGCCACAATGCCACTAAAAGCCAAGGTGAAGATACACCAAGTACCATGTACCAGAAAAACCCATCGCTTTCATGCAGGCAACAGGACCTGAAGCAGCCTCAGCTCCGAGCCACACATCCTGAGCGCTCACATCTCTGTATTTCCAGCAGAAATGGAGAACACTGGGATGTTCTCCTTCATCCCACACCCTCTTCTGGTCAGCCCGACTTCAGGAACTGGTGGCAGGTTTTTGCTCCATGCTGACACCATGGAGCTGAAGATCTCCCATGTCCTCTGCATTGCACACAAGGTAGCCGCAAGATGCAACCCAGCATGGAAACTTAGGAGAGAGGAGGACACTTGAGATCCCTCAAGGTCTCCCAAGAGGAGTAAACAGCCACCATATTATTTTTTAGGTTTTGCATCAGAGGAAAAAGAAAAAAAAAAGCTAAAAAAAAAACATATCAAAGCTAATCCTGGTCAACAACTGGCCTACAACCCAGCTAGGCCTTAAATAATGTAGTGCTTTATCAAACATTCATAGTGATGTGCAAAGTGATCAACAACGCACACCTGGCATTTATATAAATATAGTTCCCGATGGCTTGTTTTCCTTGGACAGCCAAAACTTCACAGCTTATCATCTATGAGCTTGTGATTTTGTCTGGATAAAAAGCACTTTGGACACCTGGGGAATCAGGACACCTGCACACAAATCTGCCAGGACATCTCCACCCGGCATCAGCAGCCCACACAACCTAGCAAAAGCCCAGGCTGAAAAATCTGCTGCTGAGTTGAGAAGCCACAAGTCACTCAGCGGTGGCTGGGAAAGGGGGCATTGCTTCTCACATGGGATGTCGTGCAGCATCGCCACGAGAACAGCCCAAGCCTTGCAACGTGTGGATAAATCAGCAAGACTTCAGGGAACCACCATCCCTATGGGATGCTCAGCAAAACGCTGGCACATTAAAACACCCCTTTTCTCTTCCACTCCCTACGGCACCATCAGAAGCAGCTTTTCCATCTGTTTCTTCCCTCCTCTGTCTCACGAAATTCCGAGTGCCATGCAGCAAAGGGTGGGGAGAAAAACAAGGAAACCACATCAAGAAATCCAACCTACCAGACCAGCCTTTTCTCAACAGCTCCACTTATCGTGGGCCAAGAAGAGCTCTGACCGGCCTGAGAGCTGTTTAAATCTTAATCAGTCATTAAGCACGTGCCAGCAAGGCACCTCCCTTGTCCAGGGAGATGCAGGACCAGAGGAGACCACCAGCTTCTCCATCCCTTCTGACCTGTCACTGGAGGCACATCGGATGTGGGTCTCACCTCCTGGGCAGGCTCACATACATCTATGGTGCTGCCTTAGGCCGCTTTCTTTTTGGGGTGTAATGGAGGGGGAGTGTGTCCCACAGGACCATCAGGCCGAGAGACCATTCCCTTGCCCCATGTTGATGGGGACTACCCAAATTTTGGATTGAAGCAACCAGTTTGGTGTGATAAGATCAAAAACAAACTCCAGCCTGGCAGCTCTCCATTCAGAGCTCAAAAGGCAATTAATATATTAATCATGCCTGTGTTTATCTCTCTGGAAAGCAAAGCATTTCCCTGGCAGGTGTGGACATTTCCAAATCAACATTAAAGTCAGAGCTGGCATCACTATAGAACTGAAAGACCCAGCGGTGTATCCATTGTAACCTCTGCAACTGGGGCTCCTATTTTCTCCATTAATGCACTCAAATCAGTTGGAATTAAGCATGTTGGACTTAAAGACATGTTTAATTTCTCTCATAACTAGAGACACCAGCTATGCATACGCTTAAATGCTTTCCTGAACTGGGACTTGATTCCTACCCTATTGGGCCTTTTTTTTTTTTTTTCCTGTTTCTTTAAAGCTGAAATTTGCAGACAGGTTTTACAGCCAGGAATAGCAGACTGCTAAAAACCACTTTCCAGGAGCAAGCGACATGAACATACATTTTCAAAGGTCTCTGTAAATTACGCAAAGACTTGGAGGG
This sequence comes from Pampusana beccarii, assembly GCA_013399365.1. NCBI lineage: Eukaryota > Metazoa > Chordata > Aves > Columbiformes > Columbidae > Pampusana > Pampusana beccarii. Next base: position 266,445 of record VWYH01001909.1, read on the forward strand.
GATTAGAGCTGGAAAAAGCTGATCACAGACAAAGAGGGTCACGATCCCATCAGGTCACTGAAAAGAAGACAGAGCCCCAAGACACATCAGATGCCGTCCTGACGTACTGTCCCATTTTAGCTTCCAGCCCCAGCGAACGTTAACCCATCATTTTATTTATCAGAGGCTCAGAAAGCCTCTGGTTAATGCCCAGATTCAGGGTGGCACTGCATCCACCTACCTGGGATGCAGGTAGCGGCTCCGGCACTGGCACGGTGATGTGGGCACCGGGGAGTGGACATGTCCCTGTCACAGCCAGCCATGTGCCCAGCCAGGTGGGGACATCCCCTCAAGGATGGCAACATCAGGTTGGTCATCTCTCTCCTGCTGCCCATGGGCTCTCCTGTCTCTGTCACAGAGGAGAACACCATCGCTCTGCACCATACAAAGGCATCATCTCCGGCCCTGTCTTTGCATCTCACCTCCAAGATAAAGCAGGCCTCATGTATTTGTTACAAATGACACCTCCAGAATGCTGCTTAGCTCCCTTCTCCAACTCATAGATGAGGACTGGACCGTTAAGTGACATGACCAGGGTTACCAAAGCAGCCAGTGGCAGAGTGGAGCTGGAGCTACATCTCCAGGTTCTCGTGAGGTGCCAGGCCATCTTTCAGGCCTGCTCAAAAGCCTCTCGCTATCACTGCAGAGAAAAGCATCTACGGATTAAGAAAAACTTCAGAGGTTTACCTAAGTTAACACAGCAGGTGAGAAGAAAGTCCAGGAGATATGAATTCAAGATGACTGCACAGGCACACCTTTGATATGCCTACGGTATTAATCATCGGTATCATCGGTAATAAGTCCTGTCTCCTGTCTAGACTTGGAGGCCATACCCAGACTGCAGAGTCTGTGAAGCCAGCACGAAGGCTCGCTTGAAAAGTCCTTTTTTTGAACATGAAAGAAACTGAGAAAATAAAGATGGATCTTTTGTTGCGGGACTAGAATTGCAGATACTCGATTTCCAAGTCTGACATCTATTTTCTGCTCCGTTTTCACCAGGCAGAAGTTCTGCTGCTCACCAATCCTTAGGAGATTTGGACTGGCAAAGTCTTCTTGTCGGGGAACTTGTGGGTAGCCCCACATTCAGGCTTGCTGGACTTTTATCTGCTTTCATTTACTGACTTTATCTCTGTGCAACCAATGTGTCTCACCTGGGGATGCAGCGGTGCTGCCTGCGATGGACCGGGGGCCAAACCCCCTCAAACAGCACCTGACAGACAGAGGCAAAGGGCTCCTGCTGCTGCAGGATGAAACCACGTTGGTAAAGATGAGAGCCAGGTATATTAAAGGAGAAAAACAAGTTAGGAATTCCCAAAGGGCTGGAGCTTGAGGCCATCTGCTCAGGAAAGTCAGAGGAGCAGAAATCACCAGGAGCACAGACTGGAAACTACCCGGAGAAGTGAGGACAGAGGTAGCGAGGGGATGGACACCGCCTGCACAAATTTACCCAAATCCCACTAATCGCAGAACGGTGTGTACGCACAGAGAGTGGGTTTGGACATGGGGGGTCTCCCCAGAAAAGGCCAAAGCCCAGGAACTGCACCCCATGTCTGCAGACCCTGCTTGGCACCACACACAGCCACGGGCACCAAACCCCCAGAGACTCCAGAATTGTCAGGGATAACCCAAAACTGCGAGGAGATGGCACAGTCCCCTTTCCATACCAGCACAAAGGGACCCTTTTGGCTAATTAGGACTGCCTGGCTATTGCCTCCTTCCTCGCTCCATTGCATTTTATGATATTAATTAAAAAAAAAAAAAAAAAAAAAAGACTACTTTTCTTCTTAAACTGCCTCAGATTTTTCTTCTGTTTAAATTCATCGGGGCTCTGTGCAATGTCATCGGGTCAGTTTGTGCTCCTGCAGCAATTCTAATTCTGTCAATTTTCCATCTTCTAGGGAGTTGAGGGATTTTTCTTTCCTTTTTTTTTTTCTTTCCCCCAAGTCAAAAATGATTTTGCATAAGAGTAATAATGTTAATGGCCCTGCACAGCGCATCCAGATTACAGCTGCAACTAGGGAGAAATAAACATCTCATCTTTGCCCTGCTGTTTATCTACCCACAGCAGAGCCTGGTATCAGGTCAGAACCTGTAATTTCATTAACTTTATCATTCAGACGCGTTTGTTGCTAGGTGTCATTATTCAGCACATTGCTCCCATGTTTTCTTTGCGCTGGGCTTCACTTCAGATGCTCCGGTGCTATGTGGGAGCAGCCCTCCCATCTGCATCACTGCAGAACCCTGTCCGAGACCTGGGAGGAAAGTTTGGCTCACTGATCCGTGCTCTGCTCGCCCGCGATTTGTAAAATATTTGTGCTGTTTGACCTCTTGGGCAAGGACTTCTCTCCCATTTTGTGGGGTTGTACATAGCAGAATCGCCCAGTGCAATTCCCTGCCTGACCTGATACACTCAGAAGCTCCACATGGGGAATAAAATAACCATATTCTTTCTCGTGGAAAGGGCGATTGAGCCCAACAGCTGCACAGCGTGGGGTGCAGGAATCCCAAAGGATGGGAAGCACCTGCCCTTAGCACGACCCGGCACCTGCAAATCAATCACTGCTCGGCACACGGGGGAAAGCGAGCAGCGCAGGCAGGTGGAGGGCGAGCCGAAATGCTCCATCTTCATCGGATTTGCCATCCCTGGTAATTAATGCCGGGAAGTGACACTTGAAAGAGCTTCTAGTGACAGCCCCAGCGATGATACCGTTTGGAGCCCGCTGACAAGTCCCAGCTGATGTCTTATCACAACGCTACACTGCAAGAGCAGCGAGGAGAGCTTTTCCCTTGGGTGCTGACGGACTCCCGAGGATACTGACACAGCTCCTCGCCCAGCCCTGGTGATGGCACCAAAACTTGGCGGCTCTGGCCAAGGCAGCCAGGCACCAGAAGGTTGACCCCATAATCAAGCTAAGAACATGCTCCAGCTGGGTCTTCCCTGCTGCATCCATCTTCAACCCGCCTGTAAAAGTGCACCTGAGCAGAACTGATTTCCAGCCCCCGGGGATCTCCAGGTACACGGTGTCTGCTCACACCAACTGTGGAGTTTCTCCGTCCCACCTGCCGCGTCCCCATGGGAATCCCGGCTGCAGCTGCTGCTCGCGGGCACATCCACCGCCTCCCAAATCACTGCATTACCCATGTGTGGGCAAATCAGGTGGAAATGCAAAGCCCACAGCATGTATATTTACATTTCTGGCGTAGAAATCCTAGATCTGAACTACAGTCACTTCGTCCTTGATGATCCACGTTCAGCAGAGAGGAGCAACTAGTGCGTACCATAGCTTGACTCCTCAAGCAAAGCCTCATCCAGGAGGGAAAAGTGCCCATCTGGGAGGAAATATGCAGCGAACAGCACAGTTTGGAAGGATCAGACCAGGCAAGGCATAAACCTGCCTTGATCCAAGGTGCAAAGCCCAACAGCATCACGAGCTGAACTGGTGGGAGCATTTGTGAATGTATCTCCCAGGCTGGGGTAGCCCTGGCTACGCAGGCAGCTTGCAGCCCTGGCTTGGGGGGATTTTTCAGTCAGCATAAGAAATTCTTTATTGCTAATTCCTGAAGCCCTCAGATAGTTTAATATTCTGCCCTAGATCTTGTTTACTACCATGTGTTGAAGAGGACTGAAATGCAGTTACTGCTGTCTTCCCCACGCACACAACTGTAAATAATTTATAGAAAGGCAAAACAAAGAAGAGAATATGAAAGAATAAAAAAAGGCAACGATACGTTACAATATATGAAAGGTTTCATTTGTTCGTCCTCACCAAACAGAGGGTTGGGAAAACATCTCTTAACACCAGGAGCTGGTAACAGCCAGGCATACACAAAGGGGGGTGCCAACAGGGATGATCAGACCAGCACTCAAGGACGGCAGAAGAACCCCTGGGCACCTCTGCATTTGTTTGAGCAATGATAACCATCACCATTGTAATAACCTTGTTTAAAAGAGGAAAGAATAAAAAGCACTTTAAGGGTGGAAGAAACACAACCTCAGCCAGCACTTAGGGCAGTCGCAGATGCAGGGACCTGCCTCCCAGGCACGATGCATCATCTGGGCTCTCGCTGGCTCCGATGCTCAGAGCTGCACAGTCTCCCACGGCAGAGGCAAGAAAAGTCCCTGTATCCACCCCTGTCCCCCAGCACTGTCACCTTGGCTGCTCTGATGGGGACTGGTCAGTCTTGATGGGAATCCCTCATGGGAAGAAGTGGGGACAGTCCAGCATCACCCCACGAGCCCCTTCTCTGCATGGAGGGAGCTGGCGCATCCCTTCCTCGCTCCTGCTGGAATCACTCGGCAATTAGCACTAATGTACTTTGCTTTTGTTTATTGAAATGCATTTTGCTGTGCATTGCAGGCGAACAATATTAAATGCTTTCTAATGACATTTCAATAAGCAAAGGTAGTTGTTGCAGCTTCTGAAAGACAGACTTTAAAAATGCACGTAATCAAGTGTGCATTAGCCAAAACACCCTGGGGAAAGTGCTGCTCTTCTCTGCACAGCAGACAAGTCCCCGACATCCCCCCGAGTCCTGCAGTTGTACCCATGGAGCCTGCGGTCCCTCCATCCCTGCACACAGGCTGGGGCAGCACCCAGACCCAGCCCTCACAATGACAGTTCCCCAACTGCACAGAGCAGAACAACACGGTCCAGCAGCACAAGTTGTATCTGCAGTTAAAATTATAACTAAATAAAGAGCAGCCAGCCTAGGCTCTGGCACTAGCCTCTTCCTATTGCTCCCGAGTGTCTTCCAGTTGAGGGCTCACAGATACCGTGCCTCAGTTTCCCCAACACCATCCAAAGGTGATTCCCCTCTCAGGAAGGGCAGCTCCAAGATGAGATCTGCAAACCACTTCGTCGATGACAGCTGAGGACCAAAGCCCAGAGAGCCAAGCACTAGTCACAAGGCTACCCTATTTACCCGAAAAAAAGACAGGGTCTTATATTAATCTTTGCTCCAAAAGATGCTTGCTTTTTTACATGTATAACCGCCTTGACACTATTTAAATTGATTTTTTTATGAACTGTAACTAGGGCTTATTTTTGAAGGAGAGCTTGTATTTCAAGCATCCTCAAAAATCCTGAAAAAACATACTTGGGCTTATTTTTGGGGTAGGTCTTACTTTTGGGGAAACAGGGTACGTATGGATGAGCCATCCCCTCTAGGTGACACCACACAGGACAGACACCCTGCTGAAGGACAGGAGGAGGAAAACGGGAGAGAGAAAAGCCACAAACCTTTCTTTTCATAGTCGGGCTTCTCCTCCCCACCCCGACCCAGGCTCTCCAGCGTCCGCGTCACCTGGCTGCCAAATTCATCCTCCCTGGTGCCGGGCTCTGCCCGCCGCGGCGTCTCCTCCTCCTCCTCGTCCTCGTAGTCATCCAGGATGGGGGTCTCGCGGATGGGCACCCCGATGACCGAGTTGTGGGCCTGGAGGCGCGAGTTGCGGAAGCTCTCGCGGGCCTGCGGGCCCAGCAGCACCGAGGGGATGTAGTGGATCTCGTGGGTGGCCTCCGTGCTGGCGCTCTTCTGCGGGATGCGGCGGCGCTTGTGCCAGCGCCGCTGGGCGTACAGGGCCACCGTGAAGACCAGGAGGAGCAGCAGCAGCGCGATCAGCCCACCCTGCGGAGGAGAGCAAAGGGAATGGGTCAGGAGATGCACAGGGATGGGGCACAAGGACGTCAAGATGGGACAACACTCTTTTGAGTCACACCCAACGACAGGATGAGGCGTAACAGGCACGGATTGAAGCACTGGAGATGCCATCTAAGCATGAGAAGAAACTTATTTATTTTGACGGTGCCAGGCTGCATAGAGAGGTTGTGGAGTCTCCTTCTCTGGAGACATTCAAACCCGCCTGGACACCTTCCTGTGTGATCTGCTCTGGGTCAACCTGTGTTAGCAGGTGGCTTGGACTGGATGATGCCCAGAGATCCCTTCAGCCCCAACCAGTCTGTGATTCTGTGTAACCACCACTCCCCAGGGTGCCGTTACCCCCGCTCCATCATTTCTGGTTGTGATTTGCCTGTGGTTTCAACGAGATTTCAGCTGCAGCCCTGGGGGCACAGCACAACATATTCCACACCAAGACCTTCTCTGCAAAGCTCTGCTTTTCCCCCGCCTCCGAAGTTTCTTCAAGGCAGCTCTCAACTACATTACCATCCAAAAAAAAAAAACCAAACAATTTTTAAAAAGCCTTTACTGAAAAAAATAAACTTCCTAAATATCTGTATGTCCATGGCAGTGGCCTCTCCTCCCGAGGGAGCCAGCCCTGCCTCTGGCTGCTCTGGAGGTTAATCCAGCCCCACGGGCAGGAGCTGTGCCTGTGCCTCTTCATCTGCGCAGCACCCGAGCAATTTTATCCCACGGCAGATAAGCAAAGCAGGGCATGTAAATCAAGAGCAGCGTGAGCAATCGGGGTTTTGCAGCCCCATGTGGAACAGCCAGGGCAGGGCAGTCGTTTCTTTGGCACAGGGGATGCCACAGCCCAGCACGTTACGGAGAATGTGAAAACAAAGCGGAGATGTGCAAATATTTCATCTGCATTCGATACAAAGCACTGTGCTGTACCCAGAGAACAGCTCCGACTCCTAAAACAGGATCAGCTGTAAAGAGGTGGCATGGAAAATTGCAGCTCATGGAATGAGATGGCTGGGGAGAGGTCTCAGGAGCAGAAATGCATCCCTGGACCACCCCAGCACCATGACCTGCTGCAAGAGGAGCCCAGCCCAGCATCTCCCATCAGGACCTTCCCACCTTTCCCCCAAAACTGGCACTAACGGGATTCAGGAAAACATTGCTCAGCTTGACTTCTCTAATTTAGGTGACATGGGCCATCAGGAAAGGTGGTTTAGCATCCAGGAGATGCTCGGGAATGTCTGTGTGGGAGGACAGAGCTAGCTGAGCCGGCCAGGTTCATACCCTGCAGTACTGGAGCACCTGAAGGACCAGTGGGATGAGGACCCTACCTGCCCTTCAACACTCAGAAGCAAGAAACAGCGTGGACACCTCAACCTGGAAGAGCAGAAACATGTTTCCTCAGGTTTGAACAGCACTTGATGCACAGAGACCCCAGAGCATCACAGGATCCCCACGTTGTGAGCTACCTGTGCCCCCCAGCACCAAACTGGGACCACTTCCTTAGAAGCCCAGTTTGCTGGAGAGAAATGACAGTACATCCAACCCTCCAAAAGGGAGGCCCGGTGACAAGGACACAGCAGGGCCATGAACTTCAACACAACGAAGCACACTGCAAAATCAAGTCCAGCTTGAATGCTGGCATCCTTCTAGCAAAGCCAGGGTTCTCCCGGTACAGAAGGGTTTCAGAACAACGTGGACATGACTCCTGGGAAAAGCCTTCTTCAAGGCATCACCACCTTAGCCCCCAAGTTGCCCAGCTGGACATCGCTCAGCCCTGGGTGCCCTCTTGTGACTGCAAAGGGTCCCTGGGCAGAGCAGGGCAGGCACACGGGCTCTTGCCCTCCCTGGAAAAGCACAACTGGAGACGAGCCAGAGAAAACTTGGAAAAGGTGACCAAGAAAACCCTGCACGAGGAGCGGCTTTGCTGGCTGGACTAAGGGAAGGGGTCTGGGTACCTGTGGTAGCGCCGGGGCCACATCCCTGCCTGGCTGCACTCACCTTGCATCTGGTCCCGGGAAATGGCTTGGAGCGCATAAACCTGTCAGCATGTTAAATTAAAGATCTCCGTGCTTGGGAGAAATTACAAAAAGGCATAAAGGCACATGTTATTCACATGTCGCTCCCCGCTCAGTTCAAGGGTGGGCTCAGGCAAGTCGAGGGCTCCCAGCCCAGCTGTGGCTCCCGCATCCCTTGGGGATGAGCCGGAGGTCTCTGCTCCACCATCCACCGAAACAACAGCCCCTCCTCTGCCTGAACGGTTTGGGGTACCCATGCCAGCCCCCCGGGTGAGCTCACAGTCAGTGGCTCAGCTCCGACCTGCTCCTTTCATCCCGACCCTGTGCCAGCAGCTGCTGGTTTAACCACAATTTGCACACTGGGAGAGCTTCCTGGGGGAAAGAAAAAAAGTGTTGAACTTCGGAGGCATTCAAGCCAGCCTCATTTTAATGTATTTTTCATGTTAAATTATCCAACTGAGGGAGCAGGAGAGAGAAAGGGGAAGGAAGGGATAATATGAGAAATGTTTTATTTGACAATGTGTCATTCGGAAACTGATTATTTCTGTCTCCGAGCTTTTTAATATTCCCAAACAATGGCCGAGCCGCACGGGGATTTGGTATTCTAAGGCTGGATTTATAATACTCTGTTCTGCAGTGATAAGAACACGGGCCTTTAATCCTCTGAGCTGTGAACATGCATATTCTCCCACGTAATGTCCTTCCTGCCGTGCTCCCACGTGCCCCGCGCCGGTCAAACAGCAGCCGTGGGGCACCGGAGGGTCGCTGAGACCCACAGGAGAGGAGGAGGGATGGGAGGAGGAGGAAGAGGAGGGAGGAGAAGGTTGGTGGGACACCCATATGTGTGCAGAACCGCAGGGCTCGTGGCACAGGCGCAAACTGCAGCAGGAGAGCAGCAAGAACTTATTTGGAGCATGAAGGAAAACCGATGGAAGAAGCCACCTCGAAGCCCAAGAGGATGGGTGCTCATATAAATGATGGAGGCTGCCGACCTGGAGGGCAATCACTGTTTGGGCATCTGTCCGAGATGCTGAACAATTTCTGAGGAGCAAGAGGACGCAAGTGCTGCTTCTGACACAAACCAACACCCCTTATCAAAGTGGTGGAAGATGAGGGAGTTCTGCTGCTCCTCTGGGGTCTGGACAAACTTTCTTGCAAAAGGCTCTGGCCCTTCCTGACTCTGCCCAGGCTCCTCAGTCAGCAATGGTCCCCGGAGCAGGATGGGGACCAGTCAAAGCAAAACCGGTGTAAATCAGCACAGGGTTCAGCCTGGTGCTGACCTGAACACCAGTACGAAGTTCTGCCTTGTGGGGGAAAAATATCCCTATTTCTTTTCTAACTTTGAAGCCACTATTGCTCCCACACAACATTCAAAACCAATTATTCTCCATCATTGTGCTGACAACCAGCCTCATCACAAACAACTTGTTGCTGGGTGAAACGGGGCTCTCACAACCCAGAGCCACCACTGCAAGGACAGTCCTTGGGGACAGCCGGGCTTGGCCCAGCACAAACCCTGCACAAAAACCACATCGCATCCCACAGCTTCAGAGAGCCGGGGCGAGCTGGACCCTGATGCCAGAGCATCACATCACCCAGCGGGCGAGCCACGGTAAGCAAACAGGTATCGGCAATAACCGCACAATCCTCAGAGCTCCTCACACTGTGTACTTTTTCCTTTCTTTCCTTTTTGGCCGTGAAGGTAATTAAACACTAGAACAATTTACCAAGGGTTGTAGTGGATTATCCATCACTGTCGATTTTTTTTTTTTTTTTNGTGGATGATTTTAGAAAAGTTATGCGTTATTTCAAACAAGAAATAAAGAAGGCTTCAGGGAATTCTTGCAACCTGTGCAGAACTGGAGGGTGGAGCAGATGACCCCACAGTCCCTTCTGGTCCCCCAATTTTGTCCTCCCCACACTTCTCCACGAGTCACAGCATTCAGCTCTAGAGCATCTTTTTTAAACATTTCATCCCATCCCCGGTCAACCCAGACACAGAAAGCACCACCAGATCATGGACACAAACTGGCAGGTAAAGGCACATCCACCTACCACAGACCAAAGGGGGAGATGCCACCAGCAAGGACCAAACCTCGGCACAAAAACCTCTCCCGGCTCATCCCTGCCATCGCCGAGGGCTGTAATAAAGCAGTGCTCAACGAGCAGGTGTAGCAAACATTTGCATTAGGTTTTAGCCATGCTGTAATTTGAGCTAAAAGATTTCTAATTAATTTAACTAAAAGCGACGGCGAATGGCAGCACAGAGACCCTATAAATGCCGCTTCACCAGGAGGCAGCTTGTTCCCAGGCACAGATCCCTCACCACAAACAGAGGTGGGATCATCTGCCTTAGCCGTTATATTAATAACAGTGTCTGTTAATTGGCAATCAAACCTCTTGGCCAAACTCCGAGAAGACACCCCTCAGTGCCCAGGCTGGCGGGGGGCAGCCCCAGCTCTGTCCATCCCATCCCTCCCGGCTCTGTCCATCCTCTCCCTCCTAGCTCGGCCATCAGGTCCCTTTGCCAGGCCAGACCCTGTACCAGGACCCCCATACCCACACGCCAACCAAGCTACACTCAGGACAACTTTGCAAGCTAAATACCACATTTAACATGTTGGTTTGCACAGCATCTGCTTCTTCCCTTTCCACATCAAACCTCCCCACAAGCCTCTCCCTAGGACTCCCTTACCCTATTCTCTTTCTCTCTTGGCTGTACCTCTCAATTTAAATATTTCTTCTGCAAATCTTAATTAACATGCTGTTTGCACCTTCTTTCAGATCATTAACAATGAAAAATAAGGCTGATCTCTGCAGACATCTCCGCAGAGTCTTCCCTCTCCTGCACGACGCCGTTTATCACGACCTGCTCTACACCCTGCTGCATCCTCACCTCCCGGGGCACAGGACATAACCGCAGATGGCACAGGATCCCTCCGGCTTTAAACAAACAGCAGGGCAGGGGAAAATTTGTTGTAAAGGTGTTACATAGCATGTTCTTCCCTGGAGTGGGGATAACATCAGCCTCCAGCTGTCGTCCCCATCATGGGGACGTGTCCGTACGCTGTCCCATCGCAACCAAATCTAAGAAGGGAGAAGAGGTCCCAGAAATTCCAACATCCCTTTGGCTTCATGATGAGAGAAGATGGGCAGAAGAAAGAGGCCCCAGATCACCCCATCCACTAATGCACATCGCACACAAGGGCAGGGACATGTTACTGAAGCCTCCCAAGGGCATGTGAAGACATGAGGACAAGAGAGAAAGAGGGCTTTGGGGACCAGGTTTTGCAAGAAGTAGCCTTATCTCCTGCTGCAAGAGGAAAGCAGGGTTCATGGATAGAAGTGGAGCAGCAGCACGTGGAGTTCGGGAAGGTGCTGGATCCTCTCTCAGGAGATGCTCACACAGGCATGGACCTGACCCAGCCTGCTCAGTCCTCACACAGCCTCTGCCAGCAGAAGGAATGTGACAACATCAACCAGGGATGGAAAGATGCTCACGCTCTTCCTGCATGGATGGCATGAGAAGTTGGGAGTCTGACTTGCAGTCAAGGATCATTCAGGAGTTAACATCATGGCAAAATGCATGATGCTCCTCGGAGAGCTGGGACATCTCTGGAGATCACCTTCCCAAAACACGGAGCAGCGTTAGCAAGACTTGGGGATGGGGGGGATTCCAACCGTGCTGCCTGAGCGGGGGACACGTTGCCCACCCCGGTCCATCAATCACAGCCACCCTCTGGCAGCAGGTACCCCTATGGGTCAGTAAATGAGCCCATGGACAGGGGAGCATCAGGCAGGGAAACTGAGGCAGAGCATAAGGATGAGACCAAGGACAGACAGCAAGCCAGCATGAAGACTAGTGAGGAAGAGAGGAATACAAAGACTTAAAAAAAAATAAATAAAATAAAATAAAAACACTCCAGAGAGATCTGGTCCTGACCTCAAAACCACTCAACCTCACCTCTCCATAAGACAGTAATGACACAAGGCAAATCTACTAAAAAATACAACATTTTCTCCCTGCACGCTTCAAATCCCCGTTCAAGCATCTCTTCACCAAGGTGCTTAACCACATGCTTAACTTTAAATATGTGTTTAATTCCCATTACAGTCCATGAGACTGTAGCACACGCCTCAGCGCTTTGCTGAGCAGGGATGGCTGCTTAAATTGTGGCCTGAAGAGAACTGTATTATATCTTTTTATTCCCTTTTTCCATAGTTCTTACAACATCACCAAGCTCTGGTGATGATGGGACACTTCTGTTGTTGTCATCGCAACCATGTCACCCAATCCAGCCCAGAGCTGGCAGCACCTATAAACCACCCTCTCTGAATGGGCTTACACTGGTGAAAAGGAGAGCAGGATCTGGCCCAGGGGTTCCAAAGGAAGAGTTCCCACAGGATTGCTCCATCAGATCCATGCAGACCCATCATACACGGCTGTTCTGCTTGTTATGCCGTACATACACACTCCGGGCATAAATTTAATAGCATATACAGTCCTGCAATGTATAACGCATGCACATGAGACGAGAGTTACAGTTGCTGTGGGAACCATAACTTTAAAATCTCTGATTCTTCCACGTTAAAAAAAAATAACTAGTCAGACAAAAAGTCACATTTCCATATCATTTTTTTTTTTTTTAAGCCATGTTTGAGTTTTGGTTTGCTGTTTCGGCCAAGAACAGAAACAAAAAGGAGGAGTGAACCTGCCAATCAGCATTTCTGTGCCATTCAAACATGCAATGTGATGTTCCAGTAAATGTTTATTTGAATGGTCTCCCAGACACGGGCTGTATGCAAGCACCAAAATACACAATCCTCAATCACACCGAACACGCCTGCACATCCCGAGCTGCACATCTTGCTGGGATAACAATTCAAAATGACTTCTAATCCATTTTTATGATGTAAAAAAAAGGCATTTATTTGCAGTGAACTGAAAGAGGAGGGCTGGAGGTGATTTTATTAAGCACCTGATTGCTAGCTCATTTTAAAGCCAGAGCGCAGATTGCATAAATTGTGATTTTAATGCGCACTAAACGGTTCACCTAAATCGGCTGACCCGCTAGCCCGGAGCTCGCCCTCAGAGAGGGAAGATTTTAAAATGCATAAGGTCTTGTGTGTTGGCGCTTCTGTTTCCCTAATGCGGGCAGGCTGGCTGAGCACAAAGCTGAGACAAAAACAAAAAGCTTTTTTATTTTCTGAAGGAGTCGCAGTTACCGAGCCCCATCCCTCCTCCCCACTGAGCTGCTAGGGACACCTCCACGTGTTCCTGCCGCTCGGCTCGTTCTCACCTGATACCCGAATCGCGTTCTAGTCGTATTCCAAAGGCAAGTTAAAAATCCACTTAAGAATAACCAATCTTCCCTTTAAATAAAAGAAGTCCCCACATCTCTCCCAGTGCACAAGAGGTCTCAGAAGCAAGGGCTGCCATGCGGTGCAGGTTGAGAGCGCCCAGGGTTGTGCCAACACGCAAAGCACCTTCCAATTCAACACTGGGCTAAGGGAAAGTCCCTCAAAACCAGCAAATGCAGAACCGCCACCTATAAAACATCCTTCTCTGCACCATCTTCAGAGCAGAGCCCACATCAGGTGAGAAGCATCTGAACACCAGAGGAGATGCCCTGCGGTCACATCCCGGCAGAGGGGAAGGGGAAAACGGGAATCCATCTGATATCAAAGAGACTGTGGGAGCCCGAACCAGCTTCACCCCTCCTGGTTCAGGGACAGATGGCAACGTCTCATGTGGTTTTTCCAGACCCTCTTGCCCTGAGCTGCAGACTGAGCTCTGCCCCTGCAAGTGCCCCATCCAACACCAGAGCATCTGGCACATCACGCTTCGCTGTGCTGGCCAAGCCACACCGCTCTGTGTTTCTCTGAAACCGCTTTTATCACGTTCACGCTTTACCCATTGCCCAGAGAAGGTCACAAACACCTCCACAGCTTCTGCCCAAGCTGGTGCCTTCTCCTCCAGCAAAAATGCAGAATATTCATTTTAGCATCTGATGGAGAAGCCAACCTGCTGATCAGCTGGACCCAACAGACAGAGCAGCACAGTGTTAAGCACAGAAAAAGGTGTGTAGAGGTGGCACAATGAAAGAAGGATGCGGTTGGACTTGATAATTCAAAAAGAGGGATAAAACTCAGAGAAGCTGCACGTCTTTTAAGAGCCTCTGCATCAAGGCTGGGCTGATTTCAGTCCCCTTGAGTGATCAACCCACAAATTTCAGCATTGCCACCACCCAGAGCCTGCACAAAACACAGTGCAGGTCCTGCCTTTGCTCCTGCCCCATGTTTACCTGCTTTGTTTGGACAGAAAGTGCACAAGAGCATCTCCCAGCACATGTGTGTACACGGCTCATCTCCATGGTACCCCAGCATCAGCCGGGGCCATCAGGAGCCACCATAGATTCAAGTGGCAATTACCACAGGGTCCCTCGAAATCAGCATCACTGCAGGACACCTGAACTACCCAGCTGCTTCTCCCCCCTTGCAAACAAAGGTTTAACAAATGCTAAAGCAAGGGCTCAAATTACTAAGGTTATTACGATACTACCAGCAGAGCATTTGCTAGCGAGTGATGAAATATAATTAAAAGTAAAGAACATTTGTCAGATAAATGAGTAACATGTACTGCTGTTGCAAAAGTACCTTTCTTGTTTTTTTAATAAGTGTGTTTATCCGCTTCCTCACCAATTTACAAAAAAATGCAGTTAATTCTCAGTGGATCTCACAACCATTAGTGCGAATTAATGCTGTTCCCACTGTATATTCTGCATATATTAAAAAAAAATTAATCTAATAAGAGAGGCACATCTCCGGATGAGGGAACACGAACACAATTCACATTGTGCCTCCAGCTTCCAAGAGCTGGTGAGTGACACGGTACAACATCCTTTCTGCTCAATTAACCCCCCAGCTCTGGGGGCTGCCAGATCTTGGACAGTTGTCCAGAAAAGGTGGCAAAGCATGGAGAAAAATTCACCGTGGCATTAAAGAATGGGAACTTCTTGGAATAGCAGCCCAACATCTCTAAGCCTCATTGACAGGTCAGGTCTCTCCACTGGTGTGTGCTGCTGCTCTACACAGGGTGGAACAAAGACAGGTGAGAGACTGGAAAAGGGCGTTAGAGTTTATTTATGGGTGTCTCAAAGCAATTCATGGAGCAAGAAGCTGATGGGAAGGTGCTGTTGTGCATGCAGGAATGGAGAGAAAGGGTTCTGTTGGTTGGTGGGGTTTTCCAAAGGTTTATTACAAAAAAACCCCACCCACCAAACCTGCCTTACCATATTTAAAGTGCAAATATTTCAGCATAATGAACATCTTTTTGAAAAGCAGCAACACAAACCACTGCTCTCCAGAGGGAGAGTGAGGGTATTCAAACACAATAACAGGGAGAAAAGCTCCATGCACGTGCCTATGTGGCATTTGGCATCTTTGCAACTCTGGTGTTGTGACTCCCACCACAGGAGTCCCCCCTGCACCAAAGAAAAGCCTCTACTGGTACCTGTGGAATTGCACACCAGGAAAAGGAAAAAAACAGTTTAATAATTTCCAAATATGCAATATGAAAAAGGCACCGACCCCCCCGTGCATCACAGAGCAGGCAAATCCAAGACTTTGATTTAAAGAAAAGATCAAAACGCTCAGCAAGTCCACAAACCTTCTCCTCTCCCCAAACACCAGAGCTATTCCCAGCAGTTTATTAAGAGTCCAGTTAAGCACAGCACTTAACCATACACTTAACTCCCATTAAATTCACCGGGACTTTGCACATACACACTTAACTCCCATTACATTCACCAGAACTTTGCACGTACATAAAATTTATCAAGTGTTTCAGAGCGTTTTTGTCTTCTTGCTCAAGAGCACAGAGTTCCTGTTACCCAGCCCTTGGTGTGACGCCTCCAAACAACCTCGGGGCTCAGCGCAGTGGAAAAGCAAATCTACAGGGACAGATTTCCTGCCATGCAGCTCCCACACTCATCGCTTACACACCCGCGGGTCCACAGAAACCTTTTTGTTCCGTGGCACGTCAGACCACGTCAAGCCGTCTTGCTGAAACCCTGCTCCTCGTTCACCCAGCCCTCTTGCTGTATTGATCGAAAGCTGAGAATATCAAAGGACGGGAAGGCACTGGCTCTGTTTTCTCACTTGTTCTCAAGTGGCTTTGAAGGGCAGGAGGGCAGCGACCTCCTTGCTGGGGAGGCAGAGCGGCAAACGGGGAACACGGAGCATCCCGCAGCTGGGCTGGGAGGGGAAAAGCCGAGTTTGCATCTGCCAAGGGCTCCTTTGCACCCCCAGGGTGCAGCCGGAGCAGCTCCAGCTCTGCAGAGCTCTGCACACCCAAGGGATGGTCCCAAAGCACTTGCAGCTCAAGGCATCTGCAATTCAAGTCCCTCTTTTTTTCTGTATGGATACAGGACATCAAAGATGATGGGAACAGAGCAAAGGAGGAAGAAACCAGGGCTTCTACTTGCATCTCTCCCACGTAGAATATTACAGGAGGCTCTGGACAGGTACGAAGATGCTGACACTTCCAAAAGGACGCTTACCCATGTGTTTTGAGAAAGGACCAGAGATTTGGGACAGTCCAATCCAGTCCTCCTCAACAGCTTGAATTTAAAGCCTCTGGCTATTTCTGAGCCCCTCACCAAAACAATTGCACCCTGGCAAGAGCAGGACTCGGAACCAGGGACCTCCCAGGTGCAGTCTGCCCAGGGCCGGGCTCAGAGCTGCATCCCCACAACCCAAAGGGACCTTTGCAGAGCCACGAGCTTCCACTTGTGCTCTCACAAAGTGAGAAGCCATCCCTGCACCCAGCTCTAATTACAGCCATGCTCTTACAAGGAGACAGATCCTTAATTAAGAGAAGCTGGCACCTGAGCAGGAATAGGCCGGTGGGCAGCAGCAACGGCTCAGAAGGACAGCAGGGTTTGGAGGGGCTGGTGGGCTGGCTCAGTGCCACACAGAGCTGGATTTGCTTTCCCCACATCCTTGCAAGTAGGATCGATGCCATCCCCTGCAGGACACATCACCAGTTGCCACCCCTTCCACCTCTGCTAGGGCTTCAGGGATGCTCAGCCTCTCCCAAATCTAAGTGCACCCAACACGGACATCTCCCATATGGCCAGCTCAGCAACCTGCCTGATGCTGCACCAAAGCCTGGGTGAGCAGCAGCAAGGGTATAACATGGTTTTACTCCAGCCACCCAGCTTGCAACAGCCCTGAGCATCCTGCACACAGAGCAGATGTACCCACCCAGCCCTGGAGACCCTCATCTCCTGACTCTGTCCCCCAGCTGCACCCCTCGCCCACAGAAAGCAACAAGCGTCACAGCAACGTCACCTATGTGCCACCAACATGACCTGCCAAGCTTGCCAGCACCCACCGCTCCACACACTTCGAGGGACCGAGACACTTTGGGACTCATGCTCCCCTGGCTTGCTATAAGCAGAGATTTTGGAACGCATCCGAGCGGGGTGCGTGCACAGAAAAATAAGAGCCCTTCCCAGCTGGAGGGAGGATGGCAGGGCACTGCTATCACCACCAGTTCACCGCAGCCCAGCTGTAGCGCCGTGAGGGTCCGCGATGGGAACGCTGCAACCCCCCCCTCCCCATCCAACAGCAGCTGAGCAAGTGCCCTTTTGCAAAGGGGAAAGAATTCATTTCAATTAAACGTGCCTGGTGCTCCAAACGAAACCAATTAATTCTCCCCATCTGAAAGCTGATTAGCCAGGATATCTGGGTAAATGGATAATAACAGGCTAATAACCCCCTCCTGTCCCCGCGCACATGTGAGGTTTTTGACACGGCGTCGCCAGCGTAATTGCAGCATCTGTGAATAATCACGGAGTGAATTCAGCCACCGATGGCAGGTGGCACTGTCCCCAGCAGCAGGGAGGGACGGGCAGGGATGGCCACTTTGGAGCCAGCCCATGTCCCAGTTACCCCCTCCCAAGCCTCTGCCCCCCACAGCAGCATCAATCGTGGCATTGGGACCATCCCTTGCAGCCCTGGACCCAGCTCGACCCTCCAGGTCCCTGCCAAGGGGCAGCCACTAGCAAGAATTTTCTATCTCTGCTCTTTTTTTTTTTTTCCCCCCAGTTGGAAAGTGTTGATTAACTAAAAAACACTTTCCAATAGGGTATTTTTGGTTAAGAGCCATCTCCAAGCCAGATCGCACACAGAGGAAAACAAAGCCCTCAATCCCGCTGCCATTTTCAAATCAAATTTCCTTTTACTAATTTGACAGGCCTGTTTTGAAAATCTAAATTTAAAGCTAAAATAAAGTTAGATTCCACAGCTAAATGGGAATCAGGATGAAGTATTTCAAACTGAGCTAATAAAGCCCTTCTACCTACACCTTTCAGCTCACAAAGCACCTCTCTGCTCCTTATTTGCTGCTCCTGACCAAGTTCCATGCTATTGAGCTCTGCTTTGCTTCCCCCCACGACGCACACACACCCCCCAAAAGTGTATTTTTAGCTTCCGAGAGGCAGGAAAACCACCTCCCGCCCAGCTTCAGCTCCATCACAGCTCAGCCCTATGCGGTGCCCGGCCGCCGGCTGGGCTGAGTTCACAAGTGCATGTCTAATCTCAACTAAGCCCAGCCCATGCAAAGCTCCCACCTTCAGAGGAGACCTGGCCTCCTGCAGAAGAAACAGCTTTGCCTGAGGGGAGAGCACGAAAGGGAGATGAAGATACAGCTGTGTGTTCATGGAGAAGCTTGCCTGCAAGGTGAAGAGGGCAGGCGAGGAGAGAGAAACATCCATTCGACAGGCAGCACGGATCTGCATGGGCTCCTCCATCTTTCAAACCCCCCTCTTGCTTCAAATAAAAAGAACCTCTTGGCCCCCAGGTGCTAAGCTGATGTCCTCAGCATCCAACTTCCTTTCAGGCTTTCATCGCGAAAGATTAATTTCCCACAGGACAAAGGGCACCAAAAAAATAACAGCATCCCTAGTACACTGTATAGACAGAGCACTAGAAACTCGGTTCAACCTTTCTGGTCCATACCTGCATGGTCCTTGTCCAAGACCCCAAAACAGAGAGCCCAGCACACCCAGTTGATGTGCAAAACACTGAGGTGAAGACAACCTTCCAGTCCATGGCTGGAGAGCACCCGGATGTGGGACCTGGTGAAATCAGTGCCCCACATGCCACCCAGAGTGGTACCCAGGAGGAGCAGACACAGCCACATGGAGCATGGGCACGTCCCATTTTTCAAGGAACACCTTGGAAAAAAAATATACAAGTGCTTAGACCCCTCTTCTTAAAAAGCATACAGTTGTCCTACACACATATCTGCAACCTCTGGCCAAGGAGCCGTGGGCAATGCCTGGGCAAGAGAAGGATGCCAGCCTGCATACCGACTTGGTACCAGGAGCAAGGTACTCAAAGCTAAATCCTCAGAGCGAAGCATTTACAGCAAAAGGATTTCCATCAATCACTTCAAACCACCTGCTTATTTAGTTTAAATCAGATCAAACATTGTAAAGTTTATTTGAAATATTAGGCTGTTGCAAAGCCAGGCTGAAGGCAGCGTGCTGGCAGGGACACATGTTTTGGGGGGGTTGTAAGGCTGCTCCCCCTCGGGGCAGCCACGGTCCAACCCCAAATCTGCATCAGATAGGGCAGGTTGGAACGGCCACCTGGGGGAACCGGGAAGTCTTGCAGAACAAGATAGAGAAACATCCATCACCAGTGACAAAGGGTTATTGATCCTGCCCAGGGGCACAGAGATGGATTTAATGACCTCTCCAAATCCTTTGCACCCTGGAGATCCTAAAGAAAAGTAATCCTCATCCTGCAAAACCTTCAAGCAAGGCACTAGCTCTGGAGTATCCCAACGGATGCAAGTGCTGTCTACAGGGAAGGCATGTGTGGGAGGTTTGGGGTACAAAAAAAAACCAACTCCCCCACTCAAAAAACAGAAAACACAACCCTGCAGTCATAAAACGCCACACCTTCCAAAGCAAAACCACCTCAGCATTAACCTGAAAAACTTGTTTAAGCAAACGACAACGAAAAATTAGCACGGCTGCACTCGTGCAGCCTGGGGCATGCAGGTGGAACTTCCATTCGCACCCACGTCTCACCAAACCCCAGCCTTGGGGACCGAAGGGACCCAAAGCAGCGTTCCAGGGAGGTGCAGTGCACTGAGACATTGACGGGTGCAAAGACAGCGAGGGTCATTTGCTGATCCACTTCATGTTTGAGTTTTCAATATTTGCACTGTCAGGATGTTTTCCAGCACAAATAATCGTTTAAACCTGAAACTTCCCAGAACAAAAACATACAATTAGCAATTCCCTCACCAATTAGGAAAGGAAGAAAGAAGTCTAAGGCACAATTCAAGTCTGTACGAAATGGAAAAGAGCAAAAAAAATAGCTACAGATGAATGCAGTTAAATTTAAAAAAACATAAATAAGGCATGATTCCTATTTCTGTACATTACACCCTACAGAGCCCAGCTCAGTGAAAACTATATATACACATATACACATGAAGTTTATATTTCAAATATATATATGGACACACACATATAGAGACACATAATATGCATGAAGACGTACTTTTGGTCACACATCAGCTTTGTGTATGTGCCTGCTGAAGTGTCCCAGTGGGATGCCCAGACCTGCAATACTGAGGGGCTGGTGGGACCCCACGAGCAGCCCCCAGCACCAGCCCGAGAGCCGCAATGCTGAAAACACACACACACACGAGCTCGCATCGCCTGCGCTACGGAGAAGGTCAGGGAAGCATATGGCGTGCACACCGGGTGCTGGAAGGACGATGACCTCCTCTTCCTCCTCCTCAGCAATTTTCAGAGCCTCGTGCATCGTGAGCCAGGTCTCCAGCTGCCCTCGCTCGAGGGGACAAGAGGAACAAGGGCATTTTTCTCTGCTGTCAAACGAGACGCGAGACATGCGTGCATCCTCTGATGTGATACAGCTTCAAGCCTCGAGCCTCAGTCCCCTTCTCTGGGATTGTCACACCGCTGTCACCCCACACACAGCATCACACCGGGCACAAGCCTTTTAGCTGGGGACAGACCTACCAGGACAAGCAAGCAGCGGCTGGAGAGACAACCCACCTTTCAAACCCAGTTTACCCACATAGAAGATCAAGCTTCAAGTGTCCAAAATCAGGGGGGTTCTTGCAGCCAGTGCTCCATGTACTCACCCTCCTCATGCCATACCCCTTCTCCTGCACCCAGCCCTCTTCCTCTTGCCCATTTACAGAGAGCATAAAATCCCTCTCCAAGGTGAGCTCTCATTTCTCTTGAGCATCACCATGATCCATGAAACAGGGCTTGCACATAGAAGCCCCTTTTCACCTCCCTTCTCTACAGAAACCCCCCTGTATCTCTACATGTCTTCCTTTTTTGCTCCTCATCCCTCCTCAGGTGAAACAAGGATGCTCCATGACCTTGCCAAGTGCATTGAGAAGAACCTGAAGGATGCAAGAACTACTTCTGAAGAATGACTTAATACCAATTACCGCATTAGCTGCTCTCCTGACCAACATCCCAGTGCTGCTGCCCATCACCTAAAGGACATGGGAAGCCACAAACCAGACGTGGAAGACAGGAGGAGAAATATCTTCCCATTCCCAGCTTCTCAGCCCTGGGAACCAGCAGAGCCCAAGGACAGCCACAGCTACAGCCCCCCAGGGTCACCTCTCAAAAGGGGGAGCAGGGGGTGAGCAGAACCACCCCAGTAACACAGGGGGTCTCCCCACTCCAGGAGAGGACCAGCTTTCTGAAGACATATGGCTCCTCTCCATACTTCGAGCAATGACTTCCACCACGCTTCCAAATTCCAGCTGCCTAAGTGGTTTTTGCAGATATTTCCTTTTCCTTTGCAATCATTTGGTTAATAAGATGAGCAGGTTGGGCTCATTTATTTTGGACGCTGTTCTTGGGTCATTAGCAGAACGGCTAATCATTGCATTGGCAGAAAATATCACTTCTGCTTCAGAGCTGGCTGCATAGCACAGGGAGGGGGAGAAAGAGCTCGACAGAGCCTTTTAAAAGAAATAACACAAAAAAAAAAAAACCAAGTTCCATGCCTCTAGAAGTGGAATTTTCCTCTGCCATCTCCCAAGGTACCCACCGGCAGGATGAAGCGGGCAGACTTTAGCGCCCGAGGCTGCTCACACTCTCTCCCACGCACTTGCGACCTCCGAGGGCCCGGAGAGGAGCGATGCTGAACTGCAGCAACGTGTCCCAGCGATGCTCAGCCCTCCAGGAAACAATCGCCTTCCTCACCTGCAAGCAAAGCCACGTGGGACACCGAGAGCCCCAAAGTAGAAGGTGCAGGAGCCCCTTTCTGGGATGGTTTAGGAGAGAATATTGGATGTGACGCCTGCACTTAGTTTGCAGCACCTAAGCACCGAAAGCTACCTACAGAGAGCTGCTGGAGACATTTAAAGAACAAATTGTACTTGGTGGTGAAGGCTGGAGTACCAGTGGGGATGCTGAGCTGCCAGGCATTTGCAGAGCCATTTCCACTTCACCCTCGAGAGGAAAAAGCAGAGGTAAAAGACAAAGCCTCACAACACAGCCGTGCAGCAACACAACAGCAAAGCTGCTCCCCAGGCTCAGCTGCTGCAAAACCGCTTCTCGCCAAGGGCCCTGGGAAAAAAGTTCCCCTGCAGACAGACATTCTCTGTCCTGCTATGGCCGGACATGGGGATGCAGAACTGCTGCCTTCACCCACCGACCCGGCAAGGGCAGAAATGAGGTGCTGGGGGTGCAACAGCTGGACACAGCACAGGTTGTCCCCTCCTCTACCAGATCCATGGCCACCATACCTCCTGCTCCCGTCCTCCCACTTCACCTGGTCCCTCCTGCTCTCTCCAGTGCCGCAGCTGAGAGCCCCAGTGTGCTTGCTTTAGACGGGGAGGGAGCTGGGCAGGGGGACGGGGCAGCAAAGGCTGCGAGGATGCTGTGGAGCGGGACGATGACGGAAATTCGTCCCCCACCTCTCCCCAGGGTGCTCCAGCTTGCCTCAAGCCACGTCATGCCGAGGATCTCCCCCATATCCCCATGGGACCGTCACACGATGCTCTCCGGGCAAAGTTCCCCCTCACAATTGCAGACCCAGCGGCTCAGCGGGGAGCCCAGCGACAAAAAGGGAGCTGGGAGCTCTGCAGGGCTCTTTAACCAGAGAAAGGGAAGAAGGAGATTTGGGAGCTAATTTAGAGCTTGGATTTCCTAAGCCTTTTCAGCCATTGAGGCTATTGGCAGGCAGCATTACAGCCCCTGCCAGTCTCAGCGGCTATACAATGTCCTTCCCTTGGCAAGGGCAGCAACGGGGAAAAAATAACTCACAAAAAACAAGGGACATGTGATGGAGAGCTCGGCTGAAGCCTCCCTCCCCCCGCCGACCTGCATGCCAAGGAGGAAGAGCACCAAAAAAAAAGTGAAAAGTGGCCATTTAAAAAGATTAAAAAAACCCACACGACTCGTTTTGCTAAGGGGAACACGGCAGAGCTGAGGGGACAGAGCTGTGGCAGGAGGTGACTGGACACATCCTGCGGCCATCGCTTTGCTTGGTGGCCAAGGTAAAGCCATCGCCCTTTTCGCATCCTCCAACCAGCACGGTCCCACTGCCTCCTTTACACACAGGAGGAAGCGGCTGTGTTTTGCACAGCCCCCCACGCCCCATGCTGCTGTACAAAGCCCCCAAAAGCAACACCAAGGTCCCCCAAGGAGGCATCACACCCCCCCAGCAAGCCTGCAGATCTGCAGGGTGCACCGTTCTGCCAACAGGCCTGAGTGCATGGGGGAGAAACAGAGGGATTTTGCCTCAAAATTCCATGACCCGAAAAGGGAGGGTGGCTGGCAGAGAGGCTACGAGCCTGCTCTCTCCTCCCTGGTGCACGCAGCTGTCCCCACAGAGGGGACCGCTCTGCTGAGGGTGCTGCAGCAGGACGGAGCTCACCAGCACCCAGAACATCGCGGCTCAGAGCAGCGGCTTCCCAGAGAAGGACAGGATGAGTCCGCTTTTTTTTTTTTTAATATATATATATTTTTTTTTCAAGGGAGAAGAAAGGAAGCAGACTTTCTGGGAGAGCCATCCAGCCCAGGAACAACCCCAGTGCAGCACACGCACAGGGACACCCCATCCGGGTGACAGCTCCCAACCACATGAGACTGCACGCAGCTGAAGGACCATTTTCCAAGGGGGTTTCAGACACACCTGAACCCACAGGGTCCTGAGAGGATGCAGGGGACAGGAGCCAAACAGCTACACATCCCAAGCCCCCACCATGAGGAAGGGCAGTGGGAGAAGTGGCTGCCTTGCCCTCACCATCCCTGAGGTCCCAGCATCCCAAGGATGCAGCATGGGATCAGGTCCCCAGCGCCGCGCTCCGTTGTCACCCCACAGAGCCCTCGCCCGCACCACCGATCCGCATCCCGGCGTGCGAGCTGGTCGGCAAGTTCAAATCATTAATTTCTGCGGCAGAGGGAATCTGACAGGCCCAGTGCTGACGTGAATAATGATGGATCTCTGGGAGAAGCCAAGCAAAACCTGCAGCTTAATCATAGCGAGAGACTCCTTTTGGGGCATTAACCCTCACTCTCCACCCAGTCATCCCCCTATTGAAATCTCACGCTGCTGACGGCTGCAATGCTGCTCAAAGCACCCCCACGGGGCTGCTCATCCCTTTACTTCTGCTTTATTAAACCCACCCTCCAATGCACACCTCTGCAGAAAGATGCACCCAAAACGCTGCAACGTTTGTAAAATCAGCAGCAAATTCAACTCCGGGGCTCTTTTCTGCTGCTCCTGCAATCGGTGCCATCACCTCCTTGGTTAAACCCTGAGCTCCCAAGTTTGATGCAATAGCAAAAATCATGCCCAGGACAGCAGGAAAGCTCAAGCTTGCCTAAGGGGTGGCTGGCAAGACATTCCTAACCAGCTTTGCCTCTAGGAAGGGAAACGGAGATACTTGACATTGCTAAACCATCAGCCAGCTTTGCTGCCATCCTCCTGCAGGCAGGTTTCTTGCCTCCCCACCCAAAAATAAAAAAGTAAGGGGGCTCCTCTGCCCTGAGGAGCTAGAAAGGAGGAGGCTAGAAGGAAAACCAACCAGTTTCCCTGTTCGATAAAGAGCAACACAACTAATAAAGTGCCAGACCCCTGAAAACTGAGTGTTTTGCAGCAGCACTGGGGCTGATGCTCCCGCTCGCTCCCTCTCCAGCCACTGCCATAACGAACCCAGCCCAGCGCTCAGGGCAAAGCCCAGCCAGTCCGAACAGATCCCTGCAAAAATAATTATTTTCCTGCAGTTTTAGATAATTGGATTTTAAAAATAAGCAAAATTAGGGTTTTTTTTTCTTTCCCCCGCTTTTCCTTTGCTGCACATTGCGAACGCAAGGCGACTGCTTGGAGCCGGCGGAGACCTTTTAAAGGCTGAAATGGAGCTCACTCCCTCTTTTCTGGGGGGATGGAGGTGGGAGGCGGAGTGGGAGCAGTGACAGGTAAAAATAACCACACTTGGCCTGATATTGCTCCCAATTAAGTCGGTGGGAATTTTGCCCAACTTCCTACTGTAGCAAGATCCAGACATGCACATAAAAAAAGTCCTCTGCTGTATTTAGCAGCTTACGATGACCACAGAAAGTCACATCTGCATGATTTTCTCACCCCTATTTCATGCTGGCAGGTATCTGAGCATCCCCTTTCACCAGGGCCAGGATTGCAGAGGCTGGAGAAACTTGGTGGGTGATCAGACCCACATTGTCATCCTCAACAGCACCTCATCTCCTCTGGTTTAGGCACAATTTCTCCACAAAAAGCCTCGCAAGGTTTCTCAAGGAATGGTTTATCTGCTCAGACAGTCTCACGTCAGCTGAAACTAAAGTGTAAGCGGTTTTGGGGAGGGTATGGAAAGTGTTGAAAGAGTAGAAACATTTCATTCTGACACGTTCCTAAACAAAAAGTGCTCTGCCTTTTCACAGTATAACGTTGCCTTGTGAAACTAAGTCAAATTTATTTTTAAATGGAAAAAAAAAAAACCCCAAACTGAAAGGAAACATCATATTTCTGGGGACAAACATGATATTGCATTTCATCCTGTCATTAACACTTCCATCTTCAGGATGTGCCAAACAAACGAAAATTTAGTCTTTTGTAGTGCTGTAATATAAAATCTTTCACAGTCTCCTTTAAGCTATTCTGCACCAGGTTCATCACAGTTCACCTTTACACAAGTCAGCGCCCGATACCGATAATATATTAACTGATGCAAGCATTTCTAACTTGCATTCAAACAAGAGTGACTACTGAGAGAAGTGAGATCTGCAGATAACACAAAGTTGGAAGGAAAAAAGGTATTTCACTCCTTGTCTGCAGAGCTGCCCCACTGCCAAGCCTACAGGTTCTCCCTTGCAGCCGAAACAGAAAGAGCAAGGGGACAGCACGCAAGCAGCATCGCTGTCACCAGGAGCACCCAAGGCAGCCCTGGAAAACACTCTCCATCACATGCAATTACCTTGGAGCCAGGGACCAGCCACCCTCAGCCACCCCCGCACCTCCCCGAGAGCTCAGCATCCACCAGACTTTTCCCGGATTAACGTTTCGTGACAATTTTAATACCACGTGGAGTCGCGAGCCCGGCAGTTTAAAGCGATTAGATCTAGGCTGGTAGCTGCAAAGCATTTCTGTGTTGACATCAAAGTTGCAAAGGTACCTATCGAATACTCCCAGCACTTTACACACAGGATTAGCACAGGGCTCCCACGTGGAACTGCTCTTCTCTCCAGGAGCCCTGCAGCTCGGCAAGACCCGACCTGAGCAGGACTGGGATGCTCCTTCCCCTCCGACCGCTCTGCAAACCCGGAGCCCAGGCAGAGGAACCCCCCAAAGCCTGGCTTTTCCATCTGCTACACCCAGGAGGAGAGAAAAAGCACCGAGAAAAGGTCAAGCTACCAGCTACGTCCCACAGCGCAGTCGATGCACGAGTGTTTCTCCCAGACAGATGGTGGGAAGGGGAAGAGCGAGGAGGAGGAAGGAAGGGAACAAGTTCAAGACAAGAATGTGCAACCGGCAAACTCCCCGCGCAGCGTGATAAAAATACTGGGTTTGCTGTCAGCAGCAGCGCGGAGGGACCCGCCACGGGGGCGCAGGCAGACGCAGACGATGCCTTGCTGCGTGTCCCACCTCGAGCTAACGCTGCTCCGACGCTCCTCACCCCATTTCCAAAACCTCCTGCGTTTTTTTTCTCCCTCTCCTCACCACTTCAGCATCCCCTTTCCCAGCTCCACCACCCCCTGACTGCACCAGCCACCTTTCCAACACGAGCTCTTACTTTTTCCCCTCCGTTCTCTTATCTCAGGTTGGGAATTTTCTAAGGCTGCAGATCCCTCCCACGCGTTCGATGCCATCTGCAAAAAGCAAACCCCTCCCCAGTGCTTCCTATAGTGGCTTTTCCCCCAGTACCAACTTAGATTGCTCTGGGGATGACACAAGAAAGTTAGTTTGCTACTCAGTCTGGATGAACTAAGAGTATTTATTCAGCCTCGCTTTATCAGAGATGCAAATCAAGCACTCCAGTTACATATTTTAACACAGTGGGGGAAAAAAATCCACTAGATAGAAAGCTATGAAGTGTCTAATGCATTCACAGCAGCTAGGGTAGAAAACAGAGAGAGATTAGTGGAAAATTATTAACGTAACAGGTGTCATTGTCACAGAAGTGACACTTAAAAGACAAATCCCCCCCAAAATTAATTCCCTAAATACGAGAGCACATTGTTAGCTACATTTACTCCCTGTTTTATACCATCTCTGCAAAGGAGGAAGAGAGCAGAGAAGAGGGGGAGGGTGAATGAAAGAGCCTACCAAAAAAAGCCTAAAACATGTTGGTTAATGGGACACAATGGAAACGAAACTTGAAGGCAAAGAATGTCTTTATCCTTGGAAAAAGCAGACGCCACTGACAGCGCTGGGACAAGAGGACCGGGAGGTTTGCTTCCAGCTTCACCCACCAGCAGCCCCTCATTATACCAGCTCAAGTGCACGTGCGTGACTTCATGGCTGTCCCCAAGGTGCCCCAGACAGCACAGGGCAGGTCAAGGTTATCAGGGTGAAGTTCAGCTTCCAGCTGTGCTAAGCTCCAGTGCCCAAACTGACAGGGTCTGCAAGAGCTCAGCCCCACCACCTTGGACCAGTAGAGCCAGCAATGGTCCCACCAGCCCCTTGGCCACCCCAGAGCAGCTCAAGGAAGAGCTCAGGGCCGCCTTCAGCAGATCCAGGAGGACTGTTGATGGGACATTGCCCTGGGCAAGGTGCTAACAGCTTGGTCTGTCACTAGCACAGAGCCTGCGGCTCCATCTGCCTCCCAGGGACCTGGGGATGTTCGGTCCATCTGCACATTGGAGTGAGCACCTTCTTCTTCACTCCCCACACATGAGGAGAGGGGATGGTATTGTCACAAAGGGACACACTCAGCACAACTCCTGAGGTTTTGGGGTTTTTCTTTTTGTTTTTTAATAAAAACAGCTCATTGGAGATCCATTTAGCTTTTTAATATCTTTCAGATAAGGAAATCTGCTGCAGCAGCAATTCTCTCCCTCCCTTAATTAATTCCTAAACATATCACAAGCTGGAAGTGCATGTTTTATGAATCTGGTTGACCTCGTGGTGCAGAAATGATGACACAGATGTTGTGCCTTCTTCACTACCTCATTACTCATGTTACACTGTTCTTTTCCGCAGTTGCGCTGGCTGACAGGAGCTCCAATGCTGCCATCAGCAAGACACGCTGCAAGGAGCCAGGGTAATGCTCAA
This sequence comes from Pampusana beccarii, assembly GCA_013399365.1. NCBI lineage: Eukaryota > Metazoa > Chordata > Aves > Columbiformes > Columbidae > Pampusana > Pampusana beccarii. The sequence goes on from VWYH01001909.1 coordinate 294,956, forward strand.
GCGATGTTTCGCATCTACCAGAGCACCCGGCTCCACCGGAGCAGCCAGATATCCCGCAGGACACAGCACCATGCAAGCTGCAAGCACACGGTCAGGAGGGAAATAAATCCACTGGGAGGTTTTATATCAAGAAGGACAAAATACCATCGTTGGGTAGGACAAGGCACCACGTAAATGACGGCCAAGGAGATGGGAACACCAGAGCTGAAGGAGCCCACACGTGGATGTGGACAAAGCCTGCAGGATCTGGAGCGATCCCTGGGAGAGCTGTTTGCTGGAGAGGATGGGAATCCCCAGCTCTGCAAAGGGTTTCAGCCTCCTCTTCCCTCCCATGCACAAGATAAGCCCAGTTGCACTGGTCACTCTTTAGTGACCAACAACAGCACCCAAGTGGAGGTTCAGGTTCAGGTTGGACATCAGGAAAAGGTTCTTCACCCAGAGGTACTGGACACTGGAACAGGCTCCCCAGGGAGGTGTCACGGCCCCGAGCCTGACAGCGTTCAAGAAGAGACTGGACAACACCCTCAGATACACGGTGTGAACTGTGAGGTTGTCCTGTGCAGGGACAGGAGTTGGACTCAATGATCCTTGTGGGTCCCTTCCAACTCAGGACATTCTATGATACGTGAAGGACAACAACCCCTGCCAGCACATGGACACAGAAAGGCAACTGGGCTCACGCAACTGGTGAGAGAAGACCTCACCACCCTGTCCAACATGCTGAACAGATGTTGTGTCCAGGGCTCGTCCCGCCAGGGCACAGCTGCCATCGCAACATGGCAATTGTGCAGGACAAGCACGATGCCACCCATGTAGGATGCTTTGTGCAGCCAAGGTGAAACCAAGAGCCTGATGAGACACAGGCTCCTCAAGGAAACACGGGCAGCTGAGCACGGAGAAAAGGAGAGTTACAAGATGGGTCACAGGTAAGGGGAAAAAAAAGAATTAAAAAGGCAAATGAATGCACTTTTCACGGCCCTTGCTGGGCAAGAGCAGCTTCAGCAAGTAAACAGCAGCAGCTCCTAAACCCCTACTGGCACTCAGATATTCCTGCAGTGATTAAGAAACTAAAGAGCTGCCCCAGCCCAAGAAACCGCTCTCCGGGACCCACCTGCACAGAGCATTGCGGCCCAGGACCCTCCCCGGCTCCACTTGAGAGCAGGATGCTAAATCAGAGCGAAGCATTGAAGAGCACACTTTACACCCAGCTCAGAGCCAGGTGGAGCACAGCACCAATGCCTGATCATTAGGGAAACATCAGGATGCATAAGAACAAGAAGAAAAAAGGAAACCCGTATAAATAAGAGCTAAAAAAATCTGCTGGGAGACCGAGAAACCAGCAGCTAACTTGTCTACTGCCAGTAACAGCCTGCAGAAGGTAGGCATTAAAAATAAAAAACAATAATAAAAAGAAAGCAGCCTGATGAGGTCTGGTCACCTTGTACTCCAGACACTGAAATGCTCCCTTGCAGGGCGATGGTATGAGAAGAAACAAGGCTTTTGCTTGTTACCATTCTCAAAAAAGCCCACCGTGTTTCTGCTGGAGCAGAGGCAGCACAGAGCTTGTCTGCACAGTATATGGGCACGGTCCCAGCTTCCATCTCCCTCAGATGGACTCTTACCGGTGTCACTCACACAGGCTTAAGGGTGGCAAACCCACCCCTTCACCAGTGGGATAGGACACAGGTTTGCTCCTCTTCCCAAATCACAGAATCATTTTGGTTGGAAGAGAATCTGAAGATCATTGAGTCCAACTGTAAACCCACCCCTGGCACTGCCCCATGTCCTGAGAACCTCATCTCCGTCTGTCCAACCCCTCCAGGGATGGTGACTCCAGCACTGCCCTGGGCAGCCTGTTCCAATGCCCCACAGCCCTTTGGGGAAGAAATTGTTCCCAGATCCAACCTCAACCTCCCCTGATGCAACCTGAGGCCGTTTCCTCTGGTCCTGGCGCTTGTTCCTGGGGAGCAGAGCCCGACCCCCCTGGCTCCAAGCTCCTTTCAGGCAGTTCAGAGATCAGAAGGTCTCCCCTCAGCTCCTGTTCTCCAGCTGAACCCCCCAGGTCCTGGCATCCCACTAGGTCAGGAGTTCTGAGATATAATGACTCTTCCAAACATCTGCAAGATGGGTCAACGCAGAGATAAAACATGAGATACAACACCCCTGTCCTACCCATCCCCATCCCTCCCCAAGAGCCCAGCAAATCAGCCCCCACCTACAGCAAACGCTGCTGGACGTGGCCTTGGGTCTGAATTTACCACGACGCAGAGCAATAATTAAACGGGGATGCAAAACGGTGCGGAACAACAGAAAAATAAATATCTCTGATGTTTCGTTAAATTCAGCAATTTACAAGGCTGGAATAATTAGTGGTTTAAAATGTTTTGACACAAGCGGCCCCAATAATCATGATAAATCATATCAGGCATATGCCCAGATCCTTGAAGTGACAGATGACAAACAGAGCAGTGGCAAGACGCTCCATCACGCGGGGAATCATTGAGTTAATGGAAGAATTATTGCTTCTGAAATCCACTCCAGTCCTGTTGTGGGGAACATTCCAATTTATCAAAGCCAAATGAACATTAATTGCTGCAGCCTGGTAAGTTTTCGAGCTGCTGTGACCTTCATTGAATTTTAATCCAAAACAGATAAGATTTACTTCCACACGAGAGGAAACAACACAATTAAACCCAAATGACAGCTAAGATTATGGGGGAAAAGCACAACAGGAGTAATGACAAAAATATTGATTCCTTTCTACTTGACATTGCGCGAAAAAAAAAGGTAAATAAATAAAATCTAGTATTTGCATATTTGTTTTTTTTCCCTTTCTCCCTTCTTTTCATTTGGGAGACAAATTTCAGGTGCTCAAGCCAAGAGGAGAGGGGTGGCAGACAGTAATGGAGACTGAACTCCCTTTAACTGCAGTAATTAATGTTATGTCTCATTGGGGAGAGATTAAGAAAAAACAGTGAGGAAAGGAAAAAAAAATTAAAATCAAGTATTATTCCGCTCTTAAAGATGCCCTTGAGCTCAGGAAGGGAGATGTGAAGAGGGTCACGGTCGCCCCGTGCTTTTGCAGGGCCAGATGGTGACCCCGGGAACACAGACACCGGTGGCCTTTTTGCTGCCATGCTGGAAATAAACCCACTCCAAAGAAAGCCTCATACTCACCATGAAAATCACTGGATGAAGGAGTAAACCCAGGATTTACACCCTCCCAAAGCCCACACACAGCGCAGAGGGAAGGTCTTGGCTTTAGAAGCAGAGGAAGAGTGACCCAGCCAAGTCATTACCATCTACACAAATCCAAAACGACGTTCCCATCAGAGGGAGCTCAGCTCAGAGATGTCGCGCTGCCCAATAAAGCTTTGCCAGAGCCTTCCCTAAGCCCGGGATTAGCGAGATTCCCCCAGGCAAACCTTCCCTGGCTTGCCATAACTCAGCTGGAGGATGAGGAGACAGGTAAAAGTCAGTGTTACAGCCACTTACAGGAGATGGAAAGAAGCACTTTCCCGTGTCCCCTCCTGTCCCCCGCAATGAGATGCTGGGCTGGTGATGAATGGGGCACACAGACCCTGAATGCCCAGACAGCGCTGGGGTGGGCTGAAATGGCTCCTGCATAGCAGTAACAGTGTTTTAGTCTATATAGAGTACGTAGGAGACATCAGGCTTTATGGTAGGGAGCAGGAGAAAAGGTAATTATCATTGAGTCATAGAATCATTTTGGCTGGAAGAGACCCTCAGGATCATTGAGTCCAACCATAATCCAACACTGGCACTGCCCCACGTCCCTGAGAACCTCATCTCCATCTGTTCAACCCCTGCAGGGATGGTGACTCCACCACTGCCCTGGGCAGCCTGTTGCAATGCCCAACAGGCCTTTCCAGGAAAAAATTGTTCCCAATATCAAATCTAAACCTCCACTGGCACAACTTGAGACCATTTCCTCTCATCCTTTCACTTGCTACTTGGGGAGAATACACCAACGCCCTCTGTGGTACAACCTCCGGAATTTGAGAAGCTGGACAAGAGTACATGTGATGTCCAGCTGCATCTCAAGGTAGTAGAAGGGATACGGAGGTGATGGGAGGACAGGAGCAGGGTACCAAGGATGCTGGGATGCAATGGCTGGGAACCCCGCTGCTGGGGAGGCAGGAGGGCTCAAGGCATGAAGGCTCTCTGGGATGTGATGTAGTCAGGGTCAAGGAGGAAAGTAAAGTCATAGGAAAGCGGCTTGAGCACAGCCCATGGTCTCAGATGAAATATTACCCCCAGGAAATAAGGATTTTTGCCTTGTTTTAGTTTAGCTACATAACTCCATGTAGTCTTGAGGCAGGTTAAAAAAAAAATAAAAAGCCACAAACACAGTAAAATACACGTTTATCTTCCGCTAGCAACTCAAAACTTAGCCTGGGTTCTCTCAAAAAGTTAATGAATTTCCTAAAAAAGAAGCCTGGGCAAAGTTCCAAGGCTGTGCTGCAATCCTGACCCAGGGCAGAGATGCCCAGGGCTTCCGTCTCCCCAGGGACACGTGTGCAGTCCAGATCCCATCCCAGACCACAGCCCCACCTGGGACCTCTGCTCGCATTGAGAGGAGTGTCAGGATTTAAAAAGAAATCGGAATTACATCTCATTCTGTGCTGGAGGAGGATTGTTTGTCTCCCGTTTTCTCCCTGCTTTTGCAGAAGGGCAGGAGAAGCTCAGGGTTAACAAAGCCACGCCATCGGCTTCAGCAAGATGTGGCCAAGCATACTTCATTGGCCAACTCGGAATTACACTACAAAAACATTTATTCTGTGATATGCACAGCAACACCTTCAGCTCCAGTCCACCAGCGTTGCTCCTACCACGCTCCAAGGTACAGCACAGGAAGGCTCTGGGCAGGAATTTCTCAAAGAAGCTCATTTCTCTCCCCAAAGCATCAATTGATTTCAATCATCATGTTGTTTTTTAGAACAATCAACTTCAGCAAGGTCTGAGGTCCAGGATTGGATCTCTCCCTGCTGAAGAAAATTTGCATTTCAAGCAATTGCACTAATTGCCAGGGTCCAGAACCAGCATCCCCCAGAGCTACCAGTCTCTTCTCCAAGGCGCGGGTTTGCCCATGATAACAAAGCAATCCCACACTCAACCCAAAAATTGAGCTTTCCACACCCCAGGCTCGGGTTTTGCTATCTTTATTCCTTGCTCTGTCTCTCACTTATTTTTCCAGGCTCATCTTCCAGGTATACCAGTGTTACCCTTTTTCCCCCGCAATACTCCATCACACTGACATTTTTAGCAGGACATAAGAAACATTTCCAATCCAACCCAGTAAAAGCTGCAGTCCCTGACTTCTCTCCCTCAAAAACATATATTTAAGTTGTAAAAGAGAAACAGCTGCTTGTTCCAATGGGGAAGAAAAAAAGGCTTTGTGCAGTCATCGTCTCTGCTCCTCCTTCCAAAACAAGGACCAGAAGGTGTGGAGACGATGCGTGGCTTGCAAGATCTGAACAGATGCACCTTTCGCAGAGGGTTGCTTCAACGGGAACCTCCGTCCCATAAAACACTTTCTTTGGGCAAATAGGTGTCATGCATACACACACGATCTACAAGCCTACCTTTTTTTTTTCTTTTATTAGCACGATGATTTATCCCAATAGGAGATAAAGGACAATAAATTTAGTCCCATTTTACAGATGGAGTGCTAAAGCACAGGGGAACGATGGATCAGATCCAAATACATAAGCAACCACCTCATAAGATACTGATATAAGCATTCTGAAAGGCAACAGAGCACATACACGATATGTTAACAAAAGGTCACATAAACACCTGAGATGGAGACGCTCAAAGCATCTGGATCATCCTTTTACTTTTAGATCAGACTCATCCTTTGCAGAAGAAAGAACATGCTGCAGCCCATATTCACTTGATAGGTAGAATTCAGTTCCAGAAAGCTTCAAGAAGAAATGACCAAGCCCAAAATGTTGCCTTTGCACATTCCCAAATGCAAGACCAAGGAGAAATACTCCATTAACACCTCACCAGTTGTCAGCAGAGGCAGGAGGAACCATGAGCTTCCTTGTCACCCCCTCAACAGCTTCTTCCCTATGGCCTGTTTTTTTCATTTTATTTCAATTTTTTAAAAGACCAACCACCTTTTTTTTTCTTTTCCTGGCTCATTCAAACACATCTCTCCTTCTCTAGAGGCCCAAACAAGAAGGGACATGGGCATTTGCAAACCAGACTCACCACCCAGCTCCTTATCACCACCCTCCCACCACCATCCAGCTGTCAACCGCTGTCCCCTCCCAGACGGCCCTCGGTCCCCGCAGATGCCACCGGCAGCTTCCACTCACCATGACCGAGATATGAAGAATGTGCATCTGCTCCTCCACGATCTCCGAAGGCTCCTGGAGGCTGGGGGGGGTGGCCCGGGAGAGATGTTCGGCGCTGCTCATGGAGACGTGGAAGTACAAGGTGCCGTTCTCCAGCCACTGCTGCTTCCAGTGCACCAGCGAGATGTCAGCCACGGTCCCCGACATCTCTGCAGGGACACAACACGCAACCGAGGATCAGTGTTTTTCTCCATGATGCTAAAAGGCAATATTATTAGCAGACCTAGAAATCAGGATTTCAGAGTCCTACCCCTCGTACTGCCTCTGGAGGAGCCTGAGCATTGGGTTCTTTTGGCCTTCGCCTGCCATTTTCCCAAAGTATAAACAGTAACAGTTGTCCTCCTTAATAAAAAGCAAGAGGTTCTGAAGTGCCACGGGATTTCTGGACTACAAAAGCAGCAACAACTGTAAATAACACATTGCACAAGGCGCCTTTAACCTCCCATAGCTCTCCCAGCAAAAAGGCTGGAAGAAGCTCCCAGAGCTCTGCAGCCAAGCCCAGGGCAGCTTTGCTGCTTGGCACGGGGTGGAGGGAGGACTCTTGGTGCCAAGCAAGCCAAAATGCAGACATCAGTACATATTCTGCTGGCGTTCACAACAAAACCTTCTTCCAGGTAGCAACATCACACTAGAGCCATCTTTAGCAGGGACAGTCCCAGCACAGACCAACAAGCATCAGTGAGATAACCAGCAGGCTTGATAAATGCATATTGGTCCTGGGGTTGCACATCTGCCGGAAAAGCCTTTTCAAGCCCCGAACGTTTAATACCCCATCCGACCCCAGTTTACAGTGTAAGCATCCTGGGAGCCGGGATCACAGCATCCCGGCACACACACCCACTGCGGCAGCTTCCCCCGACTTCGGGTACCACATCTGATTCATCAGGGGCTCGGACAATCCAGGCACCGTGGGAGCAAAAGCCGCAGATCCTCAGGCTCTAGCACAGCGGGAGGCGGCAGCTCGGAGCCTCAGCTGCAGCAGACACGGGCACGAGCGCCGACAGCTCCACAGCTGCCCATCAAGTTTTAAACCGATCTCGGCAAAGAACTGATCTGGCAGTTTGGCAGTAAAATCAAAGCGGAATTAAAAAAACACCAGCGCAAAATGAGCCAAAATATTTCTCCTTCCACCACCTCTCTTTTTTTGTGTTTGTTTTTCCATCTGCAATATAAGCAATGGGAAGCAAGTCAGGTCCTCTTAGTCACCAGGCCCACGGCTTTGGCAATCACCTGCTTTGTGGGAGACCCAAATTCAATTCCCTCCTATTCGGAAAGAACAACCGGCTATAACAGACCATGACCTACATTCCATACAGTGTGTCTGCTCCAGAAAGGCTGGCAGCCATGGTGGGAACACAGATGAGGTCCTTCTCCACACCTTGGCCGGGGAGCATCACCCAGGAGAGGGTCAGTGGAGAGGACAGGGCTTGTTCCCCTGCGGGCCAAGTGGCCAGGGAATGGCAGTGGCATTTTGCATCTTATTTCCCTGAACCCAGCTGCGCAAAAGCACATCCACATCAAGGGGCAAGCCCAGTGAGGCTGTCTGAGGAGTCACCCACACGTTTCAGGCCAAGACATTTCAAGACACCCAAGTTATGGCTCATGAGCAGCCACACAGTCTACAAGCCCAGGCACTCCTACAGACCCACCTCCCTACCCAGCAAAAAAACCCTTTTGATCCATCAATATTAGCTTTTCTTACCCCTGAAATCAATACATTTTCCAGCAGCAAGCTCCTGGCTTTCCATCATGGACTAAAACAGAGCCAACCACCCCCTGCTCCCCAAGAAACCCCCATCAGGTCCCTGGTCCTGCAGGATCCCCCTCGCCAAGGGCTGGGACAAGGTTACCCCATCACTGCCAGCTCCGTGATTCAGCACCTCACTAATTATACTCCTGACATAACCTGAGCTGGTTGCACTGCCACCTGAATCTAATCAGAGGGCTGTGCTCATTATCTCTGCCTCCCGAGCACAGCGCCGGTCGTTATCCCCAATCTTGATGCACATCTGAGCGCTCAAAGGAGAAAAACTAAACAGCTCCTGACCATGCATGGGATCCATCAAGAGCCCACGTTTGCACTTTGGAGAGGACACGTGAACTCCCTGTCATATCTGTGACATTGCAATGAGATCGCTCCTAATAATCCCTTCTCTCCTTTAATATAAATAGACGTTTGCTGGAGCAAATCAGCAGCAAGAGGTGTTGCTTGCACTCTTTACCCTGTAAATCAAGCCAGCTCTGCGGCTCGCACTACAGGACAGCAGCTCTTGCAAGACCTGGGAATCTAATGAAATGAGGGGTTTGTGTCTCTCACCTCCAATAAGGTTAAAGCAGAAGGTTTCTTGCAGTGGTAAAAACAAGAACAAAATGAAGAACATCAGGGCTGCTAATTGCAGTTGTCTTCCTAGCAATACTTGAGAGGTCTGTACCGGAAAGCATCTCTTTGTCTAATTAAAATTGTAACAAATGCTGCTTTGAGGAGCAAAAGCACTCACTGAGCTTTGGGACAGATAACACAAACTCTTCCACAGAGGCAAACAGGCCACAGGGCAGCACAGAAGCATCAAGACACAGGACTCCGGTTACACAAAACCATCTTAATACTGTTCAGAGAAACAGTCACCCACAGGAAAGGATGATTTACAGTATTAACACACATCCCTGCAGCAGAACTTTCCAAAAGAGCTCAGGAAAGGAGGTTATAGCCCCCAGACCTGATGTGGGTGCCACAAGGACCCCACCGCTACGGTTTCCAAAGGCTACATCACATTAGGGAAACAGGGGAAAAAAAACCTCCAGGGTCGATCTTTCTCCAAATTTTTTCCCTTGCGCACACATTTTTGCATGGGATGTTTAAAAGGATCACAGAGAACATTTCTGGGGAGTTCTGAGATATAGGCAATTTTTTGGATTTCAGCCTAGACTGAAGATAAGCCTGTTTCATTTTCAAAAGGTCTCTTCCAAAAGTAGAAACTTCAATTTAACATTCATTTCACAATTTTAAGCAAACCCAGCAGCAAGGCAATTTCTGACAAAAGTTGACTTGCCAAGCCTGGGTACCATTTACCATACATTTATAAATAACTGTACATTCTTCACCCCTGCAGCCCGTGTTGCAGAAACCTGGCCATTCCCACTCCCAGCATTGCCAGGACATCGTGAGCCTTCAGTCACATTCGCTGCTTACAAAGAAAGAAAAGCCTTTTCAAGCCCCGTTAGCTGCTGAACTCTTCAATATCCAAACGCGGGGAAGTTTCTTGGCCTCATATACTTGACATGAATATCACACTGGCTGTGTTTCACTGGACACGCATTGTCACCCCACTATCTACACGGTAGTTACAGCAGCGATAGCCCATCCATCAGAAAGGATGCAATAGTCTGCAGCAAGATTGCCTGTTATCAGAGCTTTCAAATGCTTTTGGAACAAATTAAGGGCATTCCTGCACCAAAATAGAATGAGATACAGTTAAGGTTTTAAATGGGCAGCAACGGAAAAGCACTTGTAGTCTATAGCCATTTAAAAATCTCAGCATCTTGCAGACAGGGAGTTCTCAGCCTGGTTTCAAACACAGCTTTGTGGGTAAAACACCGAGTAAAACAGCCAAACAGGCCACAAAACATCTGCCACGCCACCTTCCTACCTTCTCTCTGTGCCCAACGGAGAGTAGCAGCGAAGGGACGACAAAGGTCCCAGCAGCACCCAGCCAGACCCTTGCTCATCATCATCCTCATCATCTTCCAAGGCCCACAGACACCCACATTTCTCCATCCCACAGCAGAGGACCTGAAGAGCCCGTTCCTCCTGCAACCAGAGCAGAAATGTCTCTGTGTCTCCTCCCCAGCCCCACCTGCCCCAACTCCCCACACCTGCCCCTCATCTCCCATCACACAGCTCAGCTGAGCCCCATGGCAGCGCTGCCGCCCCCCATGGCCTCACCAGCCTTCCACATCATCTAATGATCACCTGAATTTAACACAAGGGCGCACAGAGCACTTTCTTCTTCTTTTGCCCTTCCTTGGGCTCTGGGTCCCATAAAACTAGATTTTCCACGTGTTCCTCAGAAAACAAAGAAGCAATCCAAGCAAAACCCTTCCCAGGGCTCAGGACCCGGGCTCGTGCCCTTCAGAAGGTCACCTGCTCAGGGGGAGGTAGGGGACATCCGCAACCACAGCAAGATCCCTTCCAACTCATTCCCTAATGCCATTTTTCCCTTTGCCGTTGCTACAAACCTTACACATAAACATTTCACTCGAGTCTTCAACTCGTATTACAATCAAACTTAAAAAGCAAAAGGGCCTAAATGCATTTGGTTGGGAACCAAGACGATTCCCATAAAAGCAGATTATGCTGACATGATGAATATAAAATGAAACAGCAGATATTAAAGTTGGAGGATTGTTACTCCGTGCCTTCGGGCTCCTGGCCGCCCTACCCACCTCCTCCCTCCTCTCCGCCCCCTCCCGCGCTGTTTTACTGAAGGCAGAGATGGATGGATCGCCTTTTCACCTCTGCTTTCTCCAAGGCAGACTGCCAGGCTTCAATTCAAATATTCCCTGGCTCCCCCCAGCCCCCCCCGACCTTATGCAATGCTTCAACATTCATCAGCGATTCGGGAGGTTGCAGCCCTGCCTTATCTGTCACGGCGTTTTGCAAAGGCTGCTTTGTATTTAATTGGCTTGTTCTCGCTAATCTACCGTGATTATTGTATTTTTATTTAATTCTTGAAGGTCATTATTAAAATAAGCCATTTTTGCTTAGGGCAGTTCATCCCTGCACGGCTCCCCAACCCCAGATAACCAGCCCCTCCTTGCGCTTTCTCTCTTCTCTGCTCCCCAGCACTGCTCAGACCCTGGGACCTGTCGGACACTTTCGAAACAAGGACCAAACCCTTGGTGTGATGGGTGAGAAGCCTGTGAGTAATTTCCAGCGCGTGGATCCAGGTTCCTGCTGCCTTTTTCCTCACCACCTGCTTCATCCCCGCGGGACCTGCACCCTGCAGCCAGACTCCATCAGCTCACCTGAACATCTCGTCCTCCTAATCTATCAGCAGGGAAAAAGCCAGAGATCCGGTTAGCGATTCTATTTCCTTTTACGGCAGGCTCAGAAACACGATCCCATCTCGCACAAAACGCCAGCCCTGACAACAGCATCGTCGTCTTCCTCCCCGTGCATCACCCCTAATCCTGCAACCCTGTTTCTCCTGCTATTAGTCCATAGGCTCTTCTGACTTAATGTTCTCCAGAGGCACCAACCTCCGGTGAAGTGTTAGTTTATAGATTCTTCGGTGCTAGCTACCACTTATGCTAATAACCCAAATTTATGCAGAAAGTCATAAACAGAGAGCTCTCCCCAGTGCCCTTGCCAGCACAGGATTGCTCCCTGTGGAATAGATTATCGCTCTCTGTGCAGACTAGCTCCAAAACGACTCTAGTAATGGGGCTTCCCCCATGCTCCCCAGGGGACTATTCCGCAGTCAAACAGGCCCTAATAGTTCTAAGGACTTGGGTCTTTTGGTGGCAACGTGGTGGGTTTTTTTATCCCCACCATTAGCTCAGTTCATTACTTTTTTTCCCCTTCTGCTCATTTTTTAACATGTTCCTTCCCTTCTACCTCTACTCCCCCCACAGTACTCCCTAGGGCAACACACAAACGCAGCTGCAGATCGTAAAAAGTAATAGAGAAGCTCAGAAGTTTAAGAAGGAAAAAAGAAAAGAAGATGATGAGCTCCCCCTGATCATCTCTTTCCAAAGCCCCTGTCTGTGAGGAACACGGGGCTGCACGTCCAAAGCATTTCAGGGGTGGCTTCGGCACCGTGCGTGTCTGCTGGGACACGCTGCGTGTCCAGGGATGGAGATGGATGGGGAGAGCTTGAGGGAGCCTGGGTCTTGGGGTGGTCCGTGGGGCACCCCACCAACACTGTGGGCAGGCCATGGTGCTCCCTCTGCATCTCTTTTGCTCCGCCAGCAGCACCGTGAGTCAGATGTTGGACAGGCAAAACATCAGGTATCCCAGGACAAGCTGGTGTTTGCAGTAAAGTTGGGTTTGGCTATTTTTAGGCTTTGCTCAAATCACCTGGAAGAAGAAGAACAAGAAGCCAAGTTTCGGGCACGTTCCTGAGACCAGCCACCTCAAAGATGTGATAAGAGCTGAGTTACCACTGAAGGATCCCTGGCAATCAGAGCAATGCAACTGAAGGGGAGGACATTTGGATTCTTCCCATCCTCCCACCAACCTTATTCACAAACATGGTTTTTTTTCTTTTTAAAAGATAATATTTGAGGTAGATGTAATTATTTTGAAACACAGCAAGAGCTCAGCAGACTGCATCACCGCACAGGTGGTCCAGGAGATCAGATGGTGAACCGGGAGGACAGAGACAGCATCTTCCAGGACTCAGCTCCTGGAAACACTTGAAGACAATCAGAGGGTCAGGCTACTCCACACAGCCCTTCTCACTCCAGTTCTCAAGCCCTCTGCCCTGGCTCCAAAACCCTTCAGCCTCTCTAATCGCAGGCTTTAGGGTCCGTATATACGTCAGTGAGCAGTTATTGATTTGCCTGCACTGCTTACAGATCATATCTGACTTCACACACCTTAAAGAAGCTCAGCGCACGCTCCACATTCTTACGGCTGCTTTGATTGCAATTCAGTCGCTTGTACATTACCCTTATTTATAATGCCAGGGCTTCAGCGTGGCGCCTCAGGCGCTCTAAAATTATTACAGGGCCCTTTTGACTTTCAATTCCCTTCCGTCCAATTCCATTTTTATTTGTCAGCCGAGACTCCCATTGACCAGCAGTGGAAGCCAAGTGCGTGCAGACAGACGGTGCTACTGCATATTAAACCAAACCCATAGAAAATTAGTCGCAGGCAGCTCAACACGACGGGTCTTCTCGGTTTGAATAAGAAAAGCCAGGTTTGGGAGAGCAGCTGGCAGAGTGCAGCGTTCTTGGGGAGACGATGTGTCCAGGCTTGGAGCAGCACTGGGGGGCTCAGCCACAGCCCCTCGACAGCACCCTCCACCCAGCTGGTGCAGCCATCATTAAAAAAAAAGGCAAAAGAAAGCAACTTTAAGCATCTGAGCCCCATCTGTGTATCCTTCAGAGATGATGGGGCAGGCTTGCAAGAGCCACGAGTGTGACCGCAGTGCCTTGATGCACAAGTGTTGTTTAGCAGCCCTGTCCCCTTCCTCCATCCCCACCACTCAATTAAGGTACCGAGTTCGCTTTGGAGGCGCTTTGGGGTTTTACTGAAAAGTTCAAGCTTCACCACTTCCCTGAAGGCTCCCGGCTCACTCAAAAGAGCCACAGGGTTCACTTCTGAAGGAACATTTGAAGGTGCAAGGAAGAGCTGAGTCTTTCCTCTTGTCACAGGAGAAAGAGCTGCTGGTCCACGAAACCTGCAGCAGTCTTCTGTTCCCCACTTACACCAGATCCTCAAAACCAACAGGAGACAGAGCTGATAAATGGGGGAAAAGACTGTTCGAAAAATCGCAAGCACTGTTTTTTGATGGTCCAACTATTAATCCCTGTTAAAGAAACAGGTATCTTTGACAAGGGAGCGGCTGAGGGACTGGGGGGTTCAGCCTGGAGAACAGGAACTGAGGGGAGACCTTCTGATCTCTGAACTGCCTGAAAGGAGCTTGGAGCCAGGGGGGTGTTGGTCTCTTCTCCCAAGGAACAGCACAGGTTGGCACGTGCAGATGGGGCCTGCTGGGTTCTGCTTATATTTTAACGCAAGTCCCACCACATTCCTCCTGCTTTCCTTGCCTCGACACAGACATTTGCCGGTGAGGCTGGGTCGGTGATGCCTTTTTCCAGGACAGCCGGCAGCACCTCAAACACAGAAGCCACAGCAGCAGAGCATCCCCGGGTGTCATGAATGGAATTAGACAAGGCTTGTGCAACGAGAAAACATTCTATTTTTGGAAAAATACCCCCACGGCCTCTTCCCTGCGCAGGTGACAGCAGCGACTGCAACTTTTTCTTTGAGTTTCTGCAGGGCAGAGGGCAGCAGCACAGCGGGATGGGCACCGAGGGGCAGGGGAGGCTGTCACACAGGCAAAGGGACAAGCCGGGCAGCCAGGACCGTGTTTCTCTTCCCTGCGAGCTGCGGCAGGAGCACGAGGGCAAGGTGACCTATTCAGGTGACTTGAAGGGCGCTGCAAAGCCAGGCAGACTCCACAACAAAGCAGAGCACTCCGTTCGTTTTTACAGCATCCGCCGTCGGGCACAGCGCACGCCGGGGAGCGAGCAAACGGTGCGGCCTCGAGGGGCGAGCATCGCTCAGAGCTCGATTAAAACTACCCAAGTGCTTTATAACCTCTATGCATTTTTAAATGCCTCTCGTTGGGAAACATACCTCTTAAAATGATGAGGTAGTCTGATAGCTCAGGGCAATGCTCAAATTGTGAAGCGAAGTAATTTTTTCGAGCATCCTCCACAGATCTCCCCTCCCAATAAGCTCTTGAGCACTGGGGGTCCCAGTAGAAACTCCCCACACACCGGGGTGGGGAGAGGAGGAGAGAAAGCGAGGAAGGAGAGAGAAGGTCTCGCCGCTTTTTAGAGAGATAAACACCGGGACGGTTCACCCTCCTGAGAGACGGATGTCCTTTTCCAAGGAGAAAGACAAGAAAGGAGCTGGCTGCTGGCTGGGAATTTTCAAGGAAAAACAAAAAAAACCAACAGGTAGTAGATAATTTGGGCTTTTCAGTCTGTGTGTCACCTGGAGCACCAAGTGGGTGCATCAAAAGCCAAGTAGCCTAAAAATACTGGCCGTACTCTTGCCCAAAAGGGCAAAAATACCAGTTACCAGGAACGAACATTTGCTGGAGCCCTTCACATGCATTATGACAGGAGAGTCCCTTCCCTTGCTGTCAAGGCAGAGAACCACCACGGTTAAAAAGGATCAAGGGTCTTATCTCTTACCTGGGAGAGGCTTTTGATGGCTCGCTCTCTGAAAAGCCTCCAGTTCCCCAAAGCATCCCAGGTACCTAAGGCACCACACCCAAGCACCCAGGTTCTGTCTTGGCTACTCACAAACCCCAAATTCAGCTCTTATTTGTAGAAAAGAGTTCTTGCAACCTCACAGAAAACTCACATCTCTCTAAGAGTCCAGTATTATACCTTCACCCAGGAGCAACCTGCACATTTATCTGCTCCAGAAGGATGCCATCAGCCCGGGACACACCGACAGCCTCCCAGTGGCCAAGCATCACGAGGTTTCTGCAGGAAAGAAGAACAGCAAGAGCTATGCAAGAGCACAAGGATCCCATCCCGGGGTGCCAGACCCCCTGAACAGGACCGACCACCTGGGCAGCCCTGGTGTTGGAGCAAAGAGCTGTGGTGGGGGAGCTGCAAACCGTCAGGCTGCCAGAGGCAAAAGGGTTTTACTGAGACACATCGCTGCGAAAATCCTCAGCTCTCCCTGGACTGACTCGCGCCGAAATGAACTGGACTCAAAGCAGCTGATCTAAGAGCTCAGAGAAGTCGCTGGAGGGCTCGGAAAGTGGCATCGTAAGATGAGGAGACATTAAAATCCAAAATAATAAAAGCAACTGAATTTATTAAGTCTTCTCGAAGCCTGTGGGCAAAATAATTTTTCCCCCATTTAAAAGTGGATAAGGCAAAAGAGAAGCTAAGCAATTTGTCAGAGATCAGAAGTGACAAAGTGGCAGAGACTGAAGCCCGAAGCAGCAATGTCCTCACAAACACGATCACCACCCCAGCTTGGCACATGCAGGGTCCCTTTCCCCAGCAGTGCAAACGGTGACACAGGCATGTTACCCACGTCCCGCAATGTGCTTCACCTCCCCAAATACAGGAGCAATCCTCCCGTATTTCCAAACCAGTGGAAATGCTCCCCCAGCCTTCCCTCCCATCATAACAATGCGGCTACCACCCCATCCCAGCCCTTCGTCCTTATTTTCCCTTTCCCATCAAGTTCATATTGCTTCCCAATCCCTACCCCATTAGGAGATGCTAATCCATGTCCCCATTAACAGTGGGCCTGGTGCCCCCACCATTACCACACCATTACATCCAAAAGCAGCATGGTTTCATGGTTGTACCCTCATTTGCTGTTCTAGCAGAGTCTTGGGGAAAGGTGTCCAGCAGCTGCCCAAAAAGGGCCACCTACACAGAGAAAGAAGAGACACAGAGCATTTCCACCCTTGATCTGCATACACAAAGGTCATGGGAGAGAGGCAGAGGGGGATGAATCCTTGCAGCCTCATTAGAGGGAAAGAAACTGCTTCTGCAAATAATAATTGATTTCTAAATTTATCCCCTAATTAAATAGGTTCCCTGGATGGATCCGCATGCGAGCTGCAATGTGCTGATTTAGTGCCTGGCTTCCTACGGGAACGCATCAACACATGGTTGCAAATTGTCTCTCTCCCAGATCCAAAGCGAGGGTGATCGTCTCCCCACGCCAGCACACCCAGAGCAGACCAGTCCCTCCTGCCACCCAGAGCTCTCAGTAAGCCAAGCCAAGCTTTCCTCTGGGCAAGGCTTAAGAGAGCCGCATGCAGGGGAAAAGGGTGTTTGTCACCTGGCTTGTCCCTGGTCCCTGTGCTCCAGCCCAGCAGGGACTCCCCTATGGACCAAAGCAGGGAACCCATCACGACCAGAGCATGCAACTCACTCCCTGCCATAGCAGGAAGCCAGCAGGAGGATTTTTTGGCTGGCAGCAGCTGTAAAACTATGGCAAAACTGGAAAAGCACCGCCTAAACTCAGCGCGTAGCAACGGCGAGAATGAGAAACATTATCTCCAAAACACGCTCTTGCTTCCTACATCAATTCCACGGCTGTTCCTGTCTAGTCACTTTGACTTTTTCCTACAGACACCGTCAGCTAATAAAACCTCAAGAGACGGATCCTGGGATAAAACCAGGCTACAAGCTCTGCAAAAATTAAACACATTTATCACTCTTTTGCTGAGAGCTCCTTTTGGAAACCAGAGAGCCCCGATACGCTCACACAAGCATCAAAGGGCTCTGGACGAGAGAAATCCATGTTAGCTTGAAAAGGCAACAGCACTGAGCAGCCCTGCCTTGTTAAAGCCCATGCTAATCAACTCCTGCCACCCATTAACTGCCTGTCCAGACCCAGCGCTGGCTCAAAGCTCTCCTCTCCCAAGAAGAGATGCACTTGCCAGCATCTCCACACCATCTTCCGCATGTCAACAGCAACGTCTTTCATCTCTTCTTCTCTCCCTGCCAACTTTCCAACCCCCCAGCATCATTTGGGCACCGGGCACACAGTTTAACTTTCCTTTGGGTTTCCAACCCCTTGGTTTGGGATCTACAGATGTAGATCATCCCTCCTGATGCCGCATACATTGGGGTCCTGCTCCTGGCACATGGTGCTTGTAAGGATGAGCTGTAAGTGCAGCCTGGATCCTTTACGGTGTCCATCTCTGCCACAATGTGCAGACATTGAGGAGCCCGCTGCTCGACCCGTGGCTCTGCCACTCGAGCCAGCAAAATTCATAAATATAAAAGATATTTATGCCTCTGCTTGGCCCTGTTGAGGCTTTTGGAAGGCAGAGACACAGCCAGCACGTCCAGCCCACACCGCACTGAAATCAAACAAAGAGAGAAGCTGTTCCCATTGAGATCTAAGTGGCTTTTCTGAGGTTTCAAACCTTATCCTGGTTTGTGGTGGGATAAAAACGAACCATTTGGAAGTTTCCCTATAAGGGAGAGGGGGAAATAACCTCTCCATCTATCCCTTCCAGAAACACTGAATGGAGGTTGCAACCAAAGGGTGAAAGACAAGCACCAGGCACGACCCAGCCAAGCCCACGGCCATTTGCTGTCCCAGGGTGAATACAGCACACGCGGACATGTATCCACCCAGTCACACGCTCTTCTTCGACAAAATGCCAAAAAGACGGGATTTTCTGCACCCTGCACCCCCCAAAGTGTTCAAAACTAGAGCACCTTCACGGTATTTTGGATCTCTCAACACTTCTGGATGAAAACTACCCCATTAAGTGAGCTCACAATCAAAAAAAATCACTACCACAGACAGAGCTCAGGTTTCAACCTACTTTTGCATTGAAAAATTCAAAAAAAGTCCATTAGGTGGCTAAATACTTTAGGAACTGCATCCCTTCATCTCCCTGCTTTGGTTCTCCAGCTGTAGCAGAGCATCCTCCTTTATAAATTGCCTCTGAGAGCCTCAGATCTCTTCTAAAAGAAAACACTATTATTCACAGGATAGAAAAGAGATGCAAGAAAGCTAATTAGTCCTTGTACAGAAGAGTTTGCAACAGACAGCATTTAAATGAAGCCTGATTTTCGGATCGCAGTGCTAAAATCTTCGCATTGCGTCACTGGCTTTCTCTTCCAGAGGTGCCTTTTTTGCTCACCTTGAGCATTTTTAAAGGAAAAGAAAATTCCTGTAGGTACCAAAGCAAATCCATAATCTGGCTCTCCACCACTTACCAACTTGAGCACATTAAAACTCTGTTAAAAGCAGAGCACGATGAGTCCTTGAGGCCCTGTTCCCCAAGGATGTGTGCACATAAAGCAAGGAAAATGTGTGGTTATTAGAGTTTAGCTTTATTGTTTTCATAAAACACACTGAAGATTCTGTTTATGATTCTGGAGAAAATAAAACCCTCTCTCCAATTGTTAAAATAATGAACACGGGATACTCCAGTGACTTCTAAACAATCAAACACTTTGGACTTGCACAGCACCCTCTACTCAGATTTCAGAAAAGTCTGTACAAGAATGAAAATAAGCCTGGATGGGCAGAGGATAAATCCAGCATCTCACCTTAAAGCCAAAGGAAGCAGCACAATTTACAGAGTCATTGCATGAGGGTAAGTTACATGGACAGGAAGGGAACTGTTCAAAACTCATCGCAAAATAGCTCAAGAGCCTGTTTTGAAGGTTTTCAGTAACACGCTGGTTTCTGAATGATCAAATCCCACTTGAAAGCCAGACTTGAGCATGTCAGTAATTTAAACATACTCAAACAAAAAAGTAAAATCTTTGCCAGCACTTTCTCTCTGACCCTGCACAGGTGGCTCGCAAAGCCTTCTCCAACACAACATTCACACCTTCAGAGCGCTATTACCTGGCCTGTGTCCCTACCAGTCTGAAGGTCTTCTGCATCTGACTGCAAGGAGGTGTTTCTGTCCATCATTCCATTGCCCATGGAACCCAACAGGCTCCATCACTCCTGCTCCTCTACCTCTAGCCTGGAGGAAGGACAAACCAAACGGGTTCTTTTTTTCCTCCTTTAAATATTATGAAAACTATGTGAGGTTATGAATTATTGAATGGAGCTGTCTCTTCAATTTAGCACGATGATGATGGAAGGGAAACGTGGACTATAGACGACGGGAACAGGGCAAGGAACCAAGGGGCACGACCAAGAGGGATCCTTACCCAACCACTTAGTGTCTGTCCATCCATCAGAGCCTGACACCCGCCTGGCACCCCTTGCATGGCAGGGACCAAATTCATCTCTGAAGAAGCCGAGGGAAATGCATCATCCATGGCAATGGCCTGGGAAGGGAGGGAAGCTCTTCAGACAGGTGACCCCCTCCATATCCCTGTACCCATACTTGAAAACCTGGGCTGAACCAGGACCCGAGACCCTCTTGGCCATGGCCGATGGTTAACCTGGATGGGCTGACCCGGCAGAAGCAGGTCTTCTTCAGAGCTCCAACACAAAAGAACAGACCAGGACTAACGATGGAAAAAGCCAATGAGGATGGGGATACTGAGAACGCGGTGGCAGAGTCCAGCCTTCAAATAGTTTTGCAGACACTTTCTGGAAGGTATTACTGCCAGCTCTAAACCAACCTATTAGTATGAGCCTTTGGGGCTTGTAATAAAAACCAAGATGTTTTTCTTTTCCCAGATCCAGGTTAGGCAGAAAATGTCTGAAAATTAAAGGAGCAGCCTAAAAAAAGATTTCAATTCCATCCCTCCCTTTACGTACATTTACTCACAGGCTCCTCGGAGACCGAGGTCAGCTCCAGAGCTTCGCCGCGCCGGCTGCATTCATTTCCAGAATGGGCATTGCATGTAAAAGCAATTTCTGCTCCTCAGACTCACCTTGCTGATTAACAGCTTCGTTCCAAAAAGCACAAAACAAGACTGAATTAAGACTCAGCTGATTGCAAAGCCAAATTCGATATACACAGACAGATCTTCAAGTTTAGACAACATGGAGTGTTCAAACTAACAACACAGTCCTTGTGCATTCTGCCCCAGCAATATGTCCTAAGATGGATGAGAACGGAATTGTTTCCAGTGCCCCAACTTTTCCCTCTCCTGCAAACTTCTTCTGTGGGCCTCTTTCTCAAAGAGAACATACTCAAACCCAACATACTGCCCTAAGGAGATTTGAGTTTTGCAAACCAAAACCTTTCTGCTTGGAAAAAGCTGAGAATCAAGTTCTCCTGCAAGACATGTGCCAGTGTGGATGCCCCTGATGATCCCATCACACACTATATTGATACCTGTACTCAGAGTTAAGACCCTTATTTAAACACCAGAAATTAAAACCAGTGTCTTCCCAGAGAAGCATGGAGGAGTCCCACCAGGTCCAATCCTGCCCTTTTCCTCCGTAAAATGCAACTTATTCCCTGCCTGTGATGACTGTCAGGCTCATCACTGCCTGGCCCGCGAATCCTGCCCACACGCTCGTTTTTTCACTCCGGATGTTAATGGAAAGAAATCTCTGGATCCATTTGAAATGAATTATACTCTAGTAATTGCAGCTGCTATAGGGCAGTATTAGGTCAAACTGCCCTTTTTGTGCAGTGTCTCAAACACTAGAGATGATGAATGGGCTCATTTTCAGCAGAGCTGGATGCTCGCGGCTCCAGGTGAAGCCCATGCAAACCGCAGATGCTCACCACTCCGATACTGCATCACCGGCGCCTGCCAACCGCTTCCTTTAATAAAACATCCAAACTCACACTATATAAACACCATTTTGGCTCGCATTGCTCGCTACTTGCTGCCACCATCCTGCAGGTCCTCAGCACACAGCATCCCCAGGCCATCCCCAAAGCTGTCCTCTCCAAGCTGCATTTGACTGCTTAAGAAATCTATGCCGCTCTCCCCCAAGAAGGACCTTTCCAGCCCAAAACAGAGATTCCGTCCCTCCCTCCCCTCCCATTCTAACTCTGTGTTAATTACTAAGATAGGGTGGGATTGAAGAGACTAATTACCACTGTAAAGTTACTCTCCTGAAGGCTGATAAGGGAAGTAATTAGGATGGACAAGCATGGATTACAGAGCTCTAAATCTCTCTTTCTTGTCAAGATAATGCTGCTGCCCAACCTCACAAACGACAAACGAGTACAAACGAGTCCGTAGGCAAACACAAAGCAGTCGCGGAGACCAAAAAGCAGGTTGGACCATCACAAAGCACAGATCCCTCACGCTGCGCCACAAGGGGATCCCATCTCCAGCAGCACCAGACACAACCCCAAGGACCCCAACACATGCACCCTGCCCTGGGTGACAGCTCATTCCTGCACCCACGTTGCTTGTGGTGGGTGAACCTGGTGGCCATGCACCCACCAAGCCGCTCTCGCACTCCATTCCCAACTCTCCTACCTCCTCTCATAGGAGAAGTGCAGGAGGGATGGGGAATGGAGGTTCCCACATGAGGTTCTCAGGGACATGGTTTAGTGCTAGAGTTAGGTTATGGTTGGACTTCATGATATTAAGGGTCTCTTCCAACCAAAATGATTCTATGATTCTATAACTCCAATGCACCTGCACTGTTAATGAGATGTTCCTTCAAGTCAACGCACCCAACACTTTCCCCACTCTGGACACCATGCTTTGGGCTGCTTTACCTTCATCTACTCTCTTTTCACCTCCCCAGGTACCAGCTAAGACAAGGACCACGCTCAGGCAGTAGATAGAAGATGACAGCTATTCCACTGGGCTGTCACGGGACACGCGTCCCCTTGACATGAGAGCAAGGGCGACATTTCACGGTGTCACAGAAACGTATGACTGCCCTGGGAATGTGGTTGCTCAAAAGTGAAAGCCCAGAGCCTGAGAAATCCCAAGAGGACCAACCCCACGCACATCTCCAACCTCCTCCATCTCACATCCATCAGCTTGTTTGTCCATATAGAAGAGACCTCACAGGTGAGATACAGCCGTGGCAGCTCAGGGGACGTGGACTGAAGCTCGACCCGCAGCAGGACCAACCTACGTGACCTTGCATGAGCCCCTTTGCGCTCCACAGCCACCAGAACAGACGCCCGGACACCGCGTCCCTGCGCTCAGCCGCCACAGACCCCCGCAGCTCCCTGCATTTGTGCAACACACAGCAAAAGTGAGGGTCGAGCTCGGGCAGAGCTGCCAGCACCACCGAAATAAATCATCGTACGGACAGCAAAGCGCATGAAGTGAGCTCGCCCGCCCGAGCTGCACGGCAAGCGTCCCAGCTCCAGGGTCACGTTCCTGCCGCAGCCCTGCGCATCCCGCTCACGTTCCTCCTGCACACACACGGATTATTCCATTTCCCTCACGCATACACGCAGATTATTTCCCTCATGCATACAAGCAGATTATTTCCCTACAACAATTTCAGGCACCCTACACCAGAGTATTTATAACTAATACATATTCTAATGTTCCTGTTCACCTGAGACACTGGAAACTTTCTGGGCTCATTTGTCAGATTTTTTTTTTTTTTTTTTTTTTTAAATACCTTCTTCCCCTCAGGCCAGCCAAATCAGTCCAGTTAATTTTAATTTCCATGGACATAGAAAGTCATCTCAAGGTCATTTTGGGGTTATTTTCTAGTTTTGAGTCTGGAGGATTGTGCAGGATTTGCAATTGAGGCTTCTGATTATCTGCTGCATATTGAAACGAAAAGGAACCAGCTGAGGAGAGACAGTGATGAAGTACCCAATTGACACCCAGGTAATTAAGGAGAAACAAATATGTTTGTTGGCTGAAACAAGGGGAAAAACGACGCAAACCACTTCATTCTAGCAAGGAAAAGAGGAGAGAGGAAAGAAAAAGCAGCAGCTAATGGGTTTCCATCAGAAGGGAGCACTTTGCTCAAGCCAAAACCTTCCCAGGGTGCTCACATTTCAGTGGAAAGGCTGTTGGGTGCCACAGGGAGTCTTTTGTCACTTCTGATCAGAAAGACAACGGAAAAAAAAAACAAAGCCATTAAACTGCAAAGTACAACCTTTGTGATACATGAGACAGGCAAATCAACACACCCCATTTTAAAGTGGAAGAAAAAAAAACATATATACACGCACATATACATGACTTCAGGGCTCAAAAGCATTGAAGCCTGGAGGTTTGCTATGGGACAGTCTGGTCTCCTCTTGGCCAGCCTCAGCATTAAGATCCAAGACATTATTCCCTTGGGAAACCAGTGACTCCCAATGTTAAGCCCAGCTCAAGGACCAGACGACACCGGGGCCACAGCCACAAACAACATTCCCAGTGAACTTCAGCACTTGGCTCCCAAAGCAAGCGTAGCACAAACACGTCAATCGGCGCTCCAAATGTGTTTATTAAATGTTTTTAATATCGCGGCGGCAGACAGAGTAACGCAATCAAGCCTGAGTCGCACATCTTCCCGAGTCCGCGGGGACCACGGGTACAAGCCTGTTTTTGTTTCTTCCCCAGGAAACGATCAAGATACAGGACTCGCAGCTCAAATCACATGCATTCTCCAGGGGCAGGCAACCATAATTAGTTTGTGTGCATTGGAGGCATTTTCAGTTTCAAGCCCTGCTCGGGGAACCTGGCAGGAATACTCGAGCTGCCGGGCAGCGAGGGCTCTGCAGAGACCCAGTTCTGACGGTGGGTGCTGAGCAGGTACAACGCTGGCCTCAAGCTCTCGAAAACTGCCTTTGTCCCACCAATTATTTGCTACCTAAAAAGCGCTGCACTCCAGGCTGCTTTTTTTTCCCATGGGCAAACATCTTACAGAGAGAAGCAGCTATGAGAAATAGCTTCTTTTAGTCTCCTTAAAACAAAATAAATCCTATTATTCTGGGAGTGCTTCATCCCGCTCTCCCAGCCCCAGGAGATGATGTCCCACCGCAGGCAGAGCTCACTTGGCCTGAGGTACCACCACCTCTCCCCAGGCTCACGATAACCTGGGGACATGGGGAGAGGACAAACCCACAGCCCCCAAGAACCCCAGGATGAGGATGGGGAACATCAGCAAGGGCAGCGCCGGACCACAGGATCCTTAAGCTTAGCTTTAGCTCTCCTCCAAGCTAGACTCAAGACTGTCTCAGAGTGGTTTGGACATGGTGGTCCGGTGCTACAGAGCCTTCCTCCAACAGCAGGTCCTTCTCCTGGGTTGGGCAGGAAACCTTGAGAACCATGAGACAACCTCAGATACTAGTGCACGGGTGGGTCCTTGCGAGATGCTAATCCTGTAAGACTACAGCTGAAGCCAGGACTATTTTCCTGCTGACTGTGAAATCAGTGGAGAAAAAAAAAAGGAATGTATTGCATGTACATTTGCCCAGCTATAGCACTACCAAAGGCAGATTGGATATTAAGACATAGGCATCACATTAACGCTTTCAGCAAACAGAAAGATGACTTAAAGAAAAATAACCTTAAAATGTTTTGCTGTGATCTTAATGTTTCATTTGACAATTAGTTCTGAAACCACGAATGCTTGAAACAAAGCCAAAAACCCCAATTTTTTAGAAAGATATCATTAAATCACTGTTAGGCCAAACCTATTAAAAAAAAAATACTTGAGTCAGAAAAATCCCAGCCCTACACTGGGATCAGCTTAGTCCCTGTTATGACCCTGGGGCATCGCAAAGGAAAGCAAGACAGAAATCCACACGAGCTTGGCCGGTGGAAGGAATGGTTGCTGCCAGTTTATTTTCCGAGTCGATGCATCCAAGGACTTGGCTGTTTAACACTGGGACACAGCTCCTGTCACCCACGGGTCCAGAAGGAGTAGGTGCATGGCCGTGCACAGGGGGTCCCAGCCGCTGAGCACGAGATTAGCTGCAGTGATTAGCAAATCAAAATTAAACCACAAAACAGCACCCAGCAAATCCAGGGGAGAGACACGGCTGGTGGATAATATTAAAAGGAAAAAGAAAAAGTTATGGTTACAGCTGAATCCACATCCTATGTGTTGTTTAATGGGGTTCACCGCTGCAACCCCTGCAATATCCCGCTGGGAGGGGTCTCTTATCTCCCCCACTGCTGCCAGGCTGGAGAGGCAAAGCAAGGTGGTCACCCCAAAGCAGCAAACAGCCCTCACCAAACCCTCAGTTCTAAGCCAGAATTAGCGCCTCCTCTTCACACCAGCAACCGCAGGAGAAACCCTGAAGCTGCTGGCTGCATTCACCAACCTGCTGGGAAGCAGAGAACCCTCCATGGGCTTCACCTCTTTCCTTCTGAACCAGCTGTTTGCTAACAGGCCTCCAGGCACTCCCCCTGCCCTGCTTTTTTCTAAGGCAAAGCCACAAAATAACCCCAAACTAAGAAACAGGACTTCCAGTCGCAGCAACCCCCAGCTCGGTGCAAGGGCTGCGGGAACAGATGTGCCATGACATGAGGGGTTTGAGAGGCTCCTTGTGCGCAGGGAGCTGTGCTGCTGCGGGGAAGAGGGAGCAGCGGGGAGATAAGTACTCACTTCTGCACACGGAGCAGAGAAGGATTAGATACTTACAAATATTTTATCCTAGCTAAAGTAATTGCACCACTTGTTCTTATGAGTCAGAGCTATTTATTTTCATGCTTCAGGGCATCAGTTGATCACACCAGCTGAGGTCAGGCAGAAATTCCCATTGCTCCTGTAAGCGTTTTGCATATTGCAGGGAAATGCGTTAGCACTAGTTACCGCAGCCTGGCACTCCCCTCGTCCCGGTCCTCACCAGCTGCAAAGGACATTCCGGCAGGAACAAATTCTCCACCTTAATCCCCCCAGCACGACACAGGACACAGTCCTTGCTCTCATCAGTTTGATTTCTGCTGGTGGAGAAGCACATCCCATGCTCCTGCCCCGGGCGGAGGATGCTGAGGCTTTCGGTACCTTTTGGTACCGCAGCCACATCCAGCTGCGCTCCATCCTCCAGGCAGGAAGAGCATCCAGATGAGAAGAGGTGGTACTGGAGGCGAAAATAAAAATTCCTTTTGACCCTGAGCATGAGAGCTAAACTGGGTCACCAAAGCTCATTTTGGCAGGCAGTGACTCCGCAGCCTCTGCCGGGAGCGGACACAGATAACTGCTCATTTCTGAGCGCTTACAGCGGATGCGCAGCTCTAATTGTGTCACCACCGAGAACCCTCCCAAAAAACAACACTTGGCCAACATTAATAAATAAAAAACAGACAGCATGTACATGGAAGGGGCAGAGGAATGCAAAGGAAACAGCCACAAGTATTGAACCAGGAAAAAAACACCTCCTCGTCCTCCCTCCGAGCACTAACTCTCCAGTTCCACTAACTCAGGAGCGTTTAGAAAAGGTCTTGGAAAGAAACAGCCCTTGATCTCCGAGCACCAAGCATGAAATGAAGCAGCAGAGGCCAATGCTCACCAAATAGAAAGCTCCCTTCGCACAAACAACAGGTCGGCCGCTCTTGGAGCAAAACACACACATGTTTCGGTGGCCCCTGCGGCTGCAGGCAGGAGGGACCACAAGGTGCTTACCCAAACCTGACGGTGGGCACACAAACTCAGACAAAGAGCATCCCAAACCACACATCCAGCTCGAAATACCTCTGGGAGCTGTGGCAGCACAGGATAATTCGCTATCCCTTTCCTTTCACCCTGCTCATCTCCCATCTCCATGCCCAGCTGTCCTCCCATCCAGCATCATTTTGCCTCCTCACCCCTGCTCAGGTGCTCACCACAACCCAGGTATCTTCGCTTTCCTCATCTGCGCCTCAATGATCCCCGTCAGTAATTAGGCTGCTGCAGCATCAGCTCAATAACTTTAATTACAAGACAATTTCTGTTCTAATCCCTGGTTTTGACTGACTACAACAGACCCCCCCCTCCTCTTCTCTCCCCCATCCTCTCATTCGGTCATTTCAGAAGTGAAGTCATGCAGATAAGAAGTTGTTTGAACAATTAGATATCATGATAATACGGACATCGCTTTCATGCAGATGTCTGAATACCACTTCAAGGGCAGGACCGCAAAAACAGCTTGCTCTCTGAAGATTTGCAGCTTCTTATGTCGTCAGAAACTGCATCAAGACCCTTTTTGGAAGACTGCATTTGTTTAATTTTTCAAACAAGTAATTTGATGTCCATCATTTCCAAAGCTCTGGGACACCCTCCCCTCACTACTGGCATCTCACCTTCCAGCAAACGGCACCACAGAGACTGTGTACCAGTAAACTGCACAAAGAGATGCAAACTCATTAATATCTCTGCACCCAGAGCATCCCATCAGCATTCTCTGGGCGACATCCCCTGCGAGGCATCCCGGGTACGGGGAGAGCATCAGGAAAGTAAAACCCTCCAACTCAGAAACCCCAGTTTCACATCCAGATCTTCATCTCAACTCACTCAACCTCACCTCTCATCCCCCCACCTGTCATTTGGGATAATATTTTTTTCCTGACATGCTTTGTTATTCAGAGAGAGAAGATTCTGTAAATGCTGAATTATTATCATCAAATTATAATACTCAGAACATTGTCTCCCTTTGGGATTTATGCTGCAGGAGGAGAGAGCACAGCACAGGCACCCGGAGCTGAAATGTGCCACGTTTAGTTCCATTAGAGATAGCGGGGATGGATGCTGCTTCAGTATTTTCTCTCTTCCTCAGCTGTCCTGGAAGAGTCTCTCTCTGACAGGTCTTCTGCTGGAGATAACTGAACTATATTTGAAAGGTAATTTTGGAGCAAATGGGAACAGAAGTGTCAGAGTTGTCACGATGAGATTTTTTTTTTTTTTGGAATTTCCTTCCCATTTCAGAAGATGGGACTGGAGGAAATAAAGACATTTTGCATTCCATTGTCTTCAAAATGGGATGGCTCCTGCTACCACCTCCAGCTTACCCAGGCTCACTTCCACATCTTCAAGCCTCTTAAATGTCATCTAAACTAAAGGAGGGGTGATTCAGGCTGGACATGAGGAAGAAATTGTTGGCCCTGAGGGTGGTGAGAGCCTGGCCCAGGTTCCCAGAGAGGTGGTGGATGAACCATCCCTGGAGACATCCCAGGCCAGGCTGGACGGGGCTCTGAGCAACCTGAGCTGGTGAAGATGTCCCTGTCATGGCAGGGGGGGCACTGGGGGAGCTGGAAGGTCCCTTCAACCCAAACTATTTGATTCTTTCATCTTTTCAGGAAAGGAGGCAAAGACAGCCGTACCTCCCAAGATGGGCAAAGTTAACAAATTGCTCAGCGTTGAGCAGAAAGCCAGGAGGATGAGGTTCCCCAGGATGCAGCAGCCTGCACCCAGCGCAGCCGAGCCCCGGTATCGCCACCAACACAGCTGCTCCAACACCCACCTCTTCCCACAACTCAGGCCAACAGCCCCAGAAATCCTCCAAACAAGCAATACGGAGAACATGAACACCACTGGCATGCAGCAGCACAGCAAGATGCCATCAGGCTTGTGAGCAGGGAGAAAGGAGAGGGAAAAGGCTCTTGCAAACAACAGCCTGCAGCTCAGGCTGGGAGGTTTTGCTCCTTCTCTGCTACAGAACTTGCTATCTGCTTTTGCCTAAATGTTCTTTTTTCCCCATGAAACTTGCCTTCCCACCTCCCCCAGCTTGGGTACAGCATGATCCCCTCCCCACAGCACGCTCCTGCCATCATATCTACCACTCCTCCTGGGGAACGATGACAGCAGATGATACAGG
Organism: Pampusana beccarii; assembly: GCA_013399365.1. Taxonomy (NCBI): domain Eukaryota; kingdom Metazoa; phylum Chordata; class Aves; order Columbiformes; family Columbidae; genus Pampusana; species Pampusana beccarii. The sequence continues at coordinate 324,177 of VWYH01001909.1, forward strand.
ACCTTGAATTTAATATCCATGGGGGAAATAAATAAATAAAAATGTTCAAAGTGATAAAGAACCCCTTTCATAAGCCACATTATTTGTGCGTGTTTTTTGGAGAATTTTACAGTTTGCTTGGGGGGTGGTTTGCATTTGGCAATGCAGGGCCACAGCTAGCACTGAAATAGGCATTCGCCTGGGCAGTCGGTTGCCCATGAGCATCCTCCCGGTACAGCACGGGGCATCCAGCATCGCAACCAGCCGCTGTGCCACCGGGGCAAATATCCCACCTTCTCAGCAAAGCGTGGGCCCCCAGTTCTCAGTGCAACACACGCAGCCCCTCCTGTTTCCCCTGGATACAATGAGGAGCAGTTTTAAAACCTCACACACACAACTGACCACTGGGAGAAGCTTCATAGAGTTAGGAGAACATTTAAAAACGAGACTCCCAGACCCTTAGAAGCTGTATGGCTCAACCTGCCATTGAACTTGCGGGTTTGCTTGTAGCAGAAAACCCAGCCAGGGTTTTTCCCATGGTCTTTGGCGGCTGCTTCTTCTACGGACCTTGTGCTAGCAGAGGAGAAGGGGTATGGTCATGCAGCAGTCATCAGCAAACAGATTATCCGGGCTTTGCAGGGTGGCAGGGGAGCAGAGAGGGAAAGAGGAGCAAGACCAGTCTCGCTGGAGAACAAACAGTAATTAAATATTTAGAGATTTTAATGCATTGATTTGTTAAGTCGGGAAACAGTCCTTTTAGAGTCTGAAGATGCTTTTCAAGGCAATTCTTAATCAGCAACCCAGGTGCAGCAAAGAGGAGCTCAACAAGAAGCAGAAACCACTCCGGGGAAGGTGTTGGAAAAGGGGCTCTCCCCTCCTCATCACGCAGGGACCCCCATGGCCAGGATGGGATTGGGGCTGCTCAAAGAGCCCTACACGAGATTTATGTTCAGTACTTTCTCAATTAAGTTTCTCCTGCAAGGGATTTATATTTGGACAGCATTTTTGCAGGAGAAAATTAAATGATACTGCTTAACAAACCACAGCATTTCATGCAAAGACTCCATACCCCCACCAAAACCTGCACAATCTGCCCGAGCAAAGGTGATGCCCATGCCAGTCTCTGCATCGCCATCCCTACACCAGCTCTTTGCATTGCTTTGGAAAAATCTCCAATAATTGTTAAGTAACCTAAAATAGCGGGGGTGCCCAGCACATGCTGAGCCAGGTGAGGCACCGCTTGGTCATTGTCCCCAGAAGCACTCACTGATTTGGCATAAAGTCCCCCGTTACAGGAGGACACAGCTCTGTGCTGCTCCTCACCTGCACTAAGTTTGCACCTACCCCTGCCTGAGCTGGGACAGACGTCTCAGTGCCATCATTTGGCTTCTGGAATCATTTCAGAGCCACCAAAGCAAAGATGTTCCAACAGGCAACGCTCTGAGCAAGTGCTGCACGTCATTGGGTTTATGTCGAAGCTGATGGCAAACCAGCCTCCCCCATCGCTCATTTACGATGTTGCGGAGCTGGAAACAGGACACCTGCCCAGCAAAACCCTACACCTCCTGCAATTTAGTCATTAAAAATAATACATCAAAGTAAAACAGCAGTTTTAATTCTAATTCAGCCAACTGGAGGGTACAAATTAAGTACCCTCCCTTTACCCGCCCCCCTTTTCTTTAGTGAAATTCTATTTTCTGAAAGGAAAACTGCGAGCAAAGTTGTGGATGCTCCTCTCTGGCTAAGAAGCATCAAGCAGCCCCAGGGCTGCAAATACAACATCCCATAGTCCATTGAATCCATTAGCTTACTTATCAATATGAGATTAATTATTCCAGTTCACAGGATATTTGGTTATTTCTTAATGCTCCAACTGCTACATTCAAAAGAGCTGAGATGCTCTTGCCTTGGCTCACTGGCTTAGCTACTCCTCACGGCCAACGCCAGCTTTTAAGACACAAGAAAATGTCTCCTCTGGGCTCACAAACAAAACTGCAAACAAAATCCCATTTCGGGAGCATCCGCAGATGCCCGAGTCAACGCCATCCTCTCCTGCAGCCCCGTCCGGGCAGACAGGGCAGTTCAATCCAACCTGCACTGATGACTCCAAGAACATAAGCAAGTACACCCTGGGTTTGGGTTTCTGCTGCCAAATTTCACCAAGAAAGGGAGGAGGGGGACAGAAAAGGGAGGGAGCACACAAACAGGGGAATACAAGAAACTGCACGCATTTTGTTCCCGAATCCTCCAAACGTGACTCACTTTGCTCTATTGTGACAAACTGAGACGCCTCTGAGGAGTTCATTTCACGTCTCATCCATTCTCTGAATAATGGGAAAATCCCTCTTTGTTTCTCTAAGTTATCAGCACGCACGACGTGCCACATACACCCAGTTCCATTAGATGTAATGGAACGAGACTGTCCCCAAAGTTGTTTTCAATTGCCTGAGTGCATCCTTCATTTAGGGAAACAAGAATATACGAGCTGCTCTACCCCAGCCGATGGGAGGACACAACCTTTAAGTTGAGGTCGGGGCCTTTGTTTCCCAGCTTTGGCACGGGAAGAGGGTCGGTCCTTCCTCTCCCACATCTCAGGACTGGGTTAACCAAGAGGTTAGCCATCCTTCTGGATGGAAACCCAGGCTCCCTCCAGCATGAAGCCACGTGTGAAGCTGGGGATCGGGCTGTTCTACAGCAAGGGGTCCCCTCTACTTACCCTTCCAGCTCCAGTGCTCCTACAGAATCACAGAATCATTTTGGTTGGAAGACACCCTCAAGACCATCAAGTCCAATCCCTAACCTAACTCTGGCACTACCCCATGTCCCTGAGAACCTCATCTCCACGTCTCTTCAACTCCTCCAGGGATGGTGACTCCACCACTGTCCTGGGCAGCCTGTTCCAATGCCTCACAGCCCTTTCCAGGAAGAAATTTTTCCTAATATCCAATATAAACCTCCCCTGGTGCAACTTGAGTCACCGAAGCCTTGAGATGCCGCACCAGGTGCCATGCGATGCTGAGCAAGGACGCTGCGGGATGCACCAGGGATACCTGCATGTCCCCAGATGTTGACCTGGTTTCCCAGCACATCCCACCGGGCCATTATACAGCACATAACGGTGACAGTTGTAGTCAGAGGGCTCAGGAACACAGCAAGACCTCGATTCATAACAAAAAAGCCTGCTTATCTGCCAAAGAGAGCGGCTCCCCCAGGAATTCATGTTCTAGCTGGCTGCCTACAATTTACTTTGACTTCTTGGGACAAAAGAAACTTTGAAAGCCTTGGAGACAACCCAGGCTGCCTTAAAGACGCTGTCAGTGATAACGACGTTGTTGGCATTGCTAACGTTAATTCTGTATTCAGAAGAAACCAATGGGGTTTAGTTGGAAGGAGAACGATGGATCACAGCAGCCAGGTTTTGAGTTTTGTTTTTTTTAATTGACTGCCACCTTGAGATACTTTCTCTTCCCAACACACACACACAAAATCACAACAAAGCAAACAGCATCTTGAGCCTATACGATCCTTTTCAGCAAAGCATTCGCTCGAAGCCGCCACGACACAGGTTTTTAAAGCAAAGCACGTGCCTGCGCTGCATTGCTGAATCAAGATCGATGCTCCCAGAACAAATTCACACGAATACTTGGCCTGTCTTTACAGGACATGACAGCGATTACCCCCCGGCCACACTGCACACTGGGGACTTCAGGCCTTTCAAGCTGAACAAGTTTCAGGTTTTCCCCTCGGAGAAAGCACAAGATGTGAGCAAAAGCCGAACAACTAAACCTGCCCAAAACCCCTGCACCACTTTCAAGCTTTTCTCTCCCACTAAATACTTATTTTCTTTTCAGGTTTACCTCTTCAGCATTACAGTGAAGGAACAGAACAACTCCTGACAGCAGCCAGACCAGTAAACACCATTAGCAGACACCGGTCCCTGTGGGAAGAAGAGCGGGGCTGAGCAATCCTGGGGCTCTGCCACAGCTGGATCAGACCCCCAGTATTCCCAAAACCTCATCCTAACCCTATCCTAACAGCCAGATAAGCTCAGGTCCATGTAGAATTGCACTGTTTCACCCCCTCCCCCCTACAGTTGGCACCCAGCCCTCCCTCTATAGCCTCTCCTGGCTTGGTTTCAACAGCAATAGGTTTTATTATTACGCCTTGCTGCCTTAATTCTCTCCGCACTCAATTTTCCAGTGACACGTTGACCCTGGGGTGCGTTTGGTGGCTCTGGGTGGGTGGGGGGCAGCACTCGGTCACCTGCCCCCATGAAATGGGAGCGGAGGGGCTGGAGAGGGACCCTCCCGGTCCTGCCAGCATCCGCATGGACACGGCCCCGACGGAGAAGGAATAATAGAATCATTTTGGTTGGAAAAGACCTTTAAGATTCTGAAGGGAGCAGAAAGACACGGTGGGGGAGACGGTGAAGAAAAGGAAAGCTAAAACTGATGGAGCACAAAGAAAACGAAGGGTCAGGGGAAGAGAAAGAAGAGAGCAAAACCAGCAGAAATTCGGTTGACGGAGCAAGAAACTCGACGTGGACACGCAGCAATAAAATAGGCGCATGGCACCAGGCCGAGGCACCGGCAGGGCTGTCCCTGCCTCGCCACGGGGAACATTCCCAGCTCCCAGTGCCACCAGTCCGGCCCTGCCTGGGCACCTTTCCACAGCCCGGGGGGACACCCAGCAGAGCAGCAGGGGAAGATGCAGATGGTTTTACACCTAGGACTGCACTGGCTCGTTTCTGCTTTCTCTTCTAGTTTCTACTCGGTCAGACAGGCTGGGCAGAGGGAAGAGGTGGCCCCCAGCTCGTGCCTGGGGTTTCCCTAAAAAAAGTGGATTATTCCTAGGAGAAGACCCACCTCGAAGCCAGCATTACAGCTACTACATCCATCCGCTTTGGGTAACAAGGCAGGCGGGACTGGCATCTGGCAGCACCCTCCTTTTGCCTTCAGCCCAGGACTTTCCACCCCTCTGTCTTGGAAAGAGATACAGATGCACAACCACAGCATCGCTGACCTGCAGCATCTCTGACCTGCCTGGTGCTGGCTGTCCCCAGAAGCCACCTCACCTGCTCCCCGCTGGCTTTGTCACACTCTCCCAGCCCACTCCATCACAATTTTTATTCGGGGGGGAATGCAAATACCCACCGAGGAGCAACCCTGTCAGGGGGCTCCGAGGAGAAGGAAGAGGAGGAGGAGAGCGTTGGCTGGCAGCTGCCTGCTGAACACAATGCGGAGATGGAGAATGGCCTGTGATTACAATTTAAAGGGCTTCTATGCACTGAAAGGGAACTGATTCAATTGTGCCGCAGCTCCTGAGAAGCTGTCAGCAATCAAGGCGTTCTCCTCGCTACAATCACCGGGCAGGGTGCGAGCGAGAGCAGGACCAAGTACAGCTGAGGTGATGGCAAGGTACAGCAGCGCGGCTCAGCCCGCAGCTGTGATTTCCTTGCCCATCAGCATCTGTCACAGGAGAGAGGGAGCATCAGGGGGACCAAGAGGACAGAGACAACGCTGGTTTGTGAAACGCTTCTCTGGTGAATGCTGGATGCTCCTGAGACCCACCAAGCTGTGGACCTCCAAGACTGGAGAAGGAGGGGATGCTGCAGCTGATCAATTTGTGATGCAGGTTTTGTGGCTGCTGGCCATCCCACACACAGGCAGCACCTCCCTCCCAGGCACCTTCTGCATCCCTCCTTTCCCCGGCCACAGGTAACTCGGATAGAAATTTAACCCAGCCACCCCTCACCATGTGCACCCCAAGGGCAGCAGCTCCCACAGCCGAGCCAAGCGCCCATCCCTTCGTTTTGCAATCAGAACAAACGCAGAGCTGCCAGATTTCACTCCGCCAATTCAAGATCCAAGCCACTGAACGCCACTTTTAGCACCTTGCTGCCAACCTCAGACCGGGCCAAGAAAACTTTAACACAGACAAGTGGAACAAAAATCCCTCTGGCTCCTGCCCTTCCCCATATACCCCAATTCATGGGGAACGTGAATACTCATGGGGCGTATTTGGAGGGGAAAGATGCTGCAGAGCTGGTGGGTACCAAAGACAACTGTGATGCCAACCCCTGCCTGTGCCCAGCACCAGCTGCCCGCAGCCCCTTGCTGCCTCTCACGCAACAAAATTTAATTTGCAGAGCTGGAAAGCAACCCTGAGAAGATTTCAGTTTGCGGGGCTGCAAGAGATTGAGAGTTTGTTTTAAAAAGCCAGCACCATGCCAGAAACGCTTCGCCACAAGCTCCTTGTGCTCGGAGCAGGGCTGAAGTCTGCACATTATTTCAGATTTTATCCCCGGCTTGTGGACAAACTCTTCCCAGACAAAAGCAACCCTGTAAAAGCTTAAGCAGGAAGGATGGCACCAGGTGCACATTGGTAGGTAGAATCTATCCTATTATCCAAGGCAATTATAATTACCTCATTTGCCTATTAAAAGGATACTGTGACAATATTTAAGTTAGAACGCTTTGATTATTTGCTAAAAATTATGTGGTAGCAATCAAGCGAAAATTTACGCTGTAATACAGCCATAGCAATATTGCCAGTAATTTGTGGAACCAATAACAATTATTTTTAATACACTGGCCAACATGTTTAAATAGGCTTTTATATACACACATACATATGTGTGTATACACATGCCTTGATGGGCAACATGGGCTCAATTTTCCCCTTGTTAAAACTGAGACCTCTGATGCATCTTTCTTCATTAGCACAGCATGAGATGTAACGCTTCAGCAGGAGGAAATCTCCTGGAGAGCCTGATCCACACCCCAACAAGTCGATGCAGAAGATAAAGCGTCCCATGGGCTGATGGCGACATGCCCGGTCAGAGAAGGATTCACTGATTGCTGCAGGAAAGGAGACTTGGGTGAGAGGATGGGGGACAACACAATTTTCCTTTCTCTACAAGCCCATCTTGGGGTCAACAGCTCTTCCACCCTGAGATTACCGGGGAAAATGTCCTGGACTCTTTCTTACAAGGCTTCTGTGGCTTTGCCCCTAGGCTTTAACCTCAATTTTTAGTATACAGCCCACCCCATTGCGTAGGGTGTGAGGTCTCTTTTCTTCTAAACAATAAAAAAGAAATAGACTCATACATTTTTACTTGGCATTGCCTTCAGAAAATGAAAATCTGATTACTTACTCCTTGCAATCCCAAATTACCCCTGCCAGGCCAGACGCAGTGAATAAATCCTTGCTCCTAGAGATACCCTCTCCATTATAAGTGTATGATGGGACCAGCATCCTATTGACATTGGCTGTAACCCCTTTGGTCAGTGTCATTGCCTCCCAACCAGCAAGCAATCCCAGGAGGGATCAGCCCGGGAGCCCAGTGGGATGATGATGCATTTCCCCAGCTGCGAGGAGCCTTTGGGAGCACAGACACCAAAACTCAATTTCCACCTCTGCCGTGACGTTCAACCTTGCGGAAAAGAGTGAGGGGATGGGGAGGGACGCGGGGGAGGATGGATGTTTCCATTCAACGACATCCCTCCCGTGCCCTGCCTTGCCTGAGAAATCCGGGAAGAAAACTTAGTTTATTTGTAGGAAGCAGCAAAAAAAACAACAAAAGAAGCAATATTATGGCTGTTGTAGCCTTCCAGCAGTTGGAGTACGGGAGAGAGCCGCCACGTGAGCAGCTCTTCCCGAAATTGGCTGTTCCCGAAGATGCAGGCAGGAGAGATCACGGCAATCACGCAGCACGACCCCCCGCCCGACACCGGCCAGCTAATTTCATTTGGAGATTTGTGCTTCGTTTTCAGCCTGGATTTATCTAATCACAGCTTCCAACTGCTGGATACAGTTATGCCCGAGCCTGCAATGTAGGGGGCTTCACTCTGAATAGGCTTTATTTCCCCAAATACAGAGAGCTGGTCAGCCAATGTTATTTTTCCCCAAGCTTTCACACCAGGGAAAGGCCACAGGCACGTGCCTCGAGAATGGGATTTTTTACACCATACAAGGGAAAAAAATATATATAATTTCCAGCACAGCATCAGGCTGTGCACCAGCATCATTCCTCCATGCACACAGGACTGACCTAAGCCCACTGTCTGTGGGCAGCCGGCTCATCCACGGCCCTCCCCGTACCAGCATCTCCAGGAAAAAATGCTCCCCCCACAGGAAACAAGGCACAAACTATCAGAAAAGCTATTGCAGAGGTATACAGTGAGGTTTCTCAGAAGTTACAGCTACTTAGCGAAATTTGTGCATCCCGGCAGCCAAGATAATTTCAGTCCTTTACACCTGAAAAGGCTTCTTAGCTCAGGTACAGAGTTGTACCAAACACCAATATAATTCTCACAATATCCAGCAAGCTCTGGATGCGTTTCCTAAAAGCTGTGCAAACAGCAAAACAGCCGCAGTGGTTTTTCTTACTACTATTTTATTTTTAAAAAGCAGAAGACCACAGTTCCAGGACTGCAGAGTTAAATACCAAACTGCAGGAGAGCAGGAACTTCACTCAGACTCTAATTAGGGGTCAGCCAATATAGGAACCAGCAAAGTATAATCTGAACAGGTCAAGGCAACGCAACTTCCTTAAGGGATGGTGGAAAAGAGGCATGCTAAGCAACCTGGCAGTATTATCTGCAAAAGCCCTTAAAATAGATGAAGGTGATTTAGAGGGTCTAATTTCAGTGGGTTTTCAGAAAGCTTATGATAAAAGTGCTTCATAAAAGATTAAGGAAAATAAATGGCTACTCAGTAAGGGGCACAGCCAGGCAGGGATTACAGCTGGCGAGGCAAAAGGAAACAAAGACAGCGCTTCCCAAATTGAAAAAAGGTTCAGGGGGCCAAGTGCGTTAGGGAAACGTTGTGGTTTGCTGCAGCTGATGGGGTCGAGCACCTCTGTCTGAATTCCTTAGGCACCGCGGGAGGTGGACGATGAAACTCTGTTTAGGCGAGTAAATGAACATGTTCTGCCCCCTAAACTGCCCACCAGAGGATGGTGGATGTCTGAATAACCATGCTGATCCTATATTTTAGTTGATTTGCCTCCAATATTGCCAATGGAGGAAACTCCAAAGGAGGACGACAAAGCCGCATCCCTGCGGCAGGATGCAGAGAGCCCCGGCTGCTGCTGGACCGGGAGGGAAGAGCCAGATGTGCCACAGCTGGCGGAGAGACGGCAACGGAGATTGCAAAGCCTGATCACGTCCCTGCTCCTGCTAACAGCTAAGCCAGCACGGCGGTACCCACGGGGAGCAGGGCTGATTTCCCAGCTCCAAATCCAGTGACGGCGCCGCCCCACGGCAGCAGGGATGCCGACAACGTGCACATGGGAAGGAAAAAGCTACTTGGGGAACACTCAAAATTTAATTAACAACCCGCAACACCCCTCCAAAGAAAGGCACGAGGACACAGAAAGGTGTAGACTTCGTATTTTTTTCTGAATTCGGCAAAAGAGGCACTCGCAGCCTGGCCAGTGCCAAGATCTTGCCCACCCAGACCCTTCACCTCCTGTCCCAGCTGGAGGTCACTCACACCAGCCCTTCTCATCACCCTGAGACCCATCACCAGCCAACCCTCCCCTCCCCATGCCAGGAAAGCCCTGGAGAGGTCTGAAATACCACTTTTCAATGCTTGCCCCCCTCCACCTGCTGCCTCGGCAGCCAAATATGGTTTATGCTGACTGCAAGGGATGCTCTCCCCAAAAACTCCCCCTGTGAGCTGCCCACGAGGACATCACACACACACACGCTCCTTCTCCAAACTGGACACGGGGACTCCAGCCACACTCACGTGTATTTGCCTGCAAGCACCAAGAGGCAAAGTTTATGGAGAACATCTGCAGGCAGGACGGTGTGTGCAGCCCGTCTCGGAGGCAGCCCTGGAAGCCTCTCAGCAAATATCTGACATATATTTTTGGGAGGTTTCTGCGGGGGGGCTGCCAGCTCACACTAGCAAATTAAATTGAAGAGAAGCTGGTTCAGTGCTTTTCATTAACAAACCTCCAAGAAGGGGGAAAAATAAATGTAATTCCCAAGTCTAAGGTAAAAAGAAAAAAAAAAAATAACCAGCAGTTTTCTTCATGCGAAGCTAACATAGAGTAAATCAATCAAACCCTGCTCCCCCATGACAGGGGAGGATGCATCATTGAACAACGCTCATCGCTCCCCGTTGGTGATTTCTCATCCCACCTGTGCCAGGAAAACCTCCCCAAGCGGCGGCCCCAGCGCCGTGGCAGGAGATGCAGCCACCCTGTCCCATCCCACAGCCTTCCAGGCATTGCAAAATATTCGAGTGATGCACTTCGCTAACAACACCACGAGAGAGACAAATCAGTTCTTGGGCAATTTAAGACCTTGCAATTTTTTTCAGGGACCCAGGAGGGTGCCGCATTAGCAGCCTCTACGCACCTAATGAGAAGCTGTTCAGCTAAAACTTCTGGAGAAATCCAGAGACAGAAAGCGTCCAGCTTCCCAGGGATTTTTCAGTAGGGAGCACTAATGACATCAATCAGAAAGCCAGTTGAGCTTCATACACCCGCTATCTTGTGGCACTTCTTCGTCAGCATCTCTAGCAGCATCTAACAGCGGGAGCGCGCTTCCAACAAATCCCAAGCACCGCATCGCATTCCTACATACAGAAAAACATCGGGGCTGAGATGCCTAATGCCTCGGCACAGCCATTCACCATACACACAGCAACAGCCACCTGCACAACGCTCCTCCGTGAGCCTTGCGGTCCACCTTGCTCAAACACCACAACACCAGAAGCAACAGCTAAGACCAGGCTATTTGAGTTTGGACTGGAGACTAAGCACGTAAAACCAGCAATGCTGCATCTCCACGTATCATACAAGTGGCTCTTTAAAAGCATTTGCAAATAAATTCAAGTAAATTCCCAGGTAAACCCCTCAAATCAGACAAAGTGGTGCAGAGACAAGGAGACTTCACCCCACGCGCTATCCCTGCTGCAGGTGCATCCCCAAGGCTCTGCGGCAGAGACGTTCTAAAAAAAGCACAGAGGTTATATGGGACAAAAGTGTTAGCATTTAATCTGAGTGTGGACTTGAGAGTCTGCTTTATATCCCAGAAGTGTCACTAGGTACCAGCAGGGAGCCTGATGTTGGGGACCAGAAAGAGACAAATCACTTACTGGATTTAACTGGAAAAGGGAGGAAAAAGTCAACACTGCACTGGGGCCCCATCACTAGGAGCAGCCCAGCAGCAAGAGGGTCACAGCACATCCCCAGCCCGCGCTTCAGCCTAACAAAGACACAAGTGACATTTGAAAGGGAACGCGCTTGACATCTCCCTGCATCCCCCTCTCAGCCAGGGCCAGCAAACTACGGATCGGGCAAATTTACGCTTCCATGCATGTCCAGCATCTCTGCAAACACTGCTCGGGAAAGCCCCTTCAAATGGGATTTCTCCCCACTGGGGGCTTTTCCTCCGGTACAAATCTATTTGAAAAGAAGATAAAGCATCTGCAGTTTGACTGAGGTTTTATTCAGAGAAAGCTCTGGCTCAGAAATAATTGCCATTTGCTATAATTGGTGAGATGCAGGAAGGGACTAGATACAAGTGGAGTCTGGTGCAATTTTGGGAGATTTGTTACGCTTAGCTCACTTCTATCAATTTCAGTAGCTCAGACACTTATGACCTGTTGCTCGACTTATTGTGAAAATGGCTTTTATTTACTGCACTTCCATTAAAAGATGAAATCCATGCATAGGGCTCACAGGGCAGAAAATCACAGTTTACGTCTCAGCTTATCTCCCTTCAGCGGCCTCAGCTCATTTTCGCCCTGGCTCGCTCCCAGCTGCTATAAAAAAAGTATTTCTGAGCACTGTTTCGAGTAGCCAAAGCCCCTTCCAGGCCACAGGGCAGGCGGCACACTGAGATTTTAAGGGGGCGCTCAGGGCTGCAGTCGCTGTGTTGGGATGGAGGGATGGGGAGGGTGGAGGGATGGAGATGCTGCAGCGCAGGCTCTCAGCTCCCACAGCACAGGACACCAGCGGTTGTTTTGCAGCAAATACGGACTCTACTGTGCTTGCAACCACTCTCCAAGCCCCAGCCAGCACTAGCTATCAGCTCCCATCACCCGCTACATAAGGAGATGGGACAAGCCAAGCTCTGTGCTCCTGGACAGCAGGTTCCTGCTCTCCTGGATCTTCAGAGCTGCCCCCGATGCAGCCCCAAGCTCCACATGCAGCACAGGGGGCATCACCGCTGCAGAAGCAGACTCAGCACCTCTTTCCACACCAGTTCCCTCCCAGTTCTGCCCACAGACACCAGAGCGCTTCTCCCCGGTGCCGCGGGGGGTATCGCACCCAGCCTGCGCACCAGCGGGAACACCAGCAGCGATGGGACGTGGGTGCATCCTCCTGTACCCGCTCTTATGGAATCACAGAATCATTTTGGTTGCAAAAGACCTTTAAGATCATCAAGTCCAACCTTTAACCCAGCACTGCCAAGTCTTGCTTTACATGGGAGACACCACCAGCCACAAAAAATGGTATTGGAGGGGAAGACGCACATGCAGGCAGCCCGAGCTCTGCTGTCCACGTGAGAGGCCATTGGAACACCAGACACGCCATCTCCGAGGGCAGCCGGAGATGGTCCCCAGCACCGGCGTGGAGTTGCTAAGGTTACCTCCTTGGCTGCCTAATTAGAGAAGCTGTCACTCTCCCGCAGAGATCGGGAGCCGCGTGTGCACGTGGGAGAGAGGAGGGGAACTTCCAACCGCACAGATCATTTTTAGCACACTAAAGTGGAGAAAAAACCCCAAACGGGACACTGCATTACAGCCATCGGCCACTACGGCAGCATCCTGCTCTCCTGCTGCCCACCGCTCTGGGCAACCTGTGCCAGTGTTTCACCACCGTCATGGTAAAAAATGTCATCCTGGTGTCTGGGAAGGAGGTATAGGGGGAGAGGTACAGGGAGGTGCGCTCACTCAGTCGAGGTCATTTCATGAGTCAGCAGCAAAGCCAAGAAGACAATTCCAGAACGACTCAAAGATCCTGTATTTTCCACCAGCTGAATCCGCACACTCCTGTGTGCTTCCTTTTACTGCAGTGCAGTACAGAGCATGGAGGGAAGCTCTTCCCCTGACCTCCAACACAGCTAAGAGATAGCTTTCACCTCCCAAGACCAGATCTCAAATCCCATCTACAAGGCCAGGAACCAAGCTGGGAGCATGGAACAAGACACGACATGAAATACAGCACCTCGAAGAGGCTCAGAAGAGCCTGTCCTTTTGAGAAGAAGCCAAGCATCACATACATGTACAGTTGTCCCCTTGTGCAGCCAACTTTGAGCACCTTCCTGCCCATCTCCATCCCAGCTCCAAGAGCGGAGGACCCTCCTCCGTGATGTAGAGAAGGCAAGAACATCCCCCCCCACGGTTAACACTTGGGTTTGGGAGTGCTGGGCAGGGAGAGCCCAGGACTGTCCCATCCAGCACCTAAAAACCTTGGGAGAAACCACAGAAACCATCTAGTCTCCACGGCCAGACCTTCGAGGAACAGGAGCGGCGTTATTCCTGGATGGCAGCGCTGCCGGGATGTGACTTTGCTGGTTCAGAAAAGTTTGAGAGCAGCAGGATAAAAAAAGCAGATGCAGCCAAAAACGCAAAGAGATCCCTGGAGCTGAAGTACTTGCCAAGTTTCTCCTTAACGCTTCAAGACACCCACTCATCCTCCCCAAGGGCTTGTCAGACTCACATGGCAAAAAATACACGCTCCACACCCACCCGAGCCCAAAAGAAAAGACCCTGAAATAAATCTGGAATCCAGGGCTGGCAGGAAGACAAAGCTGGGGGCTGAAGAGGAATTTTTGGTGCGTAACGAAGGAACTGCCTGACAGCTCTTCTGCAGCAGACCAGGGCTCGTGGCCCTGTAACTCACCCAGCCCCCCCAGCCACCGCAATAGATTGCTTTTAATCACAGGGCACCCGCTCTGAGGCCCCTGGGTATCTACGAGTGTGTAATGGAAACTAGAGCTTAATGGGAATTTAAAAAACCCATCACTACAAGCTGGTGCATTTAGGTGGTCACGGAAAAGACAATCCCAAGAAAAGGCGGTGGGTGAGCGATCAATGATGCTGTTTGCCATCCTGGCTGAGAGGAGCTGCAGGCAGCCGACAAAGCGGGCGGTCACTTTGCAGAATCCCATTAGACACCCCAGACACCTTCGTCTTTGGGCTGGGTGAAGGGATTGCATCTTAGACTGGCAAGATGCGACGTGGGGGAGCCAGGCATTGGAAGAGGCCGTGATGGAGCACATGGTTCTGGAAGTGCCCAGACCCACCAGCCCTTCACCCTCCCAACCCTGGTGCAGCCCAAGAACAGCCCTGAGATGACTTTGCTGATATGGGGGACAGCCCGGTCCAGCCAAGTTCACAGCTGTGAACGATTTGTTTTCACAGACCAACTCCAACTGCAGCGAGCGCTGCTGGCGTCAGAACTGGCGAGGGCATCGCTCGGGCAGCAAGGATGGGACCAGCACATGGCCACGCTCCACCAGCATCCCATCTCACACCTCCTCCTGCTGCTCCATCAGCTGCCTGCAGAAAAGTGCCCAGGTGGCAGGCACACCCAGAGCTCCCTCCATCAGGGCTGTGCAGGGCTCATCCTGCCCAGCACATCCCAGTAACACCAGCAGGAGCTGCTCACTCCGCCACACTGGACACAGGGTCACCCGTGTGACAGTCAAAGCCAGCAGCACCTCAAAGTGCCTTCATCGATCTCCAGGGATGGTCGCACTTGATTCCGGCCAGGGAAATCTTGCTGAGAGCTGTCTTTAGTGCAAACTTTCTTTTTCTTGCCTTTTTTCCTTTTCCCTTCCTTCTAAATGTGTCAGTTTAAGATCGTAAAAACACTTTCATCTTCAAAACAGTGTCACAACTCCCCTTCAGCATTTTGATAACAATGCTGCCATTTCGGCTTCAAAACATCTTTCCAAACTTATTGTTCACACATACGCCCAACTTTAAAGCTCAGAACTGAGGGGCTGCGATGAAACTGGAACAAGCCACTCTTTGAATAAAGACAAGTTTTCCTTTCATCTAGCGCTAATTAACAGAAGCATCCCTCCCTCTGCGCCGGCCCCTGGTCAGCGCTCGGCGTGCCCGCGAGACCTCAAAGAAAAACCTCCCTCTCCCCTCGCCCAAGCCCATCCGTGTGCAGCAGAACGCAGCATCTCCATCAACACTTTAGAGGTGCAGGAGCCCCTCGGGAGCTGCTGTGGGACCCTTTCAGCTCGGCCAGGACACACAGAGGCTTATTGCAGCTATGTGCAACAAAGCATCCCGCAGGAACGAACCTCCACGGGACGCTCCGGGCACCCGTGCCCTGATCCTCACCCTCAGCTGGCCACTGCAGAGGCTGCTGGTGGATCTCGGTGCCCATCGTGACACCATTCTCCTGGCCAAACTTTTCCCTCTAACTCAGTTCATGCCAGGAATAAAAATCTCCCCGAGCGGCTCCCTAACTGCTGCAAATATTTGCATAGAGTTGGAAAAACGAGAGCATGGAGAAGACCGGGGAAACGCTGCACGGCCACTGCCAGCCAAATTAAAGCTGCAGCTTGTTCCCCAGCCAGGTCCAGAGCATCTCTCCTCTCGCCCAGGTCTCACCTGCCCTCCAGCTGCCACAGCCGAGGCGAGAAGCACCGTTTTCAAATAACAGCTTTTCTCGATTCTAAATTCTTCCCCCACCCAACAACAGCAAAGGGAGAAGAATATTAACACCTGCTGGTTTGCCCTCAGGTGCCTTTGGAGTAGTTTTGTAGAGAAAACAAGCAGCGATTAAAAAACGCAGCCCCACATCCACAGAAAACCCTCGCCTTTTGAGTCACGGCAAAAACGTCACCTTCCTTCACAGCCCAAACCCCCCCAGTAGCAGGGGGGAGATGCTGTCCCACACCAGCTCCCTGCAGAGAGGGGCTGTGGGACACGGGGACATTTGGGACACCCTTCCCAGGGAGGTGACCACATTGCTGCTTCACATGCGGGCCAGGTATCTGCGGACAAATTTGTACCATTCCTGCAGGACAGAGGCTTTGGAGACCAAGGTCTACAAAAATATTTGGTTTACATGACTCGGGGACTGGCAGAGAAGGCTGATGAGCAGGAGGGAACACGGGTTTGGGGAGGCAATGCAGCTGGGAAAGGCCACAGGAGAAACACGGACGTGTTGTTCTGCAAAGGGAAGGCTCTCACGAGGCTCAACCTTCCTTCAGCATCCCCTGCAAACACCCTGTATCTTACCCCAGCGCTGCCACGCCGGCTCAGCTGGGAGGAGTGTTGCAAACAGGATTTTTTTCCTCCTGTTTTGCGTTTAAGTGGCTCATTGCAACACGCTGTAAACCCCTTCATCGGCAAGGAGGGAAAAGGTTTTACAAGAGCCTTTACAGTGAGCCTAGGCAACAGAGAAAACCTCCCTCGGCATGCACAATTTTGGGCAGCAAACGTGATTTCGGGGAGCAGGGCAGAGTCCGGCAGCATCCCTGTACCTCACAGAGCTCGCATCCCAAATCCCAGCTCGCGTCCCTGTTCCCACACGCCGCTGGGCCACGGTACGTTAAGGAACAGCTTGTCGACTAAGCGGCAAAGGCGGCCGCTACAAAAGCGGAATAAAATCGAGTACAAGGAGGAGCAGCAGCGTGTCTGTCGTGCAAACCGCTGCTCCGGCGAGACCCCAAGCTGGCAACGAGCAGCCCCTACAGGCAGCGTCCCTGACCTCCCTCCCAGCTGCCATCCCACCGGATCACGGATTTCCTCCTCCGACACAGCAGGAGCCAGGAACACGGTAAGGACAACGGTGCTGCTTGTCTGGGGAGAGCGAAGAACAGAAGAGGAGGGAACAGCAAGCGCTGGGTTGCGATAAGATGTAAAGCGGTGTAATGGAGTTCGTGTCTTCAAGCAGCTCCAGTTTCTTGAATTGTGTTAAAAGGCAAGGCTGTTGGTATTTAATTAAACACACTTCTGGCCCCTCTGATCACACTCAGAAAAATTAAAGCAAGAAACACATGGCTGTTGATTCAGTACGAGGCACGCAACTGCAACAACATAAAAACAACCACAAACCTCTATTGCCTTTTTGAAATTCAATCGATACTGAAGGCTCTTAATGTCCAGGATCCATGAACTACGTTGGCAACACCGCGTCCCGTTCCTGGTGGCCTGAGGAACAATATTGGTGTGTTCCAGGGAAGGAGGCAAAGCTAAAGGAGCTGCAGGTGACAACACCTGTTCCCCTCGCGTATGAGCACAAGAAGGTTGGGAGCTTGCAATGCAAGAACAAATAGATGAAGATGCTTTTGAGTGTCCCTGCTCCATCCCACGGCACCCACAGTAATTCCCATGCTCAAACATAACAAAATAACGCCCCTTGCTGGCATGTTGTCCCCTCTTTAATCAAGGACCGAAGGCCGGCAGGCACCTCAGCCCTGTACACACCACGCAGCCCGGATCTCCTGGATGCTTTTAATGGGAACACGTACAGGCTGCTTTTCATTTTACTGTTTGTTTATAGCACATATTTGAGGAGCTACACAGGACGGGAAAATACATCCCATAAACAAACCGCTAAACAAAACATGCTGAGCATGTACCACTCCAAACAAAAATAGACCCCAGCGAACCTCTGCTTTCCAAGCATATGCCTCTGACGACGGCTTTATTTAGTGCCCCTTATCCCACTTTCAGTTTTGATTTTCAGGCTCTGCCACCCTCGACAGTAGCTTCAGATGCCTCCCACCACTCCCACAGCTCCAGATAAGCCAAGAGCGGATGAAAATAAACCAAATCCGAGCTGGTGACAACTCCAGGTGCCCGAGGCTGAATCGCCCTTCCCTGCGCCCACCCTGCGGGCGGTGGGACCAGCGGCAGCCCAGATGCTGCCAAAGGATGCAGGACATGGACATTACATCATCTGGCACAGGGACTGTCTCTGCGGTGACAGATGGGGACACTGGGTGACAAAAGACTTGCACACCAAGTATTTCAGGCAGACATTTACAGCCTGCCCTGGCAGCAGCCCCCGTGCCCATCAGCTGAACTTTGCCACTCTACTTATGCCCAGAAGCAATTTCTCAAGCACTCAAACTTTATTACCCCCTTTCTTGGGGCTGCACAGAGGGCACATTCCCTTGCGAACGCTTCTTCTACCAATATATAAAGCCGTTAAAGCTGCTCTAAAGTAATTCCCACCCACACCTACCGCCCCAGGAGGAATATTTCTTTCCTGTTTTTGCATAACAAACAGCTACATGCTTTTACTTTTTCTCCTGAGAAACTCAGGCTTAGAGGAAAACACCCGGCGAAGCGTTAGTCCGAGATGAGACTTGATAAAGTTCCCCGTGCGAGGGGGACGCGCTACCGCAGAGATTAGACCTCAGCGTTCCCGAGAGCGTTCAGTCACCCCGGCAGGCTGCGGCACAGCGAGTTTGTAAAGCTCCTCGGGAATCCTTCAAGATGAAAGGTACAGTGTGATACGGATGTATTATATCCACGGGCTTTGTTACAGCACACGTTTCCTAGCACGGTTTTATTGGTAGAACACAAAAGTTCAGCCGAAGCCCACGGGCTCTTTGGGTGACAAATAGGCCCCTCCAGCCGTCCCTCCGCTCTGCGGGGGATGAAAAATGCTGAAGCCCCTGATGTGAGCACGGTAGATGGAGCAGCCGATGCCCTTCCAGCCACAGCAGACAAGGACCTGCCTGCAGAGATAAGGCCAACGTCATCACTGCAAGACATCTCGCTTACAAACACACCTCTCGGGTCCCCAAAATGCCACTGCTGTGATCGGCAACTCAACAGCATCCCTCCTTTTCAGCTGGAGGGTACCAGACCACACCAAAGCCTGGACCAGCAAAGCCCCAGGCACAGGGAGGTAAAGCTCCACATGCTGCTCAGGCCAAAACTGCTGCCTGTCCCTGGGAGAGAGGGAAGGAAATGGTTTCTACGTTTTTTGGAAGCCTAATTGATGCTTGAATTGCTACAAATGAATCTGTGGGCACAGCCTGACCATGGGCTGCCTGGTTTGGATGGCATGGAAGACAGGGAGGGGAATGTGCACCCACTTTTTGGATCACCTTCCCAATACCCTGCTCCTCCTGGCCACCTCTCTCTGCCCAGACTTCCCAAGACATTAGAGGTGGAGGAACAAGGAGTGTGATGCCAGCAGCAGGGCTGGGGGCAAACCTGGGGTCTCCCTGCACCCCAGTTCTGCGGTCATGGGGCCACTGGCTTTTGGAAGGGAGGGTTCACATCCCCAGCTAGTCCATAGGGTCTTTGCTGCCAGGGCAGAGCCCCTGCATAGACACATCTCATCAGACCCAAAGAAAGGTATTTGGCATGAAAATCACCAGCCTGTCCCATATTTGTTCCCAGAAAGGGCTGTCGGACATTGGAACAGGCCACCCAGGGAAGTGGTGGAGTCACCATCCCTAGATGGGTTTAAAAGGGGCAAAGATGAGGTTCTTAGGGACATGGTTTAGTGCTAGAGTTAAGTTAACGGTTGGACTCGATGATCTTTTCCAACCGAAATGATTCCATGACTCAAAATGCCCCAGGGAGCCACACTCCGCTCCCCCACTGCAGCTCAGCAGTGCAGCTGGCGATGCAATTTCCATTTCATTTTCATGCACTGGAAGAGCAGACGAGGGTGCACAGGAGGTGCTGGGCCCAGCGGGGCCCCTCTCCCTGCACAACTCACCTCCACCACCCCACCTCCCCGCGCACGCCAGCCCCAGCTCCCCCTCTGCACAGGATCACTCCCGTGCACATGCCTGGGAGCAACACCATCAGCTCAGTAATCTTCCTAAATACAGCAGTTACCAGGTGACTGGGAAAAAAAAAAAAAAAAAAATCTCTTTTACTGTTGATGCTGCTAATGGAAAATTTCTCCCCTTTTGCTGCTGCTTTCAAAGCCAGTGGCGGTTTCATACAGACTTTGTCTTGCACGGAGATGGGAGAGGTGGAAGCACAGAGGGAGAGGTGCAAGACTGGTAGGGAGCAGATAATGAGAAACAGAGGGGAACTCATAGTCTGTCTTCCTCCCCACCAGTCGCCTCTGCCCACAGGCAGAGCCCTGGCTCCAAATCTTATCTGCCCCATCTTCTCGCAGGCAGTCGCAGCCCAACCTCCTCCTGCAAGGAATCCCTCCCTCCTCCCCGATCGCAGCGGGATAAGTATGCTGGATGTAGTGCTTCTTGCACGCCATACAGGGAAGATGCCCAAAGGGATTGATAGGCCAGAATCATCTATTCTGTGATATTTTTTTCCCCCCAGTTGTCTCCTTCCCAGGGGACACCCTGACAGGCTCACCCAGCCAGTGCAGATGCAGGCAGCCAAGATCGCTGCTCATCCCCTCCACATGCCATCCTCCTTCTTCAATACCATTAAGTGTCTCCATACTGTCTGGACACTGGAAACCTTAACCACATTAGCTGAGACCCGAGCAGCAGCACAAGCATTCAATTCTTTTAAGTGGCACCATTTCTTAAGCTGGTTACACGCAAGAATCATCTCTGCTCGATGCCGGCACTGACCCCACTGAAGCAGGACTGGGGAGCAGCAAGGGAAGACTGGCTAAAGCTCCTCATTCCCCATTTTAGACGGTTGCAACCGCAGGAGGAGAGTCCCGACACGAGCCGTACTGTGGGTATTACAGACGATGAAAGGCGTAAATCACAGCATTTCCATTTTTTTCACCTCTCCTTTCCAATCCCAGCCTACCCCCACACTCCACAAGGCATTTTGGTGTGATGGTAGGTGTTTCTCAAGCCACCTGCAACTGCTAACGTATACGTCGAGGCAGCATAAGATCAAATCCCTCATCGTTCCCGCAAGTGGCATCAATCTGTTCTCCTCCTGCCCCAGCCAGTCCCGCGCCTGAACTCCTGTTACACCAGGAAAGCCCGAGGGCTCAGCCCAGTTTTACAGCCAGCCAACCCCGCACACCAGCGCCGTAACACCGAGGCAGCACCAGGGCTTGTCCATCACACAGCCAGGGTTCACACTTCTGGGGCTTAGAAAGGAAAAGGCTGCAAGTTTCGGAGATAACATCTATCTGCGTGGTGGCACTCAAAGGTCACTCACCTCCCCAGCCCCAATAGAGAAATGCAAGCTCCCCACTTAATTCTGCAGAAAAGCACTTTTTTTTTTTCCTCCAGCAGAAGAGCTATAAAGGTCTCTGGCACACCAGCATCGCGGAAACACCGCTGCCATCATCACATGGGAGGAAGGGGGGAGCAGGGGGGATCCCCAGCGTCAGCCTCCTCCCGTCACTCCAGCCCGACAGCTCAGCTGCAGCAAGCGGCTCCTCTCTCCATAGCTAATCTTCTGTTGCCACTAGCTGGTCAACGCGGGTACTCTTGGAAAGCAGCAACTCCCTGAGCACAGCCTGCCACGCTCACTTACAGATCGCTGGTTCTAACTGGGATTTTCACCCCAGAAAATACCCGATATGAAGCAAAATCCCTGCAAGTCCACATCCCACCATGCTGGACAAGCCACGTTCAAACTTGCCTTTGCAGGGGGATGCAGTCATCTGAGGGATGACCCATTTTCATGGGTATTTTGTGCCTCCAGCCTCTCCGGGTGCTACAGAGCTCACCCCTCCTGCCACCACAGCAGGCAGATCTCGAGCTCAGGACCCACATCTCCAGCACAACCCCAGCCCAAGCCAGGCTCTGCCTGCCTTCCTTTCCAACTACAAAGACCCAACAGCCTGGAAAGCTTCAATAATCATATGGCTTCATACAAAGAGGGGAGGAAAACGTTACCAGAAGGTTTTTGTTCTTCCCTGTAGCCCACATCACCAGGGACCTGGTCCAGACCCCAGGGTGGGCATGAACAGGGAGGGAACAGCCCCTGCTCTCGGGTCTACATCCCCCTTGCTCCTCATCCCAAGGAGCCCATCAACACATCTCATCTTCCCTGTACCACTTTGTGTTGGGGCTTTTTGGCTCCTTCCACTTGCCTCGTGAAAGATGTGACTCTATACACCTTGGGCTACCTTGATTAACCAAACCTCCAGCCAGACCCGCAGCGCAGTTCTTCAAGTCTTGCGGTAGGGAGTTAACAGAAAAGGGAGGTGTCGAAACCAAACTTTGCTCATCAGCTTCTCTCTGCAGAGACAACCCAGTTCTCACAAACCGTGCCCTGACGAGCAGGGTCCCAGGCTGCGCACCCACACGATGCTGCTCCAGATCTCAAAGCCCAGCTTAAAGCACAGAACGGTGCTTCTCAACAGCAGCATTGAAAAGCTTCAGTCCCACCGGTGCTCCCCAGGTAACACCCCAGCCTCGCCACCTCACTCCGCAAAAGCAGGAGTTGTTGGCAAAAGCAAGGGTGGCAAAACCCTGCTCAAGTATTTGCAGAAAAAGCAGTAAATTCCATCAATCTGCAGGGAACTAAGCACCTTCCTTTATTTTAATGCGTTCTTACCCTAAAGAGGAGTTGTTCAAGTTAGAAGACAGCATCAGGAAAAGTTAAGAAAGAAAAGAGGCACTGATGGAGGAGCTACACAGCTTCGAGAAGTAGGGGATAATCACCCACCACACGCAGGGCCATGATGGGACACCCATAAAGTAGATGCACTAGCAACTTTTCTGACAACCACCGAAACAAAGCACCTTGTAGCGCTGCAGACACCCGTCAAACAGCACCCATTAAAGCCACTAATGAGGAGTGTGTAGTAAACTGTTCTTACATAAGCCACTACCGGGTAAGAGCACTGGTGAAAATTTGTCTGCCTCTTTCCTTCCCTCTCCTCTCTCTCTCTATATATATATCTGCTCACACATAGACAGAGCTCATCTAAATTAGCTCAGAAGCTAACTGCTTCATTCCCTGAATTGCACTTAAAGCAGGCTACGCTGCTTGTGGAGCAGCTATTGTACAGAACACATGGCTGCTGACTAAATCAAGATACATACCTTAGAGAGACCTCATTGTACAAGAATAAAGTCAATGATAGGCTGCACCATTTGCCAGCGTAACACTAGAAGAATTAGAGGGGGGGGGGGAAATACTGCAAAGCATCAGTTGTATTCAAGGTTAAGGAAAGGGCAGGATGCTTTTTCAGGAAAGGGGATGCACAGCAATTCATAATGCATTGGTGGCAAAGTTACATTTGTCATTTCCTGCCACCACTGTGTTTGCTGGGTAATTTTATAGTAATGTAACTGGGGGGTAGGGGGAGAAACACCCTTCTCGTCATCAACGCAAGAGAGAAAAAATGAACCGAGGCATAGGAAATATAGAAACTCAGAGACCCTGCTGAAGAAGTGACAACAAGCAAACCAGAACTGCCGACTGGTGTTTCAGCGGCAGGTCCCCTGCTGCAGCCCGGGAAGGATGCAACAGGGAAACAAAGTTTTCTACCTCTGTTGGGAGAAGATGAAACTGTTCCCCCCCGGGCTCCTGTCCTGCTTGCCGGAGGCTGTGTGCAGTCTGTACCCGCTGCAGAGCCGGCTCCCGGCAAGCAGGGATGCGACCCTGGAAACTCTCGCTTTACGCACTTACACTGAAGGGAATAAAACCTCATATTGTCAGGGAACAGAAAAAGTTGTCTTTCTCCCTCGAAGGAGGAATCCTGTCAAGAAAAGGGACACGCCGAGCACTGCATGCGCTTTGTACCACCCACCGACTCAGAGCATCTCTCTCCTCAGCCCATTTTAACTCAGGCAGCCCTTAAGCCCAGCAGAAGATGCTTTCAGGGACATGGTTTAGTGGTGGACTTAGCAGGGTTAGGTTTACAACTGGACTCGATGATCTTAAAGGTCTTTTCCAGCCTTAGCAATTCGATGATTCTAAGTTTCCCACTGCTGCAGACGAGGCTCTGGCACCTGCCAGCCTTTAGCTACAGATTCCCCTCCCTCCTTTAATGCAAAGGAGCACTGAGAGGCACAGGAACCACTCCAGCGTCAGGAGACTTATTAAGCTGGGAGCTGCTGAGGAGACCCAGGACTACAGATTGCCTGCTTAAACACAGGCTTAAACAAACGCATCGCCGCCAAGCAAGGCAATAAGCAAGGCAATGTTTTATTTTGTGCTTCCTGGTCTGGAAAGACTTTTGAGCCCTGCAGAACAGGGTGGCCTCAATTTATTCTCAACTTATTTCACTTCAGAGACTGTAGTATTAGCGCCAGGACTCAGCTCTGCCTGCTTCACGGTTTGGGGTTTTTTTTTTTGTTGTTCGGGTTTTGGGGATTTTGTTTGGGGTTTTTTGTTTGGTTAGGTTTTTTTGGTTTGTTGTGTTTGGGTTTTTTGTCTTTTTTCTCTCTCCCCAAAACCCTTCCACGGTGCCAGTCAGGGTGGCTGTCCCAAGCTCTGTGTTTTAGGAGGTCTTCCTACCACATCCTCACCCCCACAAGACCAGAAAGCAGGCTTTGCCAGCAGCAAGAGCCTCGACTCAAAGACATTTAGGAGCCTTCAAGACATTTGCCATCAGCAGAATACCAGCTCAATGTGTCTCCCTAAACTCAGGCCCAAACACCACTAAACATGTCCAGCAACGCCAACAAGCACACATAAGCATCAGAAATCAGCTAACAACAAGGGCTATCAAAGGTTCTGGCAAAGAGAAGCCACTGTTTTAAGCAATCCCTGCCCTCAAATCACAGCAAAGCCATTCGGCTGACCTCCCACGTGTAATGTGATTTTCACCTCCAAGAGCCCATTATGAGGCAGCAGCAGCTCCCGGGTTCCCAACCACCGATGGACTCAGAAAATGATGCAGTGGGGAAAAAAAAACACTATAGAAAACTCCAGCCTTACTTCCTGCACTACAAAAACAAGCCGGCAGAAATCCTCTACAGCACTCACCCAGAAAAGAGTTAACTGCGAGTGAGACTCAGTTGCCACACCAGGAGATGGGAAGAAATGCAACAAATTTGAAATATCAGAGCATCCACAGCAATTCATGAGCTAGACCTTGGGGAAGGACAAGTGTTTTACCTTCTCTGGAGGCAATGTGCTGATTAATCTCAGGACGGTGATGAAGCCATCCCACCATGGGCAAAGCTCCCATTTATCTTCCGATCCACTTGATGCCTGCGGGTTCAGGGGAAAAGGAGGGGACGTTTGGGGGTCTTTTGTCTGTGAAGGGGCATCAACAAAAACACAGTTTTGCACAAGACGTGCTACATATTGAAGAATAGAAACATAACCAATATACTAGGGAAACAAAAGAGAATTTTTTAGACCCAAGACATGGTCTCTTTACTGGCAGTCACTGAGAGAAATAGGATTTGCTATACAAGATCATGCCTCTGATCTATCGAGACAAATTTCTCTCCTGCAACTTGAGCTAGTACCTAAGCTACACACAGAGGGGTTTCTTTGCCTTCTGATATATTTAGATCAGTGCGCAATTCACACCCAGTCCCTGAAGAAACTATAATCTGAAAATTCAACTCGGTGAACCATGAAACTTCTTGTTACTTTTAATCACTGTAAGGTAAATGTCATTCCTACTGCATCAAGCCTTCGATTTTTCACTTTTATTACTTGAAATAGAGTATCTGCTTTGTTTGGGATTTTTGTGGTTGACCAACCATGTCTAAGGAAGCCACACTGCAAAGCCAGAACCCAAGAGGCTCAAGAAGTACCATCAACTTATTTATTACACACTCTTGCTACAAGGAAGCCTCACAGAAGGTAAAATGACAAGACCAGAAGACAAAATCAGTCAATTTCCTCCCCTGGCGCATCACACCCAGTGAATGGCAAACACTTCCACAAGGTTTGGGAAGGGAATTGCCGTAGATGCCCACCAGGTCCCTGGGCACACCTCGACACGCCTGATGCACACAGGGCAACGCGCTGGAAATCACAACCCCACGGTGCCAAGCAGTATCTCAGACCCAAAGTTAAGCAGGTACTCGAATTCTCCTCGGTTCAGGCACCGAAAAGCAAGCAAGCTAGTACATAAAGATCAACAAAAAACCTTCGATGACCTGGCAGAGTAAACACCATGCTGTCCATACGGCATTCTCAACAGTTCCCTTGGAGGATCCCCAGGCTAATTAAGGCACATGAAAAGGATAAAAGTGACAAGAGGCAGGTCGGGCACCCCATCTGTGACAACAGGATCCGGCATCAAAACAAAAGCACGACAACGGAATTATTTCTAGTCCCATCCCCCTCCCCACAAAAGCTGAGACTGGAGGAAAGTCTGCAGGCGTTCGCCACAGACCCAGGCACTGGAGTTGCGTGTGAAGCAAGAGCAAGCTTCAAGAATTAAGACGAAGCATTTATAACATTAGGCTCTGGTTAAGAAAACAGCCTCTCCCGTTCTCCCAGGCTCAGCGGTTCCTCCTCCAGGGCGAAGCCTTCAAGTTGGAGCACAAGAGGCAGCACCCATCACTTTACAGCCTGAATGGAGACGCTTTACTCCCAGGGATTTTAAAAGGCAGGAGCCCTCAGGCCCTGCTAAAAAATCCGTCCCAAAAAAAAAAAAAAAAAAAAGAAAAAAGGGTGCAGCAAGGGCAGCGTTAGAAAGCTCCAAACACAACCAGGCTGTCCATGATATGGGGAGGGGAGATGAACAAATATCCCGGCGCAGCAGGGAGACAACCCGCACCGGGCTGCTCCGCGACCCCGGGAGGCGCGGGCTGGGGTGGGGGGCACCGGCGGGACGGGACGCGGCGGGGGATGCGCTGCGGGCTCCTACCGAGGGTGAAGAAGGGCAGCTCGGTGTTGTCCAGGTCGTCCTGCACGGCGACGCGGCCGGGCAGCTCGCTGCGGACGAAGAGCAGCAAGCGGGAGTCGGCGGCGGCAGCGGCGGCGGGCGGCGGGGCGCCGCTCCAGCTGATGTCGTTCTCGCGGAGCACGGGCAGCGTGGACACCGTGACCGTTTTCACGCGGCAGGGACCGGGGGGTTCCCGCGACGCCGCCGCCGCACCGGGCCCGCCGCCCAACATCACCGGCGGCAGCAGCAGCAGCAGCAGCGGGGGGGGCGGCGCGGCGGAGAGGAGGCGGNCCGAATCGCGGTTCCGGGGACCCTCTGCCGCTCCCCGGCGGCCGACGGACCCTGCCCGCGGGTTGCGGGGGAGCGGAGCGGCCGGGCAGCGCCTCCGCTGGAACCCGCCCCGCTGTGCCGGGCACGGCTCTTGCCCCGGCACTTTGACGCCGTTACCTCCCCCGACTCCGCGGTACCTGTGGCCCCGGCGCTTCCCGCCGTCCGGCTCGGTTCGGCCCCGGCCATCGGCCCCTTCCGCCCGCCGGCGTTCTCCTGGTGCCACGTTGCTCCCAGCTGGGCACTTCACCTGTTCCTAATTCACAAAATCAAGGTTTCCCGGGCACGACTCCCTCCTCACATTGCCACTCATACCTGCAGCCTACTCCTTGCTTTTGGGCAAATGCCAGGGTGCAATAGCACAGAAATGTGCTTCCCGTGAGATTTTACTAGTTATTAGCCATTTAAAAGTGAATAAGCACCTCCAGCGTGCAGGGCACGTGAAGATGGCTCGCAATGACAAGCCTGGAGGACACAAACTGGTGGCTTCTGGCAAAGATTTTTGACCTGGTCTTTAACAGCTGGTGTTTAAATGGGAGCCAGAGGAGTGAAATTATGCTGAGGTCTGATCACAGATTCATATATCCATCCACCCCACGGATGTCCTGGTGTCACTCAAGGGCCGGAGTTTGTGTTTGGAGACAAACCAGGTGAGCTCCATCGCCGTGGTTTGGGCTCATGCTCTGCCTTGAGCCACAAGAGAGACACCTGGCTCTTCCAGCAAGGAAGCTGGAATGATGGGGATTAGTTCGGAGGCAAACCCTGTCCCTATGGGCAAAACGGACACGGCTAAGCCCAGGATCGAATGAACTTCTGCCCACGGTCAGGCGTGACTAACTGAGACGAGGAGAGGCAGCCTACGATAGTTATGAGTCAGTGACTCACAACAACAATTTCCTAGTGACTGCTAATCTACCTGATTTTTATTTGTAGATGTACATATAAAAGAAGATGTCAAAACCCTAACAAAGCACGCTTAACGCTCAGGCTTATATTATTTCCACAAGCTAATTAAGATCAATTCATCACATGCCTATTGAGGCAAAACAGCCTTCTGAGATACCTAGGTCATCAAATGTTAAAACCACTAGAGCAGCATGGCAAAGAATGTGAAATCCAGCAAACAAACAGCTCAAGGACGGTTCCCAGGGGCCAGTCCCCACTCCAGGAGCAGCTGTAGCTCCAGCTCACAACCCCAATAAGCTGCAGCCCCCACCATAAGTGTGTTGATGTGAGTACGGTGCCTATTTCCAGCTTCACAAATAGAGAGAAACGAAAAACTGCACACCAGCAAACAGGCAACTAGTTACAAACAGTTTAATGTGGGATCCCAGCTCTGCCTAAATGGGAGGGATAAAGTTTCCAGGCATGCTGGGAAAAAAAAAATAATATCAAGCAAAAATGCAGCCCTAAATGGCAGCTCTTGGTTGGGAAAACTGTAATAGTAGGGGAAAAAATGGTTTCCCTCCTGTTTTGTTTTCTAAAAGGGAAAAATATAGATTTTGGACTGGCTTAGGTTGTTGTCAGTACTAATTTCCAGGCACCAGCAGGGTACGTGCTGATTTGTTTTCCCTAGTTTTGAAAATTCTTCTAGGAAAAAAGAGCAAAGAAACAATCCTGCACAGATACACAAAATGACACCCTAGTAGGCAGTACGCCTAAAATGTGAAGTGCATTTTTTGTATTTTTTTAGAACTGGAAATCCTGAAAAAGATGTATTTCTGTATGAAGCACCATCCCTGTTACTTCGATCTTGTAGCCGCTTGCTGCACAACTCTGCCATAAGCAGAGACATTTTTGCTCTTGAGTACCAGAGGATTTTGGCAAGGGGCTGTCCTTGGGGTGGGAGTGGGATCCAGAGATACCTGCCGCTGTCACAGCTCTGGGCAATGGGTTTTCAGGTGGGGGCATTTCTTCTTTAGCTTTGCCATGGGTCTGGCTGAATTGGAGGGGAGGGCACACATTTTAGGTGTTTCCAGATTTCCTCTGATCTAGCGCAAGCCATCGAGCAATGAGGTGAATGCTTTTCAGGGTTTAGAGCTAGAAAGCAATGATCAGGAGACAGGGGTTCAAATGTCTCCTTTGCTATTGTCTGGCTCTGGGCAGGTCCTAAGATATTAGAAATAAAGCTGGGAGGGACCCTAGGGGTTTATTTTGTCTATGCCCCTGCCTAAAGATCTGAGCAGCTCTACAGACATCATTCAATCCTATTTTGCCTTGTTGTCTGTATTCATAAAGTACTGCTGCCAACTGTCTTCTGAGTAGAACACTGAGATTTTTCCTGTACAAACATGAGCACAATGATAAAGGGGAACGTTACGCTGCCTTTAAATGGGTGCATTCAGCTTCAATTTAGCCTAGATCCTTCCCGGTATAAATGCAAATGCCTTCTTATGATGGGGAGAAAAGAATTCCACCTGCTTTTTAGCTCAAATGAGTTAAGCTAAACTCAAAACTTCACTATTTGAAAGCCACCAATAATATTTCCAAAGGGAATTATGTTAGTCCTGGTTTACAACTGAGGTAACGGATTTCCGTTACCCACTCTGAGCACCATTCAACGGAAAAGTAAATGGCACTGAGAGAGTAAAGCACATTGCACTGAGAAAGTTTCACTTGTTAGCAAAATATTCTAGGAACACTTACAGAAGTGTGCTTAAACTTGCTAATTTTTAGTTACATTAAGTCCATGCAAATAGTGGATTTTTAAGCCAGTTGCATAGTCCATAACACAGGTTTCTATTTCTACACGAAGTCCATTTTAAAAATCTTTTTCTCATGCTTCACAGATCCAGCCTTTCCTCAGGGAAGTCAGCGACTGCCTGACCATCGATTTCAGCAACATCGGGGCCAAGAAACCAGCAAAAACTGCCGTTCCTAGCAAAAACTCCAGGATGAAAATGGAAATAGTCTTACAAGTGAAAACACATTACACTGACAAGACCCATCTGGGTTGGGTGTGATGGGGCGGGTAGAGGATCTGACGGGTTGTCAGGAGACGCCAGCTCCGTTCTCACCTTGGCTGCTGACTGTGCAGTTTGGGGGCAAATCCCTTCTATTTTCCACCCTTGGGGTTTGTATCCTCTCCTACAGAAACTCGAGAAAATAATTAGCTGTTACCATACGAGATAAAAAGAGATCTTGAGGGCTGTGGAAATTCTATCTGTACCAGTCCCGAGCGTGGGGTTTTCAGCACAAAATGCACAGATTTTCTCGGTATGAGCTGGGAGTTTCTCCGCTATTGAGTGGCGATAGTGGGTTGTTATCAGGTGGAGCAGCCTCTACAAGTAGGCAGAGCATATGTTGTGTGTCATGTGAACCGGGAACCTTGGCTACGCCAAACCATGCCTACCTTATGTCTGCATCTGCCTACGTTCATGCCCAATTTTCACCTGAGCAGATTTTTTTATTAGCAGGAACTTCGAGATGCTCTTCAATTTATTCCTTATTCCCAAGCAGAGCAGCTCAGCCCCAGAGTCGTTTTCTTCTAATAGCCCAAGTGGGATTCAGGCAAACTCATGATTTTGTGCCTCTGTGGAGAACTTTGTCCAGACATTTCGCTGGAAAATGCTTAAAATATCTGTACCATCTAAGTTTTAAAGGGGGGAGGGAAGTAATTCTCTTTTAAAGGGACACAGATGAAGCAGTCTTTGACTTTCAGTCCTGTGAGCTGGATTTCTGGACACCCAGAACTAATGCATCTTTTATCAGCTGGCACAGAGAAGGTTATTGCACAGATATCAATAGCAGCTTTCTGAAGTGGTTTTCAATTGGCCCTATTACTAAAGATATGTGCGTACAGCAGCAATCATTAAAATGCACTATGTATTTACAATATAGAGAGCAATTCATGTCTGTAATGCATATTGCAAATCGTACTGCTAGCGAGCGGAGGAGAAAGTCAGTCATACAGCTATGATGTAATCAGGGGCTTATATTTCATCCTGCAAGAGTCACATCAGCATCAATAACTCCACTAAAGAAGTGAGAAAGGGTTTTTTTTTTCAATATTCTGAAGAAAACACCACAAAATTAATTTTGTTTCTAGGCTGCGGTGCACAGATACCGGTCCACAACCATACGGCACCTGCCTGTGGTCGACGACCACATTGCTTTTGTCAGCTCTTGCAAGCAAAGCCAGAGACAGGCTGGGTCAGCAATCCCGAGAAACACTCCTGGGAGAGGAACGAGGGGATGCAGAAAGTGCCCTTTGCGATTCAGGAGGTGACGTTCTTGCTTCTAGGTTAATGGTGAGCCAACAGCCCCCTCGCTGTGCTCGGAGCCGTAGGAGATGTTGTCTTTCTGACAGCGCATCAAACTAGGAGCTTCCTGGCCACTTCCAGAGAAGCACCCTGAGGGGACACTCTGCAAGAGCAGGGAAGCTAAAGCCAGCAGCCAGGAGCAGCTGAATTTCCTTTTTCCTTCTAAAATACAAGTAGTTGATTCCTCCCTTTTACCAGAAACACCACTGCGCACTGGGAAACAGCCTCTGGGCTCAGTTCAGGAGGGCCTGGAGCGGTAACAGAGGGCTGCGCAATTTGTACAGCAACGAAAGGCTGTTAAGCGTTTTGGATTGAGGTACGGACTAAATGGTTACTTTACAAATAACAGCCTTGACTCACCCAGGTGGGATGTTGTGCTCAGGTGCCCATCGTTATGGCCTCAGGGCGTTTTCTAGTTTCTTTCCTCTGTGTGATACCATCCTGCACCACGTACATCTGTAACTCACCCTGGAGCACACGGGGGTTTTAGCTTTTACTCATGCAGGGTATCAGCCATGTGGCAGGCATATCCAGGACCAAAGCCACATTGAAAACGGACCTTGCAGACCCCAGGCGAGTCCTTCCTTAGGCATCTGGATGCTACACATCCCCATTGCCAGAGGGAGGCGTGGGCCAGCCTGGCGAGCGAGGAAGAGGAAGGGAGAAGCCAGGGACAATGGAAAGCAGCCTGCTGCTCGAGCCAAAAATCCAGGGAATGAGGCTGTCCCTTCCCCTCCGTCACTACCGCACAACCACTCCATCACTACTGCCCTTCGACGCCCTTTCATGAGCAATAACAGCCTCCAGCGCGGCTCCTCTCCTTCCCGAGATGAAAGAAACTTTAAATGCATGTAACTCTTGCACTCAACTTAATTAATCAGTTTTTGCATTACAAGTGAAACTTCTTTGATGCATGAAATATTAAGGAGCAGCGAAGGGAGGGGAAGGAGAGGGGGGAGGTGTTGGCTTTCACTGCTTAAGAGATGGATGGGCTGAGGGACCCGGCGGCTGAACTGCTGGTGGAGCATCTGCAGCAGGACAGCTTGCCCAGAGAGATAAATGCCAGCAAGCAAAGGATTTTCCCTGCACTTCTTGCCTCCCAAGCAGATGGTTTTTACTCTGTGTTCAAGCCCTACATGCTCATCAAGGTTTGCTCACACAGGTGCAGGAAGGGGACAGTGCCTGATTAAACTTTCATGAAAAATAATCTCTAGTTGATTCTTTTTTTTTTATCTAGTGGTGGCTGCAAGAAAGTAAAGCAAAATGAGTCTTTGGTGAAAAGAAACAGCTCCATTCTGGAAAAGCCAGTCGAGCTTTTAGTCAGATGAGGCTCTCCCAAAGGATGTGTGAGTAGTTATCTGTGTTCCGGGTTCGCAAGTGCCATTTCCACAGTGAACTATGAAGGAGAGAAAGCAGAAATCCATCCACACACATCAGCGTGGATATTGCAGCCTTCGATAGTGCACAGCAAGAATTCAGTGCCTTGGTGCCAGGTGTGTATGACACCAGAGAGCCAGCTGCTAAAAAAAAAAAAAAGAAAAAGGGACAAAAAAAGAAGAAAACACCACAAAATTAATTTTGTTTCTAGGCTGCGATGCACAAATGCTGGTCCACCACCATATGGCCTTTTTTGCCTTTTTTTCCCCAAAGCACCACACTTGATCAAAGTCACCTGTCAGCTCTGCCCAAGAGACCAAAGCAGAACCCAGAGTCTCTTTGCTTGCCACCCTGCTCCTTCTGAGCTGACTCATTCCAGAGCTGGGTTGGCTTCTGAAAAAGCATCCGTGGGCTCAGACCTGCTTGTACGGAATCACCAACCCCTCTGGAGCATCGCGACCGGCCCGGCTGCTGCGCGGCCCACGCCAAGCAGCCAGGTAACAGGTTCTTCATAAACAAATGGTGATGGTGTAGCCTGCATTAGCTGTATAAGGGGTAATAAATGAATAAATGGGTTAATCACATCCACCACAGAATTTAATTAGACCATCTCTGTTCACTTTGCTTCAGCCAGAATCTCAATTATAAATCTTTATTTTCGAGGTTTTACAGCTTGGACATAAAAATTTGCTCTGGGCTTAAACATGACACACGAGGTCTTCTGTTCAGGGACCGCTCCCGTTTTTTCAACCAATCTTTTTAGAAAAGGTCAGGTTGGGGAACCAGATGGCTCGAGGGGAAGGTAATGAAGATGCAGGGCTTTTCTGAAAGAGGTGGCTGAAATTGTGGGCAGCCAAAACAGAGCTGAGACGTTATTAAAGGCGCAACTCTCACCAGTCCTGGAGTCCTCATTGCAAAAGTGCAACTGGGGCTTGTGCTAATTGGCATCTCCACTCCCCATCAGCAGAGACTGGGGGGTGTGAGGGGTCCCCAAGCGCCCCCCGGGCAGGGGAATCTCAGACACCTGGATCCTGCACAGGGAATGTGCTCCAGGGCTGCCAGGTGTGCGACCAGAATCACCCCTCTCCTCCTCCTCCCAGTCCTGCTCCCAGGGGAGGAGGTGGGCTGGGTGACCTAGAGCAGCCGGAAAAAAACAGGAGGCGAATGAGAAACTATTCCACTCGTTAAACTGTTATGATTTTGAAGGTAATTTAGGACCCGCCTTCTCCTTTCTGGAGTTGACTGTATTGAAATCCAGTACTTCTGTCTTGTTAAATGCACTCTGAAATATTCTGATCATTTAAAAATGTCGATAGTGTTACAGAGAAAAAAAAACAACAAACACACAAACAGAAAACATGTTTACCAGCAGCAGAAGCATCTACAGTCTCAGGTCACATCCTTATTCAATCTGAGGTATGTTGTTGTTTTGTTGTTTTTTTTTATCCCTCATTGAGTTAATTAGTAGATTTGCTTTTCCTGCCCTATGCCAAACACCCACCTCCCTTCTGAGTGAAAACAAAGATTGCCAGCAGGGACCAGTTCTCAGCAGGCAGCCCCTGCCAAGGCTCCTCACCCTACTAGAAAAGCTGTCACCAGACAGCCCCCTGCACAACAAGCACTGGGCATCCTGGCTATAGGCTCAGCATATATTTCTAGGAGCATTACAGATGCCTGTTCATTTTCTACCAACTTTAGCCACCGTGGCACAGTGTGTTTTGCAAAGAATTTTTCCAACCACTCCCCCACCCCAGTACGTTCTTCTGCACATACTACGTGTCCTAAATACATACTCGCTTGGTAAACCGGGACAAATCTATTGGGTAAATCAGACTCCAGGACTGCTGAATACATATTTAACCAGCAGATCACAACAGTTTATTGTCTGGTCGGTGCACCATAGAATTTAACCCTTAGGAAACATTGGCATGCACCGGGCAGCCAAATTACTGCTCAGAAGGCTATGATATATCGCACGAATTACCGGTAATAAAGAAAAAGATATATGGGATGGATTAATCAAATCATAAATTTCTTAAATCTTTATGGCAGTCCATAAATCAAATTTGGCTGTATGCTTCTGGCCCTTATTCAACATATAACGTGAAGTAGAGATGACCTACATGTACAGAGCAGATTTTTTTGGGAGTGGCCGGTTAGGAAGCTCTGGGTAAATAACCAAAGCAAGCAAACACTGTTCCTGAAAAGATCGTGTTCATGTGTTTCAAGCTGCACCACTGAAAATGTTGTACACTTTCTGGGAGGTAAAAGGTGTATGTTCCCACACCAAGAGTTAAACCAGGCTCAGAACAGGTATTACTGGACCAGGCTAGACATGGCACAGCTAGGATCAGCTTTAGCTTCATGAGGCAGAGACAGGTCTTTCCTAAGCACAGATGACTATCCTAGCCAGGCCTACCAGCCGTTCTGATTTTTTAGGTGTTTACCCCATCTTGTGTGCAAAGCAGCTGGAAACTTCAGAACAGAATATATTTCTAGGAGCTCAGCAATCACCAGCTCCTGCACCTATTAACCTACTCCTGATTTTACGTGCAGGGAAAAAACCTCTGAGAAGACTTCTTCCATCCTTAACCCTCACACAAGCCTTGTCTAACGACAGCCCTTGCCTCATGATCTTCACCGCCCTGGTAAAAACTGGATTAACAAGCTTGCCATGGGACAGGCAGCCTGGCCTTTGAACATCTTGGATGTTTTGGTGTGAGATCTTAACAAAATAAGAGTGACAACGTGCTCAGAGTGAGCCTGCTCCGCAGCCCAAACATCAATGTGTATTTACCAGAGGGAGCAGCAGGCTTTAGAAGTTCGATTTCTTTTTGACTGTCCACAAGAGACATGAAACAAAGAGATTAAATGCCAGGAATAAACACCTATAAATAAAACTGACTATTTAAATCCACCAAAGCCAGGACATTTGTCATGAAATCTCCTGCTGTCCTCCAGCACCAGCACAGTAGTGCTTCTGATTTTGTTTACAGCTGCACAGGGTAACAAAGCATCCACCTTCACTTTGAACCTGGCTGTTGCTCTGCTAATTATCAAAATCCTGCCTTGACCAAGAGACTGCAACTGTGGGTTATTGTTCCCCCCCCACCTTCTCCTTTCTCCAAAGGAAAAACACCCACTGAAAAAGCCCATCTGCTTAAAATCCCTGACAAAGCTTAACCTGAGCCTAAGTGGGAGAGGGTTAAAAAAAACCCTGAGATGCTCTTTATCCAAAGCCAGGCACGGGTTGCAGCAGGGACTTTGCAGGCTGCGTGTCTGGCAGCGGATGCCCTCTGTTGGCATCTTTTAGAAATATGATTAGATACGCAAGCTGGTAGCTCAAATCTGTGCGATTTGTCCACTCTTTATCCTGCACGGTGTGGAACTCCCCTTAGTGCTGGGTCTAATCTACGAGCACGAAATAAACAGCAGCCCCTACCCCAGTGTACCCACTTGCTCGGTCACAAGCGATGTCCCTGCGCACTAAAGGGAACATTTGCACGCCCTTTGCAGCGCAGCAATGCAAACAGCACGGAGCTGCAGTCTCCCTGTCTCGCTCCTGCTCTGCTGGGAGCTGTAGGGAGATGCTTGTGGCTCCCTTTGCCAGGGTACGCATGGTCCTTCCTGGTGGATGCAGGGGCAGAGGCTCTGTGGTGCTGCAGCTTTCTGCAAGGATCAGCTCCAGATAGAGCATCTGAGTCACAGACGATCAAAGGGAGCGCAAGGGGAGATGAAAGCAGTGATGCACCAAGCAGGGTCTCGCAGCAAGTGTAAACACTGGGTTTGCACACAGTGCTTTTCTCCTCTAAATCCCTTCAACTCAAAACATACAACAATCACCTTTCACAGCTGTTGTCACAGGCCAGGGTGTTGTGAAACTGCTCTGCTGAGATCAAGCTTTCCCCCACCCCATGCACTTCAGAAAGTGAGCTGATACCTCCTGGTAGACCTCATGGTCTGAGGAGGTTGGGCACAGCAGAACAGTCCTGGCCAGACAAGCAACTTGCTCATGGCTGTGGGATAAACCTTCTCATGCATCTGGAGGTCACAGAGGCACCTTCCTCCGTGGAGAAAGGCTGTGCATGAAGAAATGGTCTAGAGGGCTTGTTTCCACCGTGCAGCATTGACCTGCAAGGAAGGACCCACCTGGGGATCCCTGATCCTGACACAACCCTACTTCATGGCTTGCAATGCTGCTGGTCTGGCCTTGCCTGCTGCCTCCCTGGCCATTCAAGCCCTCTGAGGTGCTCTGGTCAATGGCCACTGAGGCAAGTGGCACTTCTGACCCCCACATTCAGGTGCCATTAGGGCTGGTGCCCCCTCAGGGCCAGGAGCTGAGGGGCTGCTGGGGCCCCCAACCCATCCCACCATACCTGAGCAGGGCAGTGGGGCCAGGGGCCAGCTGCTGAGAAGCCACAACATCGGAGGGGCTTACAGGGACAAGGCAGGTCCAGTGTCCATCCAGGAGACCAGTTAGTGGAGCAGGACATGGAGAAGCAACATGGCCATTAAAGGTCTAGAGACAGCCATGTACACAGCCCAAGGGGGACTTAACTCCTGAGTCTGGGCTTAAATACAGGCCAGGATGGGTGGGGCAGGAGGAGCAGTTAGATCCTGTTAGAGCCCATTAAGAGCCCATTAGTATCCATTAGCATCCATTAGCACTCCCAGCCCTGACACCACGGGAGAGGGCATACATTCACCTCCTTGGCAGATGATGTCTATAATTCAATCTCCAGGGACGAAGGAGACCAGCGTTCCCAAGGACCCATTAACAGGGCCAGGCTTTGGAAGTGTCCACTGTGACTTTGCATAGTGCTGGGGCTCTGGGTAGCACCGTACTCTGAATTCGGGGGTTCCACCAACACGACAAGGGGTGTCACACCTTGACATTCACCCCAACAGTGGGTTTTTTTAAGCTGGAGGTGCTGGATGTCCCCTTCTCCCAGGTGCAGGAGCAAGGGACCTTTCAGATTAGTTGGGACTAGAGATGATGTCTCCAGTCACTGGGTTTTACTTCGGCAGCTGCTGAAAGCTGAAAGCAAGATGAGCAAGGAGGGCCCCATCTTTAAAATCGCCTTTCATGGTAGTTCAAAGGTGCGATGCCCCATCCTCAAAAGTTGTCTCAATAAAGAACAAACACAACAGTTTTTGTCAATTACTTTTGACTGTTTTATTGACAAAGAAAGCAGAAGCAAACTCTGAACCAAAGGCGATCATAAGCAATAAATGTTGATTATTCCAGTTACAGTCTCCTCTGTACTTCTCTCTGAGGAGACTTTGTAACACAGATTATATATGGCAAGAGTGGATTTACCCTTGGAGAGGATCTAAGTACCTTTTTTCCTAAAAGGAGTTGTAATCTTGTTTTAATGGCAGATAAAAAACAAGGCACAGACATGGCTTGTCTATATGTATGGGGGGAGTCCTGTAAATCCTGTTTTAGTATATCAGGGATCATCTAAACAGCTAGTAATAAGAAATGTGAATAATCTTAAGTAAACCCTGTGAAGCCAGTGCAAATATTTAAGTTACTTATTCAAAAGAAACCATAGCAAGATCTACCTTAAGAAAGGAATATGAAAGAATATAAAAATTCTTACATCTGAATAAAATCACACTATTATGCCCCATGACACACGTTTAGCTGGTCTCTCAGTTGCAAGAAAACATTTCTAACCAATTTGCTGTTTACCAGAGAAGCACTCAATATTGTGAATTATCAAAGGATTCTGATATCCCCTTAAATCAGCTCAAAAATGGAAATCAAATTTTGCAGTCGTATTTTACGGCTTCATCCCATCTGCGAAAATGCGGCTCAGCACAGACCCCGCTGCGGCTGCCCCTTGTGCTCCGCTCTGCTGAATCGTCCTGTTCGCACCCCGGAGCAAAGGACGGGACAAAAACGTCAGCTTTTAGTTCAGAGTTTTCAGACCCCGCTTGATCCTTCTGCTTTGTGGAAAGGGTAACGTGACATTCAATATAAAATTGGCTGCTGTCATCCCTTCGTTGGGGGAAGGACCTGGTGCATTTTCAGCTCATGAATATGTGATCTGCTGAATGCCAATGCCGTGCACTTCTAATTGCCTTTGTTCTTGTGGTGGGAAATTCTCAGAGCATCTTAATTCTTTTACTCAGTCAATTTTCTGAGTCATTCTTTTAGTTTCATCAGGGTTTAATAGTAACTGAAATTCTGTTTCCAATAAGTCCAAACAACCTTACTTTCATGTATAAAAGTCTTCCAGCTCTCAAAATAGTCTTCTTAATTTAATTAATTCTCAAAGAGTGCCTTTAAACTTGAGCAGTCATTAAAGAAGTTATTGTCCTTTTTCCTTAACAACCTTTAGTGAGGTGCCTCTTGACAGATAACTAATTCCCCAATTAATACAAATACTCCATGCTTCAGCTACCGCTATAGTAGTAACCAACTGCGGCATCATCTGACCTTGCTGTGTTGTACATAAAGCATCTCACCAGTCATGTAGCAAATGCAGCAGGGAAGTTATTTTGTGAATGTCTGTACACAGACACACAATACTTGCGACTGCACATCTCAGGAGAAGCTTGTCATTTCAGACAGTTAAGGAATCAACCAAGCTTCACAGCAACAAGAGGAAACATGAGTCGAACAGGAGTAACTAAAGTCTTCCAGAGACTGTTTTCCAGTCCTCGGTTTGTTTCTGTTTGAAGTCTTGAAAGTGTTTATAGACAAAATGACTTTCAGTAAGAACAACGTATCACTTCTTTTGGCTGATTTAAAGTAGACATTTTTTTCCTACATAAATTAAACAAAAAATAAAAGAGAAGTCTGATTTTTATCGTATGCCTTATGGATCTGATAACACATTCTTCTTTTCCCTAAATTTTCTGAAAGGTTTATTTTCTTGCAATAATACTCGTGCCTGTGCTAAAATACTGTCCTGTACGCCTTTTTTTTTCCTCTTTGCTGAAACAGTCTTGTTAGCTGTTTTGTGTTGACCAAACGGTTTCTGGCTTTACAATCTGTCCCCAGTACTACATTTACAGCTTGCAATTAAGGGCTTTGATTAAATATTTTGCACAAAGCTGCGTGTTCCAGTAGCCAATCCTTATATATTTTCCAAAACATGGCAAAAAGATAAGAGTATTGAAAAGTAAACCAAGATTGAAGTTATAAAAATGGCCTTTAGAGTCTGGATAAATATATACACATTTTATAGCCACGGATGTTATCTCTTTTGATACCAAGGCTTGCCCTTGGGTGACAGAAAGCAGAAGCTTTCCTGGATTTCTTTAAAAGAGACTGAAAGTCTTCTTTGGTAAAGCGTGTATATAACATGGGCTGATATTCACCGCAAGCATGCTGGATATTTTTAAAAACGGCGTGTTTTTGGTGACTTAGCATATGTTAAGATAACATATATTGGTGGTGCCATAAGCCATTTTTTTCATCCATATGGATATGAACCCCTTAATTAATGTAGAAGCTTCCATGCTCTTCTCTCTTTCTCTTACAGGGGCTATGAGTTTTGCTGGAGGTTTCTCCTGGTTTCCACTGTACGAACAGGTGAGGTCGAGGTCTCCCTCGTGCTGCCATCAGAGGAGAGGGTCCCCACAAGCCATAAAGTCTTTCTGCATTTCCCAACACTGTAAAGCTGGTGAAGGGGCTGGAGCACAAGTGTGATGGGAGCAGCTGAGGGACCTATGGGGTTCAGCTGGAGAACAGGAGCTGAGGGGAGACCTTCTGATCTCTGAACTGCCTGAAAGGAGCTTGGAGCATGGAGGAGGTTGGTGTCTTTTCCCTAGTAATAAGTGATAGGATGAGAGGAAGTGGCCTGAAGTTGCACCAGGGGAGGTTTAGATCAGATATTTGGACCAATTTCTTCATGGAAAGGGCTGTCGGGCATTGGAACAGGCTGCCCAGGGCAGTGGTGGAGTCACCATCCCTGGAGGGGCTGAACAGACAGAGATGAGGTTCTCAGGGACATAGATTAGTGCCAGGGTTGGGTTAATGGTTGGACTCGATGATCTTGAAGGTCTTTTCCAACCAAAATGATTCTATGATAAGGTTTAGCATGGTGCAATCTGCCCAATGACTGGAGATGGCCAGTTGCCACAAAGAGGCCAGAGCTTCTCGGGACAAACGGAGGAGCTTGCTGACATCTCCGGCACAACCACGGGTGGGAGGGAAGGAGAGCAGCACGTCGCCCTGTAGCTTCTTTCTCCTCTATAACTTGAGCAGAGCAGATGTCAACCAACCCGGGCTCCTTCCCCTGCCTTTGCCAAGGCACTGGGGCTTGGCCACCATCCGAGGACACAGACAATGGGAGGCTGACTGTCTGCACACCATTTCACGCTCACTTGACAGGGCTCATTTTCTGCTGCCTGGCTCTTGGAAGCAGCACGGGGCTGTCTGGCGCTGGTCCTGCCAGAGGAGCGAGGAGCTGGGGAAGGCTGGGCCCCCTCTCCGCTCCTCTCCTGGGCTTCTGCCCATAGCTCCGCAGTTGTTACACACTTACTTCTCTACCAAACTGTGCTTCTGCAAAGGAAAAAGAAGTTATTCCCGCCCCCCCAACCACTCATCAAAGGGGCTCTCCAAGATGGATCAGCTCTATACAGACTGCTTGGAGCTGAAAGCTTCTCTGTTCAGACTTCGAGGGTCCATTTGGGATTGTGCACCAGGACTTTTCGCTGCTATCAGCCACTCTCTGGGGGAGATGCTGCATTAGGGCTTGCTGCCAGGCTGTTGAGAGCCTTCTCTAGAGCCTCTTCACCTCCTGACACAGAAAAACAGGGAGATGTGGTGGTCGCGAGCGGTGCTGAAGGATCATTTTGCTTAAAATTTAAAAAAAAAAGACCCCAAAAAGCAGCAGGTGAACCTAAGGGCAAGGGTTCTTTCTTCTCTGCATTAACCAAACTGATGTTCCACTTTCCTTCTATTCTAGACTGCCTTTTTGCCTTGGAAATAATTTATTCCAGCTCTCAGAGCTGCTTCCACCTGATCTCTCTCCCATTCTCCCACCTCTTCCTTCCCATGGGGTAACCCCTCTGGCCATGGAGCTCTGCTGTGGCATCACCTGTCCCTAGAATTCATGCACATCTCCTGTATCATCTGCCTTTTTATACCAACTGGGGTAATGTTCACCATTTTTGTAGCAGCTTGACATCCCAGACTCATGTTCACTTAGTGGAACAAAATAAACCTTAGATCTTTTTCTGCTGAACCGAAGCCTAGCTCACCTGCGCACTCCATCATCCGTATTACTTTCTGGCTGCCCCAGCTGAATCTCAACCTCTTCTTTTTTTCAGTCCATTTCTACAGTTTGTCACAGAGGTGTCTGAAATAGGGTGTCCTTGACAAATCCATGGTCACTGAAACTCCTTCACACCTCCCAGATACCTGTAAATACTGTATTCATATCTTTCTATCATGATTTTTCATGGACTGAAGTCAAACTGCTGGGTCTATAGTTCCCTACTTCTGCTCACGTTCCCAATACTTTTTAAAAGTTTGGCATTTTTTGTCCCTTTCCAATCTTCTGGTGCTTCCAGAGATAACCACTAATGACTCCGAGATTGCCACAGCCACTTGTGCAAGTATCCATGGCTTCAATTCACCAGGTTTGGAATAATCTTCCCAGAAGGGTTTTCCTCCATGTCTCTGTCAGTCAGCAGCTGGCTTATCACCAGGAACAGAAGGGATTATATCCCTTGTAAGCGTTTTATCCGCTTATCTATGGATGTTCATTATCTGTCTATCACTCTCTGAATCCTCCAGAGCCCTTGCCCTCTGTGGTTGTTTTGTAGCACCAAGTTCCACAAGTTAGACCCTTCCTCCCACCCAAATTGCAGAGCAATCAGAGCCAGGTTCTTCTCGCAGCAAAGGACAAACAGCATCAGTCACAAATAGCAACGAGGGAAATTTCAACTAGATACGAGGAAAAACTTTCACAACAAGAGTGATTGAACAGAACTTTGATGAAGCTCCAATGCTGGGAGTATTCAGGGTTCATCTGGACCAGCCCTGAGTAGCCGGACACATCCCATTCTGACCCTGAGATCGCTGACAAGCTTGTCCTCACCAATCACTTGGTCATTGGGGTCTCTGGGGGTATGTGAGGGACAGAGACTCAAATCTCTGCTCTTGATTGACCTGACAGAGACTTGGCCTTCACAGAATCCATGTCACCAGGGTGCTTTGGGCACCCGGCGCTTGATTGTCCTGGATAATCTCCTGCTCGTCTGAGGTTTCTTTTCCCTTGTAAGAGGGTTTAACCAGATATCCCTCTCAGCCAGGCTAAACCATCTATCAGGGTAGAGATGTACTTCAGGAAGGTTTGGTTTTTGAGAACTTTGCTTTCTTCTAATAGAAAAAGGAGCGTGGGGGGGGACGGTCAGAAAGTGAAAGAGAAAAGAGAAAACCCCATTTTATTGAAAACAGTCTGGCTGTTGCTGGAAAGGGATCTTGCACAATGGAACCTGCTTTCTCCTGAAGTGAACTGCTTTCA
Organism: Pampusana beccarii; assembly: GCA_013399365.1. Taxonomy (NCBI): domain Eukaryota; kingdom Metazoa; phylum Chordata; class Aves; order Columbiformes; family Columbidae; genus Pampusana; species Pampusana beccarii. The sequence continues at coordinate 367,280 of VWYH01001909.1, forward strand.
GCTTGCTCGACAATAGGACATCAAAACGCAAGTAAGAAGCGATTTCTAAGCATCTGAGTATCTTAATGGGAAATTTGCCAGCAATTGCTAATCTACTTATATCTACAATGAGATACTAACATTCCAGACCAGAGTATTTTCCAGGTGCAAATGTGAAATAGTACAAGGTCTCGTCATCTAGTTTTGCTATTCTCCCTCACATTTTCTTTTTTGTTTTCTTCCACCCTCCTCTTATCAGTATGATCAGAGACCTGATGAGGAACACAAGGGAAAGAAATGCCCAAGAAGGGCTGCAAAGGGAGATAATAAAAGGATCTTTGCACTCCATTGCTACTTGCCTGGCCGCTTATTGACAGAGCCTCCAAGATGCTCAAAGATAGCGGTTCTGCAAGTCACATTACCTTGAGATTTATTTCAGTGCCACGGAAAAGTGAGGGGGGGTGAGGGCAGAGTGGGGAGACGACTGAAAATGTTGCTGTAGGTGGAGTGATTATAACCAGAATTTCTTTTTAATGCAAAAATCTTTAGCTCGACAAAGGATCCATCTCCAGGAGAGGTTTTTCACCATCCAGTCCCCCACCCCTTTGCAAAATGTACTTGGAATAGCAGCGAGTTCGTTTTAACCGATAGCATTCAGCGCTTTTTACTGTGCTATTCATCCATATGACAAAGCTGAGAGGGGAGCCCATACTTCTTCCTGACTTTTTATTGCTTTTCAGCCCAGTGGGAACCAGCTGACATGAAAAAAAGTGGTTTAACCGCAAAATATGTTTAAGCTCTTTTTTTTTTGGCATGTCAGAAAAAAAAAGGCGGGGGGGGAGGTGAATAGCAGGGGCAAAACACTCACAAAATAACAGTCAAGAGATTAAACCAAAACCAGCCAAAACAGTAGTGCATGTGAGCCTGATCCTACACATCAAGGGCGAGGTTTGGAGATGGTGATTGGTGACAGTGACGGGCTTTGAGTGCTGGGACACCATATTATGTGATGAGAGATGAGACAGGATCGTTTGGGGGTGACTAAATAGAAGTTCATGGACCTGGGAAATGACCATGTGTGTTAAGGTTCTCCATGAAGAACCAGGGTTTTCCAACTGGACGGAATTCTGGACTGTGCAGCCTTGGTCTTGCTCAATGTGACTCCTTTTCTCAAGTCCAAAAAGGCTTTTTTTTAACCTATATTTAAACTTTCAATTTTTCTAAATTAGAAAAGGAAAAGAACCCTCTGCTTAGCAGAACTTTTGCTCATGCATATCACACCAGAAAGGATATTTACGTGCTACCAGATGTTTCCTTTTTTTTTGTTGATTTGAAATTAAACCTGCAGATTGGCCTGAAATACAAGCATTTAATTAACTCTTTGAAAAAATCCTTACATTCTATCAAATAATTAAAAAAAAAAAAAAAATCACTTCTGATTTGGGAATACTGCTGTGCAAAGAACGTGGCGGGTTTCATCTATTCCCGATCAGAACAACATCAGAAGTTTCACATGACTGTGACGTCCTTTCTCCGTGCCGCTCTGCTTCCGCCTGCCACCACCTCAACAAACCCAGTTTTAATGGTGAACGCCATGCACCGAAATCCGCCCCTAACAGAGATCAACAGAGGCTCTCACAACACGCGCCTGCTCCCTGGTCCAAACAAGACAACTCCCCCAGCTCCACACTCTGCTAGAGAGTCTTTTAAGAGTTTCTTTTTCTCATAACCTCTCCTGATAAAGTGATTCTCTCCAGCTGAGCCCAGTCTGGCTTCAATCTCGCTTGTACAAGACAAATATATTAACTCCTTCCCCACCGAGAACCCAGACGGGGTCTCCTGGGGATGCAGGTCAGGGTTTGCTAACGTGCAAGCGGTTGGTGCTGTGTTTGCTTAGGTGTGACTAGTGATATGTACTGAAAAGCAGCAAAAGATGATGCTCCTGTCACCTCCGACTCCTGTAATTTGCAGATTATTGTAAGGCAGGCTAAAGATGGTGGGAGAGAGGATAGAGATAACTACAAGGGCAGATGCAGGAATTGAAAACAAAACACCTAGAAAGAAAATTGGTTGTATTTAAAATACAACAAAGGCATTGCCTGAAAACACAGCTTAACAATTAGCTGCACCAATGTGGGGTATCAAATCCTGGTGCGATGAAAGGTGACAGAACCTCAGAACCTCACCCATTCTGGGCAGTGACATAAAGTCTGTCTGTACCCCACTGTCACAAAGGCTTTATATTTGGTAACACGGGGAGTGTAACCAGGCCATTAGGGCACTTCAGTCCTCAGCAAAGGTTAGTCATCTTCCTCATAGTCTTCCTCACTGACTTCCACAGCCCCTGCTGAAACTCCTGCTCAGAATACAGGAGGGACTGGGCAGGGGAAGAGATGGGCTTGTCCAGTCTGCCGGTCTATGAACCAGCTCTAGCAGAAAGTCTCACTTGCTGAGTTTCTTTTTTTGGCAAAAGTCCAGATTATCATTCCCTGGAGCTGCCTGCAGAAGTGCTATAGGATTTAATGCGAATACAGTTGACGGGGTTTTATAGGAAATTAACAGAGTTTCTTGAAATCTCATTCTAAAGCTCATGGAGAGCAACAGCAGGGAGTGATTTTCTAACAGTCCCAAAGAGATTTACAGACTCTTCCCCAAGGCTCTTGCTTCCAAGACCTCCCACCCTGTAGCCTCTTTCCCCTGAGCCCTTGTCCTGCTGAAGAGACCTCTAAACAAGCAGACATTTCCCCAAAAGGCATTTCAGTCCAGTAATGAGACATTGTCTGGCTCCATTAGCCATGAGCAGCTGAAGCAGGAGGAGACAAAAGATGCTCTTTGCATGTCACTCGCAGGTTCCTACAGCGGGTTGATACTTTGAGACTTACAGAAAGTTTTCATCCTGATTCAGGAAGGCAAAAAAATCGTGCTCAGTAATTTCAGCCAGAAAGGGTTCCCAATTTTTGTTTTTCTTTCTCAAAAAGTGTGTAAGTTGACTGAAGTGCCCTTCAGCTGGGGGTCCTGTCCCCTTGGGACCCACAGGAGGGCTTCAAACATCCTAATTGTGGGTGATCCACCCTGTGAAGATGTATCTGGAGGCCCTGAAGGTGACTGCTGAAGGAATTTGGCAGTTTCCAGCAAAGGATGATCTGTGTTTTGGCGAAAGTTTTGCAAAATCCCATCAGCATTTTCCAGTGATTTTTATTTTTTCCCCTCAAGGCTCCCAGCCACCTTGTGATACCAAACTGCAGATCTTCCCAGCCATTCCTGACCCCACCACGAATAGAAGTTTGGCTGGGAAGAGGCCATTTTCCTACAACTCCATTTCTTTCTCCTGTCAGACTTTGGTGTCTGAAGTTATATGAAAACTGATGCCCAATACCAAGTGCTAGGAAACAAAGTATGACACAGCAAATGTGGAAAATAAAATTTGGAAACAGCCTTGATGCTGGAGCCATTTTGAATAATCGAAGGGGCAGTTTGGGGGGAAGACAGGTTATTCCTGAAAGATAACTTTTTAATTGCGTGGTGTCCCTTCAGCCATGCTGCTGCCTTCCATTAGCAGCCAGGAGGGTAAGGAGAACTCATCCAAGGTCTGCAGCTGAGAGGGAATTATTGATTTGTTTATTTTTTGCAAACGGTCATCAAAAAGCATTTGGTTCTTGTTAAGCCACCCCTGTGGCAGCCGTGTTTGTGGGGAGGGGGGCTGTGGTCAGTGCCAGTCATGCTCTGTTTAATGGAAATGCGTAAACCCAATTACAGATATTACCCTTGATGCATGCACGGAGGGAAAGGCTCCTCTGCTTTTAAGTGATTCTGAGTGACTGGGCCTTTTGCTGACAGCCACAAACGTCTCTTTCTGCCCAACATCACTGAAAAGCTGGCCACGGTACAAGCGAGACCATCCTGGCGTACTTTTTCTTCATGGGGAAAAAAACCCAAACAAATAACAACCCTCCCTTCCCCAGGTTTGAGAACTATGGTAAATGAGGAGTAAATTGTTCAGAGATGATCTATTTTGGCTTGGAAACCTGCTCAGAAACTTTTTTCCTAATGTCTTTTCCCCGATGCGGGCAGCTCTTTTCTAGCCTGCTTCCTAATGACCAGCATTAGTTTGCATTAGATGGATTTGCGATGATTTCTTTCTGCCTGGCTGCTAAGCCTGCAAGCAATTCAAATTAAGTTTGGCTCCTCGTGCCCCATCTGGCAATAGCAGCTCCCCCGTTTACGTTCGCTGCCTTCTCAGCTGTTCTCCCTCTCTCGCATCCTATGGTGGTTTGATCTGCCTGAATTTTGCCGGCCCGTGGTGCTCCAAGACACCTGCCGAGGCTCATTGCTTCCCAGCCCCAGCCAATTCAAACAACTTGCTCCTGGATGCAAGATGGGCACTAGTGGGAGAGGGCTGGGGGAGAAGGAGATTGGGATTAAATTGCTTTGCAGAGAGAGGTGGGGTGCAGTTCCTCACTGATGTGCAGCACGGAAGTGGTACCCACAGCATCAGCCCAAGAGAAACGGGCTGGCACCCACTTGGGGATAATGAAGAAGGTGTGGGTGTGGTACTGGAGAGGCGTCCCTGAGATGGGAGCTGAAGCCCAAATTTGGCCTCCACCCTCTGATACCTTACTGATGTTATCACCTGGATTAAGACAGAAGAAAGGGAAGCCGGAGGATTTTGGGAATATGAGCTATGCTGTGGTCTGGCCATTCTCCCGGACAGCATGGGGTCACAGTAACCTTACAGGTGATGGGAGGTGGAGCCTTTTCTTTAGCTTTCTAGAGATATTGAAAATATGAGAAATAAGGTGAGTCAGAACATCCTTTCCTTCTCTCTGCTCTGAGCTCCTGCCTGGGAGAGAAGTTAACTGAGATGAGGGGAAGGGAACCTTTTGGGATGCCAAAAACAGAGAGATTGTGACTATTTGGGGGGAAAAAAATGCAGTTTATCACATTTACCCAGTGGCTAACTCACATGTTAAAATCCTAATTTAGCCTCAACATCAGAGACAACATCAGGGTTCATCCTGACCATCCACCAAGCTATCTTGTCACCACCAGGATCTTAAAACATGTCAGGTAATGCATATTTCAAATCACCCTTTCTTTTTCTGGCAGTAGAGACAAGGCCAGAGGGTCTGGGAGAGAAATGGCATCAGTTTTATGTCCTTCTCAGCACTTCTTCGGAAACATTTGGTTTTCACATCCTCGAGGTGACTCTCGGTTTCTGTCAGATACGAATGACGGCTGAGGACAGCATGGATGGCTGTAAAGAGGTGCCACATCAGAGCAGCAGTTATTCTTCTTTCTTCCCATACCCCCTCATCCTCGGCACTAGGCTAATGACACCGCCAGGTACCAAGCAATAGAGAATTGCGCCTGTTGTTTTTACAGTGAAAATGAATGAAAAATGCCTGCTGGGTCACATAAACCTGTCAAAAGAACAGCCGGGGCTTCCTGCGAGAGGGATAATAGTTAAGAAACCTGAAATTCTGAGAAAAAGGGATTATGAATCATCAGTAATATTTACAGTGCAAGTCCTTGTTCCCTATATTTCCACTTATTTCTCTCCTTTTTCCAGGGCAACTATTCCCAGGAGTAGGGGGGCAGAGCAGCGAGTGCATCCCCATGGCAGGTGAACACGCCAAGCCCAAAGTGTGGGTCTGACAGAGCCCATGGACACCTTGCAACCCTGACCCTTCCACCTCCTCCAAACAAGGGGGGTGATGGCAAACAGGGTGTCTCTCGGGGGGTGGGCAGGGTGTCCCCCATGCTGTGCAGTAGAGCTGCATCTTCACGGCTCAGCAATGCATCCTGCATCAAATTATGTGAAGCCAGCAGAACATATGGGCAACTGTGCTCCAGCAGTGCAGGCCTGAATGATATTTAAGCTTTATGTCATGGGGTTATTAGACCTCAAGTGGGGCACAGACCTACTGGGGTTGTTGCATATGGGGTTAAAGGCTGGCTGAGAGCTTGCAGCCCAAAAGCACTCCCCTTGAAGATGCTCATCAGCACCACTTCTCCCTTGGAGGGATTCTTGCAAAGATACAGATGCGTAACTGCCGAGGGAGAGCAGCAGGTTCCTGAATAAAAGTGGGACCGTGATGTGGGGAAGGGAATATGCGGAGAGGAGGGAAAAAGCAAATAGTCGCTTGTGCTGGGCAGATGCCAAGTGAAAATGTAAGAGCAGATCAAACACAGTCAGGTTAATGAGAATACTATTCCTCAGGACTCACCAAAGTGGGGAGAGCAGGGACGGGCTGGACGGCAGGCGCTGAATGATATTCTGTAATTAGCTGGCAAATAGAATATGATATTTAGTGTAATTGCTCGGAAGAACGTCTCGCAGCTCTGATACATGCATTAAGCGCTGAGCGCTGCATCCCAGCTGCCACAGCAACTTTGCTTCCCTTTGTTTCCCCTTGCCTGTCATTTCTAATCATGTTCCCAAATTTGATTGCATCATCTGCGAGCTTTAGTTGCTAGGGTAACACCACAAAGTCATTATATGCATGAGATGAACACGTAACCCCCTTGGAGGACTGGCTATTTGATCGTCCCTTTGTGACCCCCAACTCAGATGCCTTTGTGCCTTTTAAACCAGATCCCACAACATAAAAAATAGCGAGAGGCTCATCACTCATTTCTGTGGGAGCAGGAGTGGTATGGGGAACTGTCATTCAAATGTTAGACAAAAAAGGCCTAACAAATTGAACAACTCAACATATGAAGTGGGACCACCAAGGAAAAACCATGCTGTTTTTTAAAGCACAGAGTTGGAGTGACAACGATAGCACAAACTACATGTCCCAGACCTTACCATGGACTTTAACTTGAATAAACACAGACCAACCCGTGGTCTGTGCGTGATCTGTGTAGGCAAGGGGGATATATATGTTTTATATATATGTATCTGTGAGCAGGCATTTGAGCCCTGCAGGTTGGCTCTGCTGTGGCCAGGTGTGCGTTCACGATGTCTCTGCAGCAACATGAAGCTGTAACATTTTGGTAGGTGACAGCATACGTTGTCTAACGCAAACTGTCCTGACAAAAGTGGCGATTGCGGTGAAGATGTCATGGGTGAGGCTACCAGAGTGTGCAGCCAGCGCTGGTGCAGCGGGTGTGCACTGGTTGGCAGAGCAACCCCCAACTCCAACGTTCCCCTCTCCTTTAACATTGATAGGATGAGAGGAAATGACCTCAAGTTGTGCCAGGGGAGGTTTAGATTGGATATTAGGAAAGATTTCTTCCCAGAAAGGGCTGTCAGGCATTGGAACAGGCTGCCCAGGGCAGTGGTGGAGTCACCATCCCTGGAGAGGTTTAAAAGATGTGGAGGTGAGGTTCTTAGGGATGCGGGCTGGGTTAAGGATTGGACTTGATGATCTTGAGGTTCTCTTCCAACCAAAAATGATTCTATGGTTCTGTGATCCCTAGGCTAGGAAGACTGAACTGGTGCGCGTACACCAGTGCATGCCACAGTCTAAGGTTTGCTGTGGGTGTGTAGGGGAAGCTCTGGGCAGTGAGAGCCCATGGTAGGAGATGTGCAGGGAGGAGAGATCCCTGGCAGAGCTGTTCTGGCTCCTCAGCAAGTCTTGGGTGCAGCAGGGTCTGCCATCACCCCCCACCCCAACATTTCCAATGCTTTATCTTCCAGCAGGGGTTGAAGCCCTGCTCATCAGCACCTCCAGCTGCCAGCACACGGCTCTCCATCCCCAGCCTGGTCCTCCAGCCACGGCAGACGCAGGCTGCAGTGAGGACCATCCTTGCGGCAGAGCCGGCTTTGCTCTTTTCCACCCCACCACCTCCCCAGTGTCTGCTCCGTGTGCTCCCATCCCCCAACAGTGGAAGGCAGAGAGATGAAAGATATTGTTTTTCAGGTGGAATAGCTTCCAAAACGGTACATTTGCAGTCAAAGTGCTGTTTGGAATGCATATGAACCGCTGCTTGCAGCAATGAGAAACAAAGCCATTAAAGTTTAGATAGCAGTGTTTTTATTTTTAACCAAATGAGTCAGTCTCCCCTTTAGCTCTGAGCAGGAGAAGGGGAAAACTGTTGGGCATGGCAAGTTCAGAAATCCTTAACCCCACGGGGACCCTGCTGCAGGGAAAGTTCAAGCAGCCTGCTCAGTTTAGTTGTGCCTAGAAAAGGTATTTAAACCAAAGTTGCTGCTTTGATAGTGCCTTGGTTGGGTGGAATTTCTACTTGACTCCCTGGATTTTAATTTTAAAAATTAATAATAATAGATTTCACGACATTTCCTTCAGCTTTCTTTCCTCCCCACATCCAGAAGGACTGATGTTGCCTTTTCTTCTTCTGCATCCCTGCCTGGGGGAGGTTGAGGACCAACCTGCTTCCCAATCTGGAAGGTGGGCTGGAGATACCGCAAGTTTTCCTTCAAGCTCCCCTGTTAATGAGAACAGGCTGAGGGAAGAGGATGACCCAGGGGACCAGCCAGATGTGTGTGGTGAGTGTCCGTGGTGTGTCCGTGTATGCACAGGGGTGTATTCCCTGCTAGACCATGGGAAGGCTGCGGCCGCCTCATTGTGCACGTCCAGGCACAACCCTGCGTTTCAACATCTACCAGCTTCTGCACTTTGGCCAAGTCTGTTCCTCTAACAGTTTCTTTCTTCATCCCAGTCTGTTTCCAAGGTTCCTGTCCCTGTAGCATCTATAAGATGATGTATCCAGCTGTTAAAAAAAATGCCTGCGTTCTTGCCGTCATCCTGGGCTGCTGCTTTGAGAGCGCAGAGGGCTCAGCACTCCAGCCCCAGACACCTGAGCACATACTTAATTTAAAGCTAAGGCTTAGGTCCTTGTGCTGAATCAGGCAATGAGTGCTCAGCCACTTGCAGGAAAAAACCCTCAAATACATGGAAAATTACAGAATTACATTCCTATCTCTATTTATTGTTTTTCCATGCCATATGGAAATTTATGTAAATACACAAATGCGAAACAGGCCCTGGAGCTCTGGTGAATTCGCCAATGTGCCACTAGTGCTTGGCCATTGTTGACGCTTTAGGAGAACAGTGAGAGAAATGAATTCTGGCTCCCAGAGTTGTCCAGAGACATGGCTTCATTTCATTTTCAACACAATGCCTACTGTTCTCATGAAAAAACATCCCAGGCTCCCCCAGCAGCGCCAGTGAGAGCTGCATGTTCAGCCCAGTCCCAGTCAGGCTCAGCAAACCAAGGGCTCATCGTTTGGCTGCGGAGCAGACTCTTTGCAAGCAAATGCCCTTTTACCAACTTTTGCATGTGAAGGATGTGGATTTGCAGACAAGCTGTGCATAGGCAGGTTAAACCTCATGGTATCCTGAGGAGTGTGTCCATTTTGACCAGCTGACTGGAGTTTGGGGCTCTACCATTTCCACTCTCCATAAGTATAAGGTTTGATCCCATATGCGCTTCTCAAATGACACTGGTAGCAGGAGGCAGAAAGGTGAAGCTTAGCAACACATATAGGTTATAGCCATCTCCATGTGGTTTTGAAGTTGTGGAGTGATGTAACCTGTTCCTTTTTGGACCCCACATCTGGGGAAATAAGAAATGTCACCGTGAGCTATGAACTGTTATCTGAGCTGGATGGAGCTGGACTAGACCAAAGCTTCACATCCAAAGTGTGAGCTTTTCTGTTTTTTCTACATGTATATACGTTTATATGTATGTATAAAATATATGTGTAGGTGAGTATGTGTGTGTCTAATTTATTTATAGCCACCTAGTTTTAAGAAGTGGTCCACTTATAGAATCGCATTTTCATTTCATTTCCTCTGTTTTTCTAAGATTCAGCAGTCTTTTTTTTATTGGATGGGGAATTTTCTTTTTTTAAAATTATTTCTTGGCACAGCTTTGGGAGGAAAGTTAGGATCTGCAGAAGACAGGCTGAAGTTTGAGCAAAGTTTCCCTGGAAAAAAAATAAATGCTGCTCCTGTGAATTAAAGCTGGAAAAAAAAAACCTCCCATCTTTGCAATTTCCTTGCTTGTTATTAATTATTGGAAGGTCAAACGTTTTTGGCATAAGCATTTGTGCTTTGAACATGTATCATGTTTTATATGTGCTAAATGTTGTTATTATTTCAAAGGATTTATGGCTTGTGTCAATTATGCTTTGGATAATTGCATTCTATCCACCAAAACCCATCCCACAGCTTCACCAGAGTGTGGAATCCACCTTCGGTCCCTGGCCTGCACCACTTCGTTGTGCTGTGATGTGTGATTCCACATCTGCTCCCCGTTCCCTGCGGGAGCAGGGATGCGTTTCAGTGGAAGGGTCAGAGTTGGTGAGGTGATGCCACTCAATAGAGGTCTGCTCACAGCAGGGAAAGGCAAGAGGCTTGAGGCCACAGTTCATGGAGTGGGTGGAAAAGGATTTGTTTTTCCACGGTTTCTTGGGGTAATGGTTTTAAACTAAAGGAGGTGAGATTAAGGCAGACATGAGGAAGAAATTGTTGGCCCTGAGGGTGGTGAGAGCCTGGCCCAGGTTGGCCAGAGAGGTGGTGGATGAACCATCCCTGGAGACATCCCAGGCCAGGCTGGACGGGGCTCTGAGCAACCTGAGCTGGTGAAGATGTCCCTGCTCACGGCAGGGGGTTCTACCAGATGAGTTTTGAAGGTCCCTTCCCACCCAAACTGTTCTATGATTCTCTGAGTGCTCATTGCTTTGGAAGTTCAAGCGGATTTTGCACTGGGCAAGGCAATTGTTTCAAAAGATGCTCCAGATTTTGTGTGCCCAACATTTGGCTCTTCAGCAGCCTTTGTCATGCCCAGACTGCAGAGAAAACCCACCCTCAGTTTGGTTGATAAGGGGAATCTTCATGCTGGGGTGCAGAGTGGGCTATGAAGTTGCATGATGGTGGTGGCTTCCCATCATGTGCTATCAGACACTGAGGTTAACAGGGGGACTCAGATTCCTCATGATATTTCTCTTGAAGATCCCCATCCCTGCCACTAAAGTCAGTACTTTGCAACATAACATAGATATATGTAGGATGGTCATGGTTTGCTGGCCCAGATGTCGTGGTTTGGTCCAAACCTTTCCTGTGTTTCTCTGTCAGCGACAAAGCAATGAGGGCCCACCAGTGTGTCTGAAGGATGCTCTGAAGTGCCTGAAAAACCAGGGCAGCTGGTATAAAAACAGACAGAAAAGCTTCCATTGAGAAAGATTTCTTTCCCCGGGGTTATTTCACTTGCAATATTAGTGGAAACAGCAAGTTCCCACTTCAGTCAACAGCTCTTGGGAGGGTTCTGATGTTCAGCAAATGCTGAGGCACCTTCAACTTCTCCAGCGTTTACAGCAGAAACAATGAGTGTTGCTCAGCGCTGCGCTGAGAACCCTGAGCTCTCCTAAACAGAGAGATTAAAGGAAGGAGAACAATTACGTGTCTGTCCTTTAGCTCAGAGTAGGTTGGGAGCAGGAGCAGGTAGGTGGAAAACGGAATTTGATTTTTTTTTTCTTTTATTTGTACCATAGCCGCCTGGGTCCAGAGCTGGGGCTGTAAGAGGAGAGACATGATTCTACTGATAAAAGCAAGAGAATCAGCCTTCAAGGGCTCTCCAGTGGGACAGGAGTAGCATGAGTCATCAGTCATGGTAGTGAATAGGGATATTACCATACTTCTGACTAGCATTTGCCGGCATGAATGCAAACTAGAATGAATCTGACAAACCCAGGAGTCATCAAGCCTCCTGTGCTCCAATGCATTACCAATACGCATAACTCAGTAGCTCTGCCGTGGCATATTTCTTGTTCATATGCAGAGTACGTGCAGATCAGTGTATTCTGTATACACTGGGCTCATCAGGCAGGACTTTTTTTTTTTGCAGAGCTACATTGTTTCACAAACAATGGGCATTTTTCCAGCTTCCATCATTTTTCAGCTTGGTGTGACAGACACAACCAGGTTGTTGATGTGTTGAAGCAATGGCCTCAGTGCGTTGCAGCAGGCGTCTGGATAGCACAGAACCGAAAGGGGTGATGTGTCCAGATGTGCAGGAACCGCTGCACCTGTGCTGTGGAGGTGATCTGTGCATTTGGACTTCTGTTGTCACTGCTCCAAGTGAGTGACCAGGCAGAAAAGCAGTCCTCAAACTCACCCCAGATCACGTTCTCAGGTGAGGAAAGAAGACACATCCTACCATTCACAAATAAATAGTAGCCCTAGAATGAGCCAGTCTTGGGGTGCAGATTATCTGGAGCATCGTTGTATTCTTGGATGCTTTTGAAAGCCTATGGAATCAGGAGTAAAAGAAGTAAATGTGGGTAACAGAACCACACAGAGGCATCCTCTGCTGAAAGCTGGCTTGTTAGCCCTTCAGACTAAGTTTTTCCTGGTAAGTTCAGCAGTTTTTCAGAGTAGGAAGCACGACCTCACTGTACACACAGAAACTTGCTATTTTATACCTTCCTGCCAGCATGGATCTTAATCAACCAGAAAAACTCAAAATGACAAACAAACAAGAGACAGCTTTGCTATCTGAGGTTCATTAGCTCCTAGCGACCTTTGAAATCTGCACGAAACCAAAGAGAAATGTTCAGAAAACGGGAGGGCTTTCGAGTCATTTTGCCAGTAATTTCCACCTATTCCCCAGTTCCTCCTCAATAATGAATGGCATTTCTTGATTGTTTTCCCCAAGTTTGCATTTATCTGAGCAAATGTAGGCTGGAGCTTTGACCCACAATATATAAGGGGCTGAGAGGTAGAGTCTCCCTGGAGGAATGATGCATACTTGGTGTCTTGCAAGGTTATTTGAAGCTGACTCTCAAGGGCATCGTCATCTTCATCTGGGAGGATGGAAATGTAAGCAAAGGGCAGCCTATTTCATGCTTGGAACAACCACACACCAGGGAGCCATCAGCCCTGTGAGCCGCAGAGGGTTAGATGTAGGTCCATGAGGAGGAGCTAATAGCCAGCATGGACCTGGGCTCTGGGATGCATCTGGCACTGGGAAAGGGAAAATAGATAAAAGCTGAATGTGGATGACACATTCTTTAGCGTGCTGACACTTTGCTCCTTGGCCATGGGCACCAGCGAGCAGAAAGTAACGACTGAGAGCATCACTTCATGGGTACAGACAGGCCAGGTTTTGGGTTGCTACTCCATGGCAGCTGTCAGGGCAGTGGAACTCACTTTTGGCCTGACACTACCCCTCTGCACCTTTACTTGGAGTTTTCTTTCCTGGGGCACTGGATTCTCTCACCCAACTGGAACAGAGGCAGCAGATGGATCCCTTCATAAAGTGGAGCATCTGTCCTCTCATCAGTCCTCTTCAACTTTGAGATCTGGGTACCTTCTCCAAGTATAGTGATGGCAAGAGGAGCATTGCTGGAGTGAAAAGGGAACAGCTGTTTTGACTCTAAGTAAAACTCTTTGAGGCCATCCTGTAAAAAAACATCGTTCTGTTGGGACCATTGCTGAGGAACTACCGATTATAGATGGAGAACAGAGAAAGGCAGACAAAGCATCAGCAAAAGATGAAACATTCAGAATAGGCAGAATAAGGGGGCCCTGAGGGCATCTGTGGAAGATGTTTCCCATGTTTTACTGACTTGTTTTGATGGGAAAAAAAAAAAAAAAAGAGATTTTTCAAAGAAGATACATGAGATGTCACACTTGTATTTACAAGACTGTAGTCCTCCCTGACAACCTCTGTGAACTCTCTCCATTGAAGAAAGAAGTTGAAGAACTTCTGAAAAGGGAGATAAACTAAAAGATGAAAGCGTAGGCACTGATGTCCACTGGCAGCATGGAGGAAGAGGAGCCCAGGGCTGAAGAGCAATGAAGCTAGAAAAGGTCTACGTCACATAGGAGCAGCTGGGATGGATAATTTGCCATCTGTGCTAAGTGGTTTCACCCCAGTGCTGACGGTCACACCAGAATGCAGAATCACAAGGAGACCTCGTATTTATTATGGGGAGGGGAAGGAAAGGAGGGAGACAAAGCATCTGTGAAAGGGAATCAGGCCAGTATGTGGCCTCGGAGAGTCACATCCACAGGCAGCTGAGCTAGAAGGCACCTGGCATATATCTGGCACTTACGAGACTGTACAACAGAGATGCTGGGAGCAGCTGTGGGAAGCACATGGCTCAGGATGCAAGGGGACAGCAGGTACAGAATCGAAGAATCGTAGAATCATTCCTGTTGAAAGAGACCCTTAAATCATCGAGTCCCACTGTAGCACTAAACCACATCCCTAAGAACCTCATCTCTGCCCCTTTTAAACCCCTCCAGGGATGGTGATTCCACCACTGCCCTGGGCAGCCTGTTCCAACGCCCGACAGCCCTTTCTGGGAATAAGTTTTTCCTAATATCCAATATGAACCTTCCCTGTCACAATGAGCTATCGTAGTGGAAAGAGAAGGAGAAGGCTCTGCGGTCTAGAAGAGGACAAAGAGTTTGCTGAAAGGTGTGTAGGAGCTGGAAAGGAAAAGGATGCATAGAAACAGCTCCTGTGTCCCGTCACAAAGTAGGTCAGATCCCCGCTGTGCGAGATGCTGACTCAGGTGTGTGCTGGAAGAGGTCTCAGGGAATGGGCTCCATTGCATGTTCATCCATCACTGATGTTCGCACAGGCTCTCCTGCATACTTGGTGGGTAATTGCATTGCTTTCAGTTTGAGTAATTCAAACGGGGAGGATAAAGTAGGACCTGCTTTCAGTCTGAGTCACTCGTATTTCTTTGTGATATAATGCGCTTTTAAGTTGCTTGTAAATTCACATGGGAAGCCCTTATGGTCTTTAATTTTTAGGTCCACTATTCAGTGCCTCTATTCATTACTGTCCTGGCCTAGAAGATCAGTGAGCAGAGGATCTCCCCGGCAGAGGTTAATGCACTGCAGTGTTGGGGACAGAATCCTCGATGGGATAAGCCACCTTTTTCTCCCAGCTTTCTGACAGCACTGCAGTCCGATAGCAAACCAAAGTGGAAATTAAGAAGTGTTGATAGGCTTCTTTTCTCCCGGATTGTTAATTCAAATCTGGCTCTGAGCCATTAGTGTTTTCACACTATTACCTTCTAATGGCTTCTTGCTCTTGGCTCAGCTCTCACTTGGTAAGTCCCAGCTGTGTGCATTGTCAGCTATAGCCTCCCAGTTAGCCTCTTGCTGGGAATCTCAGTCAAGATTATGACTTGTGTCCGTGTTATGAAAATAGCCCGTGTGTAGCAGCTGCTGTCAAACACTGCTCCTTCCAGCACTCGCTCAACAGGTGTTATGAGCTGTTTCCCTGCTGCCACGGATGGGATCAGCTGTTCCAACAGAAGGTGCACTTGTAATCCATCCCCCCTCGCTGTGCCGTCTGGGTCACATGGAGCTGCTGATCTACCCATCACAGCTTTTGCTAAAGGAGCTGCATCTTTTAGCTCAAACGCTGGAGACTTGCAATGCAGAGCTCTGCAGTACGTCGGCATTCCAGACGAAGCTGCAGCTTTGTCTCCGGATTGTGACTGTGCCCATGATTGCTGGTCAGATACAGGAGTGTTGCTGAGATAGATGCCATACAAAGCTATGTTAGATACCTGTTGCAAAGTTTGACTCCTTTCCATGGTGCTGGAGTAGAAGACTTAATGCTCTCCAGTTGTTTTTCCATCCCTGTCCATCAAGGCTGTTTTTTTTCCCCCCTGAGTTTATACTCCAAACAGTTACGGATGAAGGAAAACACCATGGCCTCTCATACCGCAGGTGAAACTATGTTGTCCCTTTGGCCTTAGGATCTATGCTTCCATAAAAAGATCACATCAAAGACCTATGTAGGGCAGTATGGCCTAACCATTTCTAAGACCAGATACATGAGGATGGATAAGCATCAATATTTACACAGCATAGAGTGGGATTCAGATGTAGCTTTAAGACAGGTGGATTACGACTCAGCCCTGCTGTCTCTTCTCTATGCTTATTTCGAGGATAACACAGGAGATTTCAATGTGCAGGTCCATCTGAATGGTGTGAAATTAATTTAAAATTCAAAAACTAAATTGGAAATAAAAAAAGCCTCTAAGAGTTCCACGGAAAATCAATTACCCAGCATGCGAAGGTGATGCTGAGAACACTGCTCCACAAAAAGGGCAAAATTCCCTGCAATTTTCATCTATTCTTCCTGCAATTTCCCTCCCATCCCTTGTGATGTTTTAAGAGATGGATGGCTTACTTCTTCTAGTTTTAGACATGCTTATTGGGGCTGGAGGGTGGAGAGACCAAGAGAGAAAAGACTGTTCCAAAAAATGTAATTAAGGTGATATTACTATGTGAATTACACATTATATTTTGTTTAGAGCCATTATTGACTGGAATGGCTCTGAAATTGAATTGTGCTTCAGATCCTCAGCAGGTTTTACCCACACTTGCTCCTTGTCAGGGATTGCGTTAGACTTGGGGAAAAGTGTGGATGGAGGAGGGGATCCAGCTGGGGAGAAGGGGCTCTGTAAATCATTTCATCCCATGCAGAAGCTCCCATCAGACAGACAAAGAATGCACATTAAAAACTACTCTTCACCCCATTGAGTCAAATTGTCTCGATGCATGCACCGCTAGCTGGTATTTGGCTGTGGGGACAGTGAGGACGTCTTGCTGCCCTTAATCATATCTCCTCTGCTGAAATGGTCATTTGTGGTGGAGGAGTTCAATGTTATTTGCTCGCCACAGACTGGCTGAGGAAGGGAGAGCTGCTGTACAGCCATTAAAAGCACTGACTTTCCCCTGCTGCAGTCAATACTGCTCGGAGATGGGTTTGAACCTGTGACCGAGGAGCAAACAGCTCATCAATCTCATCTCTCCCCACTTCCATGCCCCGATGTCCTTCCGGAGCTACAGTGATGGGCCGAAGGGTAACAGCATCCCCACCGACATCGCGCTTTCCCCCGAGTGTGCTCCCAGGCCTCTCAGCTTTGCTCTTTTGGGATCTGAGGCTTTCACACCCGCTGCCTGTGGTTGCTTGGAAGATGTGCGGTGGGGGGAAGGAGAAACTGTCTGACAGGGTCACTGTAGGGTGTAGGGACAATGAGGCATGAGCGGCTTGGGGGAGACTGATGGGGAAGAACAAGGGCACGGAGGAAACTGGGAGAAATAAGGACTACTGTCAACATCTGCAGCCTCTCTCCAAGGCAACAGAGAAAGGGAAAAGAAGGGATGACAGAAACAATTTCTCATGAGGAAGAGCATGAAGCGGCTGAAAGGCCAAAACATCAATAGGGGGCTGGACTAGACGACCTTTGAAGGTCCCTTCCAATGCAAACTATTGTATGATTCTATTCTGTGATCTTGCTAGGGCTCCTGTGAGGACACACAGCTGCTTGGAGATAGCGAAGGTTCATGTGTTGCTTCTCAGGGATGGTGTGAAGAGCACAGGGGCCACCTCACCATGGTGGTGTCACCTACCCAAGGTGGCAATCGGCGGTGGAGCACGGGGTGGGGAGATGGCTGCCACCCCTGTGCTTGGGAACTTGCAGGAGTCAGCACTTCAGTCTGTCCTTTGCAAACTCTTGAGTCTTCTGGTGCCTTGAGTTCACAGCTGCTGACGGAGGTAAAAATACTCTGCACAGGGATGTTGTGAGCGATTCACCACACGGGCAGCAGGACAGAGCACGCCAGGTTTCCTGTGGTGCCGCTATTTGTGTCCTCTCTGATGGCTAATCATGCTCCTGTCTCTTGGGCACCTATTTCTTATGAAACCTGTAGGGACATGATAGCTTTGCATTAGCTACTCTGTTAAATTGGTTGAAACCGGCATGCTGGTTCAGAAATCGTGGGGATGGGAGGGACAAGAGACAGAACTGCTCCAGCCAGCACAGCCACAGCCATTCAGAAAATGAAAAAATTATGAGGTGCTGCTGTGCAAGAGAGACCCACAGGTGGGGAAAAGTAGGTAAGGAGACACACAGCTGTTGTGCGTTAACCTTTGCGTCCTCATTCTGCGATTCTTTGTTCCAATATTCAGATTTTCATCCCTTTGTTCCCTTTTGCACCGAGGCATCACCCCTTTGCATGCTGCACTCCCAGTGCCTCTGCTTTGGTCTCGAGATGGGCTGTATGGGTGCACGGCGGTGATGAGGGTGCTGCTCATCGGGGGGAGAACTTTGCTGGGTGGTCTGATGTGGTGTGGCTGTGCCAGGGAGAGGCTTTGGAAGAGCTGCAAATGGGGAGAGGGAAAATGTTTCTTGTCTCCTCTTTCCTTAAACCACCTCCCATCTGAATAAAGTGGGGGAATTAGAAGGGGATTATCTACCGACAGGAGAGGTGTAATTCATTTCTGCCACTGTCCGCATGTCAGGTTCGATTTTAATTTCAGATAACGTCAAAGCCAGATTAAAGCCCTATTGCCTAGGTAGGAAAACAGACCCATCCTTCCCACCCAGCTCCCTGAGCCGCCAGGAGAACGATGCCATCGCTCCCTCCTCTCTCTACAAACACACTTGGGTCTGGACACTCTGCTGAGGCTCCTGCATGGGAGGTTGGACCCCCATCCCCATTTCCTCCCCAGATCCTGTTCCTGGGCAGCAGAGCCCCCTTATACTCCGGGTATCATGCCCAGGATGCTTGCATGGTGCCAGGGTGCTCTATCTAGGGACAAGGACAGGGACCTGGGAGGCACAGATGTGCTGTCATTCATGGGCGCTGGGAAATGAGCTTCCAGTGAGGGAAAACACGTGAAAAGCAGGGAGAGGGGAGGGATGGTTGGGTCAACCATTAAAGAACAAGGTGGAAACAGCATTGGTAGAGCTCCCTGTTGTGCCTGGCTCTGCCCCAGTCCCCTTCCTGGGATGCCTGCAGGGTAAAAAAAGGGTTATTGATTTTTGAGGTTTATTCATGGCTCTGCCAGAGACATACAGAAATTAGCAACATCACTTAGAATAGCATCATCATATGAAAAGGACCCCTAAATTAGACACCAATATCTGTAACTGACAGCTAATGAGATGCACCGTGCATGGAGGATGTTTTACCTTTCTTGCAAGTCATTGCTTTGGTGGTTTAATGTTATTCCACCCTCGGTCTCTCCCTTGCACGTGTGGGGTCAGAGTCAGCTCTGCTGAGCTCCAAAAGTCATCTCTGACTTGTGCTCCTCTGGGTCTGCGGGTTTGCAGATTGATGGTTTGTGGCCCACAAAAATGGAGTAAGGATGCTTTCAACTGCTTTGAGATCTTTGGATGGAAGGAGTGGAAGTGCCTGGTTATGTCTTCTTCCCAGAATGAATGCAGACACAGGTAATTCCTGCTTCTGCTCACACAACACTTAAAGCAAAGTGGTTCTGACAAACAAGGGGGAAGATGGACTTTATTTAAACAAAACAAAACAAAAAACAAACAAACAAAAAACCTCTTGAGATCTGATCAGGCACTGATAACTCCTTCTGGGTTTTACTAGCATTTTGTTCTATTCCTCAGTTATTGCAAACAGCGGCAAAGAAATGCTGGTCTGATATTGATACAATGGGCTTGCTATAGAGCTATGTGTATGCAGGCGATGGCTGATTTTGGTGTTTATCGTGTCAATTAGTGTGCGAGTGGACTCTTTTCATTGCAACTGTACTGAATCAGAGGCAAAGTTGATCGAAGGCACCAGCTGGGTTTTCCCATTGAAAAAAAAAAAAATATTGGAACTATGATTAAAGAATAATAAAAACAAAGAAATGGACCTGATGCTCAACATGCCTCGGTCACTGCTGGTCAAATGTCCGGGATGCACAGTTCGGTCAAGGAGAAGAGCCTGATGTCAGCTGAGTTAGTCCAGTGATGCACAGAAAACTGCCATGGGCCAATAATATATATCTGATTCTATGTCTGAAAAAAATCCCTCATGTGCCATAAATCTGGCAGCTCCCGGGGAGACAAAACACAACTAAATAAACCCCTGCTTGGTTTGCATTTAAACCTAGGCTTGCTTCTCAAATAAAGCTGTTCTATCTCACAGGCATGGACAATGAAGGGAAACTGAGGCACAGCCAAGGCCCAACCTCCAGCCCTGCCCTCCATTATCATTACCTCACACAGCTGCGAGAGCAGCGATACACACAGGAGCGCTGGGAAATGTTCGTATTGATCGGAAATGAATAATTATCACCCGCTCCCTGTTCCAGGGCCTTGCGGTGAGCGGAAGAGCGGAAGCACTAAGCGGGATTAATAACTACTTTTCATTACTTTTAATGCAAACTATTGATTTTAAAGTGTTGTAGGGTATGACAGTTTATTACAATAAGACAATAAAACAGACTATATGAAATAATTGAGAATAATCTCTTCCCTTTTCCTGCACGATGCGAGGACATTATGTTCTGTGCATGTGGAGACATTTATGGCAAACTCTATCCAGCAATGGCAGCTTAAGCACTCTATAAAACAGCACTTTGGAGCTGGAGTATTATAAATAATAGGCAATAAAACTGGTAAATGGGGCTTTAATTTGATTCCATTATGTCACCGAGTGACAGGAAGGAGGGGGCAGAGCAGCAGCGAGGGGATGCGACGCCGAGCGTGGTTTGGGAGCCCTGGGTGTGCGGATCACAGCCGTGCCAGCGGGTCAGGTCCTGCCAAAGCCCAGCCCAGGCGTGGGCTCGATCCTGGCAGGGGACAGGCAGGGGATCCCTGCAGGGCTCCTCGCTGCAGCCAGCGCAGGAGGTGGCAACAGGGACAGGGCTGTCAAGGGGCTTAAGGCTCCCGGAGGATGGTCGTGTCCCCACCGTGCCAGGTACAGCCCAAATGTTTGAGGTATTATACTGTCCCCAAACCCCCACGCTGCTGCCTGATCTCTGAACTTCTGTCACTCTCTTTTTCCGCGCTTCTTGCCCCAAACTGATCGGTGTGCCCCAGCCAGCGTTGCCCTTCCCAGCCCCATTTTCAGTGAGCAATGCACAGCCCCAGCTGGCAGCGAGCACTGGCCCTCGCAGGAGATGCCTGCACACCTTTGAGGGATCAAAGGTTCTGGTTCAGGTAAGCACCTGGGCAGGAGCTTATCTGGATGCATGGATGGGTCTTTTCCCCCAGAAGTGTCTCAAAGGTCGGTCCTGAGAGAAAGGAGGTGAAGGCAAGTTCATCATACCCCTGTGGACTAGTCCTGTGACTGAAGTGTGGAACGAGGTTGGTCAGGACCTACACAGACCTTCCATGGCCCCATGGGATCATGCTAAATTGCTCTGCACTGGCCTAGGTCATATGAAATTGGAAAGGACTGGAGAGGAGTGAACAGCCAGGACCTCCATACCACCGACGGGGTGGTCACCTCTGTCCCAAACTCCCTGGTGCGGACTTGGTGCTGTGGTGCTGCCAGTTGCATCTTGCAGCCCTGAGGAGCCTCCACCAGCAAAGCCCTCCCCTGGAGATGTGCTGTACAAGCTCCTCTGCTTCTCCCCCCTCTCTCAACAGACAGGTTGTCTCGCAGACACGTCTGCAGTGACCCCAGCCCCCCCGCACACATCATTATTGCTGTGAAGATATTTGCAAAGCCAGGGAGAAAATAGTCAGTGGCACTTCTTCACCTTGTTTTCAGTTCCCAAAGCCCAGCTCTTCCCAGATTCTTTTGCAGAGAATCTCAGTGTCCCTGGGGGTTTTCGAGCCTTTTGCCTAAGCAGAGAATCAGGCAGGACTGTTTTTTAGAGAGGGGATTACACACAAAATCAAGCAGAAGGGCCCCATCAGAGCTATCGCAATCTATTAGGAGCTGCACTCTACCCAAATTAAGCAGCAAAAGAGTAAACACTGGACTAACTTTGCTGCATGTGCTGTGCAGGCAAGAAGGAGGTTTAGGCTCTGGATTTTAATGGGCTTGTCTTTTGGTCCCTGCATTCCTATTGCATCGGGAGAGGTGGAAGATGCACAGCAGGGCAGCGTAAACCCGCGGGGAGCGTGGGGATCCCAGGCACACGGTGAACAACAACTCTATTTTAAGCTTGATTAGAGCCAAATATCTTAATATTCCTAGGAGTGGTGCATTTTCCTGCTCCATGGAGGTGTGCGTGAAAAATAAACATTTGGAGGCATTTGGGCGCTGTGGGAGCTGGTGATGAAGTAGCACCCTGCTTTGGGTTATTGCATTTTAATTTTTTTTTACAAGTAGCCAAGAAAGAGTTACAGTAAGGATACAGCTTTCTTCACATCCTTTTGTCTCTCCAGTAAATCTACCAAATAAGTGTTTCGGGAAATAAAGGGTGATCCGTTCTGAACACAAAAGCTCCTGTGCAAATGCAAGCACATATGCATGCACACAGATGCAACTATTCATTTCAGTGCATGGGGAAATTGGTTTAAGCTGTTAATGGAAAAATCTATTTAAGCCCAGAATGGCTTTCCACACCTTTTTGCTCATACAACACTAGCTGTACACCATGAGGAAATAAGCACCTGTCTGTAATCATATGGTTAATTGTGGGGTATTGGTTAATGGGACAGGGTCAGGAAGGGGCTGAGCACAGATCTCTGCATGTGACCCAGAGAGGGGCCTGGCAGGACAGGAGGAGTTTTGCAGAATGGATGTGGAAGGTGAGCAAAGCAAGAGGACTTTGCCAGGAGACTCAGCCAGCCTCTGCATCTGAGAAACCGGGCTGTGAAAGCAGAGAGAAGCAGGTGTGAAAGTTTTTCTGCCTGCCTCAGGAAGGGGCTGGGAAGCTGCGGAGGAAGGGATGTTTCTACGTTTAATGTCTCTTCCCTGTGTACTGGCTCCAGGCCACCCAGGCTGAGCACTCACAGTTTGTGCTGAAGTGTTGGGGAACTGAAAGGGCCTGAGGCTGTGCTGGCTGGTCCCTGGCATCTTGCGTTTCAAATGCCCTCAAAATGATGGATTTGATGCTTCGCCTTTTATTTATTTCATTTCAAGCAATTTTGCCAGGGGGGAAGCTCAAGAGAACAGGCAGCTGATTTTTCCTGAGGATCCCAGGAGCTGGGCTGTTGCACAGCTGTGTGCAAGGTAGAAGACGGGACCCCCAGCAGCCAGCTGTGCAGTTATCTGCTTTTTATTGCAAGCAGAGAGGGGCTGGGGGTAGGCAGGGGCAAGAGGGGGAAAAGTCTGCCTGCCTCTGACCAGGCCAAGGAGCAGGAAACATCAGCGAGCGGGGAGTTATTTGCTGCGCTTTCCTGCTGACCGCTGGGCAGTTATTATCACCACGACACAGCTGTAAATGTTCTCTCAGCAGCGGGAACCTGGGAGCTGAGAGTGCAGCTCAGCTGAGTGTGTTATTGGATTATCAGCTGATTAGAGCTGTTAAGAATCCACTCTTGAATAATCAACATGGTGCTTTTTGGCTGCTGTGTAGCAGTGGGAGGGGGAAGGAGGCAGAGCAGCCAGCATGAGAGAGCCTTTGGTGTTGCCACCAGCCAACCATGCTCAGCAGGGAGTTGTGGTACCCACTGTCCTCAGCTCCAGGCTGTGCAAGCTTTGTGGTGATGGGATTTGGAACTGCAGGGGTTCCTCCTCTTTCTCTGGCATAGGTTTCAGGCCATAGGGTTTCCTGCTAGGAGGGGTAGGGTCTGGAAAGTCTTGACCATGTGGGGAGATGCACATGCAGCTTGGTGATGTGCTGATACTTGTGGTGGGCTTGATTCACCACGATCCAGGGCAAATACGTGGTGTGTTTGGGACTGTGGCTGTCTGTTCACGGCCTTAGAGAAGGAATGTGGGGATAGAGGAGCCGAATCCCTCTACTGAGCTAATATAGTGGGTGGAGATTGTGTGGTGATGTGGATGTCTCACTGTTTGCAAAAAGGACACACTAGGCAGAGTAAAGGACAGGGAGACGTTGCTGGTGGTGCGAGTGCCAGTGGGATCAAAAGCTTAGCAGGAGCTTGTGGTTATGCACTCTAGTGGATTCCTGTTGAGACAAGGCAAGACAGAGGCCCAGGGATGGAGCTGAGTTAACAAAGATTGGGCCAGGAGCATTTTAAATGAAGATGACACAGCGTTCCCTTTCCTCTGCCTTGCCTTTGTACTGACACACAGCAGCATTCGGGTGATGGATGGGGCAACATCAATGTGCCTTCTGGCCTTTGTCTTTCTTTTTCACTTTCTTTCAAGTTTTCAAGGTTGGTTTGGGCTGTTGCTGAGTCACAATTTCCCCTGGAGAAGCTTCCTACAGACACCTTGCAGTAAGAGTCATCTTGCTCTCCTTTGATGTGTGTTTTTGCTCCCTGGAGCTGAATCCTTATGGTGTTCTCTGGCCTGGAGAGCACGATTCACCAGCAACTTCATGGACTGTGTTTTTTCCTTCATTCACAGTGTTCCTCTCCCCGCTAAAAGCAATGGCATGGCACCTGTGCGAGCGAGGGGAGAATTTGATATTACAGGGAATAATGAATCACAGGCATATCAACCGTGTGCTGCCTCGGAAGAGCTCAGTATTCTCTTTTTCAGAGACCTGTAGGGGTCACAGTTGGGTTGTACAATGGGCTGTGATCCCATCCTTGGGAAAGGCAATCACAGCATCACACCTCCCACCTCCTCCTGCACTGGGGCTCAGAGCCAGCAGAAGGACAAGTGCCCACTGCCCATAGGATGCTGCCCCAAACCCCACTGGGGTGGGCTCCAAACCCTCCTCTGCTCTCTCTGCTGCTAAGCTCTAGGAGATGTTTCTGCTGGGAAATACATCTTGACTTAACAGAACAGTGAAACCAAACATGTTCCGGGCTGGAAAAAGCTGGTCTCAAGTTCATGCACAAAAGGGTGTGAAGAACAAAGATTTCAACAAGAGGGTGGGATAAAGGAGAAGGAAGAGGAGAAGCCATGCATAAGATATGATTTATACATATGCAATCAGGGGAAGGGAGAGTGTCCTAATTAGTAACTTGCAGCCTGTCAGAGGAGGCTCAGGCTAAAGACTTCTGCATCCAGAAGTCTTCTGTTCATGTACATGCTGGTGGGCCATCAAGGTTGGTGCAAAGGGGCTTTGCTTCCTGTTTGTCTAACTTGATCTTGCTCAAAATTGTGTAGTACAGACCTCAAAGAGCAAAACCTAGGTGATAGAACTGGAGGAACTTCAAGATATGGGCTTTGGGTCTTGGTAGAGCTCCAGTGAAGTGATGGGGCAGCTCTTGAAACCCTGACCTGGTTTCCTTTGGGATCAGTACTCACGGTAATAGAGAAGTCATAGGAGATATGCAGAACCAAACAGACAGCTGTGTGCTAGCAAGAGGATCTGTGCTGGCTAAATCTGTACTTCCCATGTGAAAACAGTTCTCTCTGTTATTCTGAACAGCCTGATCCTTCTATCTTCTACTGGACAACTGAAAGTCTCCTTCAGATGAGCCTGATCTAGTCTCTAACATGAGAAGCAACAGAAACAGCATCACCTGTCTTCATCCTCCGAGGTCCCATTGCAGACACTCACCCACAGGAGCACTGGTCACTGTCGGAGTCCTCTCCGACCTCTGCACCGCACAGTGCCCAGGGAGGCAAGGTAAGATCTGGCCGTGATGCTCAGGAAGATGGACCGTTTCCATTAGACGATAATTAAATTGCCTGTAATTATGTTTTTGACAACGAAACACAGGCAGTAAATGATCCTAACATTCTGCGCTCCCTCCCCCTTCTCAGGCCCCCCCAGCTGCCCCTCCCCTCTAAATGCTGAATTATTTTACAGTTGATAGTTCCTTAGATTTGCCGACCTTTAAAAGCTGAACACTACATGCCTGTTGAATTTTAATCAATTTATTTTTTTCAACTGGAAATGTCAGACTTCTGTACAGAATTACTTGGTGCCGGCTGATGTGACAAAGACTCAAAGTTCAGCATCTGAAGCCGTGGAGGAGCAGAGAGTTGCGTGCATTAGCACAGATAATTTGCAGGATGCGAAAATGAGAGCGGGAGCGAGGGACCATATATTTTTCATTAGCTTTGGTTTAGAGGGTTCGGGGACCTGCATTTATTTCATCCAGTGAACTCTGGCCTCATTAAATCCAGACCGTGGCTGGTAATGACTGCAAGTAAGAAGCTGTGGAGGCCACTAAAGGGCAGGAGATAAAGCGAGTTCTTTGCTGGAGCATGGAGTGAACCTGGTGCACACCAGGACAGCAGCAACCTCTGTTGTGCCTGCTCAGAGGTACCGAGCACGGCAGAGGAGGTGCGAGATGCCTAAACCATTTGCCACCTGGTCCAGTTCATTATTTCACGTTATATCACTCGCATCATTCTGGTCCTGAAGGCCCTGGGTTGTAACCTGAAGAACCCAGTGAAGGTTTCACCTTCTGTATTAGCCCTTCCCCACACAAGTGAGGAGATTATTAACCTTCTTGTTAGCATTGAGCTCGGCTGGTGCTGTCTGGAAGGATTAAACTTTCCTCAAACGGAGCAAAGCCCATCTGCAAAGAAGGGAAGAGGCTTCTTTGGAAACAGTCCTGCTGCTGGGGAGGCCCGTGGCAGCGATTACACACCAGTGAGGAACCTTGTTGTCCGCACTGGGATTTTCTGGCTTTCACTGTACCTTTGGTATTGCATTTATGAGCAGCAGCCACAACCAGGGTGATGCTGGGGGCCACTCTGCCTCCTTTCTGAGCAGACAATTTCTCTACCATCAGTGGCCAAGACACTCCACACCAGTCCTGTCCTGCATTACCAACTTCCCGACTATCAGCAGGTTCAGACGTAAGTTGTCCCGTCCTGGTTTTCTTCTGTCAGCAGCCTCTGGTGTTTCCCTGCAGTGCTGTAGTCTGTTCCAATCCCGGGCCATGACAGCCCTACAAACGTGTTGCTGTCCTATTAAAATTTAATTCCTTCTTTGGAATAGAGACTTCCCATCACACCCAACCGGACGGATAAATGTTTGCTAAGGTGACAAGGATTGAGTATATTTAATCTTCTTTCCTTCTCTTTAAAAAACTGTGCCTGTCGTTGCCTCTTGGCACAGGTACATTGAAATCAATAATGAGCCTTACCAGTGGATATGTGATAAAATATGGTCTATCCTTCTCCATTGAACTGTAATAAGCAGCTTTTTCAAAATCATGCACGTACCTATGTGCAGCAAAAATAATGCGGTGACTGTGTGTTGGTTCAAGGAAAGTTCCAGGAGACTTATGTTGAGGTGCATCTCAAACCCAAGTATTCCTCCAGCAGCACAAACTATGTGTAGTTAAGGATATAGCTTTTGGAAATTTGCCAATGGAAGGGGTCATTCTTTTTCTGTTCTGATCATCGACCCTCTCTGGAACTTTGCAGTCTGCTCTCTGAGGCTGAGGTCAAGGAACCTTTGATCTGACGCAGCACCGCAGATCCTTTATTATGCCCTTATTTCCCCAAAATGGATTTTAATTGGAAGATGTTCATGGCTTGACATCAGTTCTTTCTGAGGGAATGAACCAAGTTACGTGAATTCCTAACTGGGACAAGTCTGATGGGCAGAGAGCTGCAGAACTGAGTCACGGTGGTGAGGTACACGAGGCTGTCACCCAAAGAGTGACCGAGCTGTGATTTACATAATTCTTGCTCTGAACCAGGCTGAGGCAAAGGCTTGAATCTGCCTTTACCATGTCCTAGGTGACTGTGCTGATCATCAATATATTGACTCGTCTGAGGGAACCTGTTCGTTGTGCTTCCCCTTCTCAGTTCAGGCCATAAAATTTTGAAGTATCATTTTTACCCTGAGGAGGATGAAAAATTTATTTGAATCTCGACTTTTGCAGGAAAGGGAATCGTTCCTGCTGTGTAGCTTTTTTTAATTTAGCTTAGGGGTCCTGCTTCTCCCATATGAAAATCTCTTAGAGAAGATAGTGAGCCTATGGAAAGCAGCCCAGGCTTAGTAACTATTCATCAGTATTCCCTTTAAAGAAGGCAAATGTTATTATCCTCTTTGCCAAAAGGGAGTGTGAACACATCTGCTCCTCCACCCACCCTCTTGGCACCCCCTCCCGATGCAAACTCCCACCACTCACCCTCCGTCACAGCTCGACAGCCTATTACAAATGGCTGTGGTTAAGCAAGGTCTTGCTCTTCATTTATAGCCCTCTCAGTCCCTTTCTGGGTTCCTTCCCTGGCCTTTCACAAGTCTCTGTTTGTGTCAGGTTAGGAAAATGTCAGGCTCATTTGGAAGTTCCTTGCCCCCCCTTGCAGCCATTAGTGGTCCTCTCCCTGCTGCAGGAAGCTGACATTTACATCGCGAGCTGGGGAGGAGATAATAGCGGTTAAGTCCGACTTTGCTAATCAGCAGTTATGTCCACCTTCAGAAGTGAGCTCAGATGGCCCGAGCTTATTTTCCTCATTTCCTCTCTCGCATTCTTACATCCCCATCTACCCCTGCTTGGTCCTTCACCCTCTCACCCCATCACTGCTTATTTATTGACTGTGGCAGTAAGGTCTCATTTGACGAAATACAGGTTAAAAGAAAAAAAAAAAAAAAGACTAATTTTGGAGATGAGAATAGACTTGTCTGAATTTATTCCTCCTCCATACACAATCATCTATCTCAGCTCTCCCCACTGCTTTTGAACCCAGTGAGGAAGATGCTAAAGCCCGTTGGTAGCAGACGACGAGGAGGGTCTGAGTATGTGATCAGTTGGTGTTGGAGTTCCTGGGACATGCTGGCCTTCAGGGATGAGGTAAATTCAGTAAAGAAAGCGAGCAGGTTCTGCCCATTGCAGTTTTATGGTCCAAGCTCAGTACCGAATCGTAAAAAAGAGATGGTGTTTCCCAGTACTGGTAAATCTCATGCATGTGGGGTTGTTTGACAAGGGGATGGATTAGGTGGCTTCTGGGAGTCCTGCTCACCCCTAATTTTCTGTGATTCTGCAAGGCTGACATTTAAGGATCAGATCAAGGCTGGCAACAGTGGCTTCTGTGGGGCTGTACTCATCACAAGCTTCACTTAGATTTGAAAATTAGTTTTGACCATGGCTATTGATTTCCCTCCTTGCTTTGCTTTTCCAGTGCATATGCATACGTGTGTGTTCGCAATTTTAACCTGAAAGACTGGAAGGCACCACTCCCTCCTCTTCCTGACTCCTGTGCACCTCCCCTTTGAAGCCTCCATAAGGGACTTCATTAAAAAAAAAAAAAGGCAAACTGCAGCAGTCAGGAAGTGCAAGGGGAGGAGAAGCGAGAAGAACTGATGAGGACAGCAAGTGTTTGNGGCAGTCATCACTCCCTCCAAATCCTGAATACTGTGCACCTCCCCTTTAAAGCCACAAAAAGGGACTTCATTAAAAAAAAAAAAGGCAAACTGCAGCAGTCAGGAAGTGCAAGGGGAGGAGAAGCGAGAAGAACTGATGAGGACAGCAAGTGTTTGAAAGCTGAAGAAGAAGAGGAGGAGGAGCTGTGGCAGATGTTGCCAGCTGTGGCTGGGTGCGTGGGTGTCACATCAGCCCATCCCTATAGAGCAGAACAAACCCACAAATTGAGTCTTTGTGCTGTAGCCCTGCTGCTGTCCTTTTCTATTTTAGATGATAGCTCTCCCCAGGCCTCTCTCTGTCCTGTTCTCATAGTCTTCATCCATCACTGTTGGTTCTGGCCGCTCCGTTCGGTGCTCTGGCCCTTGCTGCTGTGTTGCATGGCTGTCAGCCAGCTGTGAACAACAGGGAAAGGGGAGCTGGGGAAAGCCATCTTTATTCATGTGATTGAAGTCCTCTAAAAACATGAAATCAATCCAGTCTGTGTATTTTGTATTTAATAGCAACAAAAAAAAAAGCTGCTTGTTTTACAGCCTTACTCTCTTCCCTCATTGAAACTTGCTTGTTTTCCTGGAGTGACACTTTGCTCTGTCATCAGAAAGGGAATGCTGATGAATATTCTTCCTTCTCTATATTACGCAGGTCCTTGTGTAGAGTTGTCTTCTACCAACCTACAGAAGGTTTTATCTGAGGTGTCAGGATGTTCTGAAGCTCCCCCAGGCAGAAGCAGCTTGGCTCCCCCACCCCAGCCTTGCCTGTGGTACCAAAAATCACATTAATCCCTCCAATACCTGCCTTTTCCTTCTTTTCCCATTCGACTGAAGAATTTTAGTAAGGGTGTGGAAATGAAGTATTTGTATAGCCAAAAATAAAAGGTTAGTTGTCCATCTAAGCTTAAACATAGCCCTTATTTAAGTTCATTATGCCATCTTTATTCTTCTCATCATCTGCTATTTGCCCCCCAGGACCTTTGCCTTATTCTGCATCTGACATTGGTGCCTTTTGAGAGTGGACTCGTGAAATGTAATGTAAGAAACTTGGCTGTAGAACAGTCTCTTCATTTTGTGCAGTGATCTTTTCTCTTTTTATCTGCACTGGTTCCTCCGTGACCCCTCTGCCCCAATCTTTATTCCCGCTTCTGCTCCTAAAAGTCAGAAGAAGAAAGTGAAATCCCCTCAGCCCCCGTAGCTGGAAAGGTGTGACCCTCCCACCGCAAGCTCTCCAGCAACCTTTCCACCGCATGCAAATTTTTATAGCACATCAATAAAAGGATCTTGAGGCCAAATGGAAATCGAGCCGTTGCTTGAACTGCTTGAGGGGAAAGAAACCCATTCAAAGAGAAGGTTTTTTTATTATTATTATTATTTTAAACATTCAAATGAATGACCCAATCAATTTGAAGCCTCTTTGTTCTGTGAACCCTTCCCAAGAATCCCATTGTGCTCTGGCAGCTCTGCCCTGCAGGAAGCCCTGCTGCAAGCGCAGTTTGTCACCCCCCCCTCGGGGTTGTCACCTCCCTGCTCTGCTGTCCCTCCCAGGCCATGGTGTGCAGAGGGTTCAGCACCCAATGCAGGAGAAGCATCTCCCTGAAAGTCCCTCTGCA
The DNA here is from genome assembly GCA_013399365.1 of Pampusana beccarii. Lineage (NCBI taxonomy): Eukaryota > Metazoa > Chordata > Aves > Columbiformes > Columbidae > Pampusana > Pampusana beccarii. The sequence continues at coordinate 397,921 of VWYH01001909.1, forward strand.
CGAGTGCTGGAAAATTTGGTTTCCCCCTTGGGAGAGCTGAGGAGAGGGTGAGTCCTTATCACACTCATGAGGCTGTTTTTAAAAAACAAACGAACACTTTTATGGGGAGGGCAGAAACAAGTGTGTCACCAGAGAGGTTTCTCCTCAGCCCGTGCATAACACAGTGAGCCCATGCAGCAATTGAGTGTTGCTGTGTCTAATATTGGCTTTGCATAATGTGATTAATTGATGGATTTTCAGAGTGTGTGACTACTGCTGGACTGGACTTCAGTGCGTTTCCACTTTGAAGACTCTAACTTGAGACCCTCAGCTTAATTTTAGTGATCAATACTCTGACCAGAGCCAGGCTAAGCCAGCTGCACACCTCTTGCAAAGCCACATGTGCCATGCTTCATCGTTACTCTCCTTCTTAGTTCCTTGACCGTTGACCTCTCCAGCAGCAATCAGCCTCTCTGGCCCTGTCATTATCCTCACTGTAATGATGAAATAATAGCTTGCTGCTTCCAGCTTGCCATCAGGATTGTCCTGAGTGCAGATGGCCTGGTACGCTATCCAAGCGAGGGAAAGTGCCAAGGGATGTATCCACTGACTGCAAGAGCATCCGCTGTTTCAGTGGTCCAGCTCCAGTGTCCTTCCTCAATGGCATTTCTGCACAGCTGAGCTGCAAGCCGGCTGGGTTGCAGATGCCATTGCCAGTGCAGGTCCATTTGCTTCCTCACTGCTACACAAAAAGTCACCCTGAGTGTGTTTATTGAGGTTTTTTTGATGCAGAGCTAGATCCTCATCAGGAGACAGTCCTTCTTTGGGACACACGCGCTGCCCTTGGAAAAACTACTTTTTCTCTCTGTGCATCTGTTTACCTCTCTTATCATTTTTATTTGTCTGTCTTATCAGTGCTGACTGCAAACTTCGTAAGACTGAGGCTGAATCCTAGAAGTATTTGCACAGCACTTTGCATGGAGAGATATCCAGGTCCTGCTTTGGCAGTGTGAGTGTCTGAATGCATTAGCTGAAAGAACTGGGCATTCCAGGGCATCATGCACTGTCCTCCATTCTGGACAGGGCCGTTGTACAGAATTTAATGTCTAGAGAGACCTTGTTTCCACCCTTTTCCAGTCTCCTAAGAGCTTGCATCGGCGGTGAAATTCAGACTAACTTCCCTGCCCATCCACCTCTTGTTTGTTTGTTATTTTAATCTTCCTCCCTGGTCCACAGTGTGAAGAGAAACGGCTGATTGACAGCTTAACTGTTTCAAATCAATAGAAAGAGCACTTGAAGATTAAAGCAATTTAAACAAGGTGTTTATGTGGTTTGGAGCTAAAACTGCACTTGAAGGAAACAAGCAAAGAGCTGAAGGAAGTGGGTCAGCCACGAGACACGGGGAAAGTGCACGAGCAGAGGTAAGATTACAGCAATAGGCTGCGATGGCTTTTTCATCAAAAAGAGATCACTGCTTTCCATAAAGGAGGCCTAATCTCGAAATTGCTTTAGCCTCCTACTGATTGTTCCATCGATTTAAACATGCTGGCCCGGCCCCTCTTTCTGTCCCGATGCTCGCTAATCTCCGGCCCATCTTTCTCTGACCCACTGTTGATGTAACCGGGTTGTAGGGAAAATCACCCCCAGCTAAGCTCTGTCTTTACCAAAAATTGTTCCTCTGACTACATTTGGTTTGTTGGGCTGTAAAAAAAAAATAATAAAAATAAACAAAAAACAAAGAGGCAAAGCCCCAGCAGTGCTGTCATTTCTGATGAAGTACCTCAGGGGCAACTTTGAAGCCATCTCAAAGAGCACATTACATTTTTTTAATCAATGCAAAGGCCCTGTCCCCTTGCTAAATTACTCGATCTCCTCCCCTTCCCAGGCTTTTAAGTAATTGCTGTGGATGAACTCTACTGCATATCAAGGATAGCTGAGCCAGGGCTATTGATCAATCCAAACGTGCTGTTGGCGTGGTTTGGAAGAGTTTAACTAACTTACCCCAGGGGCTAATCAGATTTTTTAGCCAAATCAAGCAAGTTCCATATTCTTCCTGGTCTGAATAGCCCTAAGGAGGTGGTAATTCAACCCTTCCTTCCCTAGACACCCAATGTGTGATGGCAATAATTTCCCCTGGGGCATGCTAGTCTTTCTCCAGTGACCATAGAAAAAGCCCAGGCAATTGGTTTATACGAAGTGCTTGATTTCTGGGCAGCTGCAGTGAGGAGGGAGGGATCCCACTGACTCTCCCACGAGGGAGCATCACCCCGCCGAGCAGACGGGTCACTTCTCTCTGTGCCGCCTGAGGGTCTCACCCTGCGTTGGAGGTAACCCTGCAGAATATGCACAGACAACCTGCTCCAAAGGGCTGGGACTGGACAGGGAGCAGGTGCACGGGGAATTTCATTGTAAAGGACAGGAAAATTTGGCTTGTCTCTAACTATCATATTAAAATGTTTTATAAATTTGCAGGTGGACATAAAGTTTGTCAGCTTTTGGGGCCACCACAGAAGAGATTAAGTCCTCAGGCCAGCTTCATGGCAACCAGACTGCCATAGAGTAATTCCCGACGTATATCAGTCTCGGGGAGGTAATGTCAGGTCCCAATTCTTTAGCAAGGACTTGAGAGCAAGAGTGCGTGGTAAATTGCTGTTTATTTTCTGTGTCACCAGAAACATGCAGCAGGATTCTGCCTCTCTGGCTTCGCAAGAAGAGCATCAAGTAGAAACACCTGCTCCTTCGGTGGGGGAACTGAGCGTGCTTCAAAGGCCAACGAGAGCATCAATGTACCTTGTTTCTAAGTGTTTATTATTTTCTTGGTGATAAGTGTCCAGCTGACACAGTAATTCGGATGGCACCACAAGAGCTGTCACAGCTCCGTGCAATTAGAGTGTGCCTTACAAAGGCACGTTCCGTCTTCCTGGGTGACACGGTGCCTTGCAGGGATGCTGCGTGGTGTTTGGTTCATCAGCTCAATGTCAAAGCCTTTCAGCTGTCCCGCTCCACCATGCAGCCAGCAAAGTTCCTGGGATTTCTAGGAGCATGTGGGTCCTTGTATCTTGGTATGGGACATGACCCAGGTAGCTGAACATGGATGCAAGAGGTCAGATTTGTCCTGCCACTGACACAAAGAGATTAAGTGTACTGCTTTGTGAGTCTGGTCGCTGATCTCCAAGTCAGGAATCATCCTAATTACTTGCCATAGCATCGTTTTGACTATGTTTTACTGAAAATCCTGGCTGGTGTTTGACCTATGTCTTCTGAAACGGACAGCTTGCCCTGCAGGGAGGGGATGGTGCCCTGCGTGTGAAGGGGCAGGACTTCGGGGAGGGGTTTAATTAAAAGGAGCTTTGTTTAACAGAGAGGCTAGAGGTCTGAGCAGGGTGTTGGTTGCCATGCAGTGTCCAGAGACACCCAGGCACTGGCAGGGCCCCACAAGCTGTGAAACAGCCTTCGCACGGGCTGTCGCTGGTGGATGCTCTCCAGCTGACGTGGTGCCAACCTGGGCTCCTGCCACGCAGGGTCCAGCCTCGCAGCTCCTGCACTGCACATGTGGGGCGTAGCTGGGGATGTGGGGTGCACCACGCACAGCTCGTGGGTGTACAACACCGAATCGATCTGACGAGGGGACACTGTGACTGCAGCTCTGCTGAGATGGAACTGCTATCCAAATCAACCTAGGAAAGCACGAGATACGCTCCTGAAAAGCTGGCTTTGCCCCAGGCACCCCGCTTTTAATCTTCTGGCAGGTGTCAGCCGTGCAGGTTGCTCAGAGGGCTGGTGAACTTTGTAGGGAAAAAGGGAAAATTTGGGATTAATTCAGTATCAGCAAAAGCTGCTACAAAACCATCAGCTACTCCTCCATAATGGGCTGGGGACATGCTATAAATGGGGAGAGAAAAGCATCACATTGGCAGCTTTTACCCCCCCTCCCCTGGACGCATGTATTGTAAATCCTGGGCCCTTGCTGTTCCTCCCTGCCCACTTCAGAGCTTGTGCACATACATTATCTGCCAGATGACAGATGCAGCAGTGACAGATTAGTTGAGCTGGAGAAAGGCCATTTGGACCCCGGGATGCTGGTGATGCTGGTGGAAGAGTCCAACGGCAGGAGCACCCGGAGCAGAGGTGCGTGTTCCTCCTGTAATCTCAGCGGAGCCACAAAGCCCAGGGAAGCAAGAAAGGAAGTTTGAGCCATGAAGCTGGATAAAACATGTTTTATTTCAGGTCCTGAGCAGGCTGCTCCTGCCTAAGGCCTTTTTGGCAGCTTGAAGGCAAATATCTCACCTAAGCCCGTGAAATGCTCTCCAGCACATTTCCACTACTTAGCATCCAGCTTTGTTTCCCCAGGAATACAGGCACTAGGGTGGCACAGCAAGTTTTCAGCTGCGCAGGGAAGAAAATAACTCAAATTTTGCTATTGCAGTGTTGTGAGTCCTTTTCCCCAGCTCCAGCATGCCAGCAAAGGCTTCCAGGTGGAGACGGGAAAGCTGTAGGGAGATGGAAGTGTGACTGCACAAGTCGGGAGCAACGTTAGAGAGATGTGTGAGAGCAAAGCAAGGTCAGCTCTGCCACCTCTTTGTGCAGTATCAGTGGATGCATTTGCACTGCCAGCCACTAATCCATGCCAGTTTGCACCAGCTGAGCACTTGGGCCATGAGTTTTGTGTGCTGAGGGCATACAAAATGTTTTGTGTTTTGCTGTGTTCTGCATGTGAAAAGAAAAAGGATTGTATTGGAGCTATAGGAAGGATGTCTTCATCAAACATGCTGAATAAATACTGTGCCTTATTTATGAGGCTCTAATTCTCCACCAAATTATAACCTGACTAAAACATGAATCTATTCCCTAGCTCCTCACACAACACAGAAAACAGTGCAGATTTAAATCCAGATTAATTCAGTTTTTGAAGGTAAAGGCAGGTGGGAAAGGCACTGAGTTCCCACATGTGGCTCCATTTAGCTGCTGGGGAAGAAGGTGCAGCTTGGCACCTGAAGGTGCAGATGAACCATAAACTAAGGAGATATATCACCCAAGAAGGTGTCCCATTTGCTCACAGTGTGCTCGCCACTTTCATGACATCTTTCCTGACCCAGGATGCCCTCTGTGCCAGCCTTCCTCACCCCAACACGAGGAGCTGCTTGTGTAGACCATAGGGGCATGACAGTGAGAACCAAATGTGACAATTCTCCCTGGAGCTCCAGATTTCTCATCTCATCTGATCTTATGGATCTGTGAATATTTAGAGGGTGAAATGACTTCCATGGAGGTCTGTAGCTGCTCCTGATGCTGTTTGCCTCCATGGAAATCCAGTTCCCTCCAGCTTGCTTTTAGGAAGCCCAGTAAGTTTTGCCTTATGCAGAACTGACTCCCCATGGGGAACGTGCCATGCTGAATACTCATCGCCTTCCTCTCAAACTGTGAGGTCTTTGATGTCAACCACAGAAGAGCCTCTACAGGAAGAGGGACTATCAGTTGAAGGGCACCAAGTGCCACCAAAACTGCACTGCCTTTCTTCTTGTCTGCTCCTGGCCAGGTGCTTGTATTCCCTCAAACCAAGAAGCAAGTGAGCTCTCAGATCCTGCGAGGAAAGACATAGCGTTGTTCAGTAAATAGAATGAGCCCGTGTTCGCTGATGTGCCTCACTGCACTGGTGCACACCTGCCTGCGTTCTGCTGGCTGCCAGCAGGCAGTTCCCAGGGTAATGGCAATAACCCAGCCTCGTACAAGCCCCCAGTAGTGTGAAAGGTGATGGGAAAAGATGGGGAGATTTCTTTCCTGAGGCTATTCTTCCTCTGCATTCTGAAGTTTGAGATTTCCATTCCCCCATTCACAGGTATAATGACATGCTCTTAATGGCTGTGAAATTACAGAGCTCTTTTTTAACTCCAGATACAGCACATCACTCTCTGACCTCCTGCAGCAGTGAATTACATGAACTGACTGCACAGTACCTCAGGTGTGGTGCTTTGCTTCTTTTTTTTCTTTTAACCTGTATTACATTTGCCTAGCCATTAATCTAATGGAATAAGACCATAGTTTTCATATTATGAGATAAGGCAAGAAGAGTAATAAATTCCTTTTCACTATAACTTGTATAATTCTAAAATACTCCTGCCATTAACATTCCTCCCCAGGCAAAATACCCTTGAGAATTCTGGCCACATGGGGTAGTCATAGACAAACCCCATTTAGGCCTTCAGTCACCCTTGTTTCCCTTTAATTTTTCAATCTTAATTAAACATTGACATCTTCCCCAGTGTGAAATGACACAGAACACACTGTGCTAGAGTCTAAGTACATCCAGGCTAAATTGGGCCAAATCTTTTCTTCAACAGCTGGGAGACATGGACAGCAGCTCTTTAGCTAATGCAGAAAATTTGAATCCAGATTCCCAATGATCAAATTTCTTTCTGTTCCCTGAAGTGGTAGAGCTGTACTGTGCCTGTCTACTCAGTCTCCTCATGCCTCAAGAAACATCTGAAAGCCCCTTTGCTGTCATAATTTTGATGATCTAATGTGATCCATTCAGTGAAGATTTACTTTGAGTTGAACATGTTGCTAGACTGTCTTTACGAATCAAGAGCCCAGGTACTATTCTGGATGTTTCACCCTCTGGAGTATCAAAACCAGAACTCCCAACAGGTTTCAGGAAGCAGAAATTCAACCCATCCCCTTATTGGTGAATAACACGTTGGAAAGACTATTCCTGACATAATATTGACCAAGCTGGATCTTTTCTTTTTTTTTTCATCATACCCTTATTGAATGGTATAATCTTTGCTGATCCCAGACCTCTCATATCCTGTCTCTTGATCTTTTCCCCTCTGTCCACAGCTCTGCCTCAGATCAGCAAACACCAGCCTTCAACAGAATCTGATCTCAGAAAAACATTTTTGAACTGGGAAAGTCCAGAATGATTGCTACAGAGAATCTCAGAGCAATCTTAAAAGGTAGGAGAGTATCATTAGCTATGTTTCACAGATAGTGAGCACAGGGAAGGGAAATGATTTATTTGAAGTCATACCTCAAGGTGGGCATAGAGGCAGGAAAGGAACACAGGAGTCCTGATTCCAGGTCCATTATAGAGGGAAGCCAAGGGAGCACATGCAAAGCTCTCCAGGTGAGCAAACACCGAGCCTGCTCTTACAGACCTGGCCAGCTGGGGACAAGAGAGCACATATGGGGTCCAGCTGAAATAAATGACATCCTCTCACGGGAGATTCAAACTTAATTGATTGGTTTATGACTCAGTACACTGACAAAAATCTTGGGCTGTGTTCTTTTCCTGCTGCTGAGCAGGCTGTGAAGTTCAAACCAAGTCCCATGAACACTGTTTGGCCTCCTGAGATCGTTTTTCTGGTTTGTGCTTAGCAAAACTTAAGTGGCATAATCACAGCCCTTAGGGACCTGGGTTAGATACATGGGTCCATCGCCTTCCTGGAGCAGCTGCTCCAGTTCAGGAGAAGGCTGTGGATACCAGAGTGACACAGATGACAATAGAGTCATGATAAGATCCAGAAAAACAGCAGGCAGATAGAGAAGATCTCCCTAGAGCCAGTTGCTCCCACAAATGTGTGTCAGCCCTTGCTTAATGAGGAGCCCAGTGGCCTATATTTGCAAAAGATGGTGGCAAAAAGGACAAGGAAGCTCTCGTCATTCCAGAGGAGGCACAAGGCTTCATGATAGAGAGACATGGAGAGAGGTAGGAGACAGTGCACACAGCAGAAGGCTGTGGAGCATGGGCAGGAGCTACGATACGACTGGAGGAAAGCAGATATCCAACATGCAACGTGCTTGGGTATCAGTCTGCCCTCCTAGCATAATGATGACTGAAACTCGGCACTCCTGTCACTAGCCTGGAAGATAACCTCTTGCCATCCTCCCTTCTAGTATGTCTAAGCTAAAGGCAAGATGTAACCCTGGCAGTGGAGATGCATTGCACTTGGCAAGGAGATGCTATGATGCAGCTCCTGGTATAAAAATCCTGCTGAAGACAGACCTCTGACAGGCAATGAAGATGTGCCCTTTATATTTTCCTTTCACCATTTTCAGGGCTGCAAGTAGCAAATCAAACCTTTGCCTGAGTGCAGAAATGCAACCTGCAGAGTTTGGTGATAGAAAGGGCAGAGCAGGGCCCTGCTCCCACAGTTTGTTTCTAGTTTGTTTCTCTGAGAATGCCTTGAGTGTTTTATACTTACGCTGTTGTCAAAGGTGGCAGACAAGCCAGTGCTGTTATTCTGCTGAGGGAGAGAAATAGAAATAAAAGTAATAACCATGTGCCTTAACTGTGACTTGGAGTCATGGAAGGGAGTACAGAATAAAGAAAGACCTGGGACCCGGTCTGCTGCCACCCCGTGTGAATTCAGAGGACTTTGTAACATTTTAAATATCAAATACAGCCTCAAGTAGTCAGCTGAAGCCTGACACTTCCCATCAAACACCCAGATATCAGGAGACAAAGTCCTCCCTCTGCACANCAAAGAGGCAAAGCCCCAGCAGTGCTGTCATTTCTGATGAAGTACCTCAGGGGCAACTTTGAAGCCATCTCAAAGAGCACATTACATTTTTTTAATCAATGCAAAGGCCCTGTCCCCTTGCTAAATTACTCGATCTCCTCCCCTTCCCAGGCTTTTAAGTAATTGCTGTGGATGAACTCTACTGCATATCAAGGATAGCTGAGCCAGGGCTATTGATCAATCCAAACGTGCTGTTGGCGTGGTTTGGAAGAGTTTAACTAACTTACCCCAGGGGCTAATCAGATTTTTTAGCCAAATCAAGCAAGTTCCATATTCTTCCTGGTCTGAATAGCCCTAAGGAGGTGGTAATTCAACCCTTCCTTCCCTAGACACCCAATGTGTGATGGCAATAATTTCCCCTGGGGCATGCTAGTCTTTCTCCAGTGACCATAGAAAAAGCCCAGGCAATTGGTTTATACGAAGTGCTTGATTTCTGGGCAGCTGCAGTGAGGAGGGAGGGATCCCACTGACTCTCCCACGAGGGAGCATCACCCCGCCGAGCAGACGGGTCACTTCTCTCTGTGCCGCCTGAGGGTCTCACCCTGCGTTGGAGGTAACCCTGCAGAATATGCACAGACAACCTGCTCCAAAGGGCTGGGACTGGACAGGGAGCAGGTGCACGGGGAATTTCATTGTAAAGGACAGGAAAATTCGGCTTGTCTCTAACTACCATATTAAAATGTATTATAAATCTGCAGGTGGACATAAAGTTTGTCAGCTTTTGGGGCCACCACAGAAGAGGNAGGTTTGGGCTATGTTTTGGAAACAGGTAATCACTTGGTGTTACTGATTTTTTTTTCCAGGTCCCTAATCCAAATGCTTTTGGCACCTCTGGAAACAATACACCGAGAATTTGCTTTATCTGGCAACCCAGATACCTACAGCGGTGAGCTATTTTGTCTTCTTTTGTAGACAGGCGAGGGAAACAGATACCTCTGGGTCGCAGTTTATCCTGTGCTGATGTCTACAGCAGGTGGAATGAATCGTGCCCTTGGCACGGCTTTCGCCTGCCTGGACTGGAAGGGAGGCTGGTGTGATGAAGCCAGACAAACAGCACTATGGACATCCAGAGTGAGGAGAGGAGACGCCCTGGGCTTTTCATGGGAGCCACTCCAAAATGAAAGCAACCAGAAGGGATTATTTGGGAACCTTTACTCGTCTTTGTACACATAGTCTGGGCCATTCCCCTCTTCTTTAGCTATTAAACAACACCTGTGGTGCTGGGGACAGAGGACCAGGCTCCCAGTGCATCACATTTTCTGTGGGGAGCAGTGTTGCCTCAGATGGTACCACTTTTGGCTTGGGCTTCAGGTCTTCACCACCCCGTCCTCACAGGGACCTTGACAGAGACACTTGGCTGCTCTTCCAGTGGCCTCATGATGGAGCCCGAGCAACGTGCGGACGTGGCACCGTGTGCCTACCTGCCGGGGAAGGGGCCTGAGCATCCATGCAGCTGGCTGTAATTTCTCTAATGGCTTTCTTTGGCTTGATAGATATTGAAGAAAGCTTGTTGCCGGGGCAATTTCCATGGAGAGATAATAAGAGATCATTTTCAAGTGAGCGAAACTTTAATGGCACATTCTGGTAATGAGGCAGCAAGGAGAGTAATGACCGGAGACCTCAGAGTGTGAGCACATCATGAGGGAGGGGGGAGAACGCTTAGTTCACTGCTCAAGGCAGGCATTTGAGGCCTGATCTTTGTCCACTTGAAGTCAGCCTGGAGTTCTGCTGCTGACTACAAGGAAAGGAAGATTTAAGACCTACGTGCTGGCAGGGTGGCTCCATAGAGATGCCCCAGTGAATTCATTGGGGAAGCAGGAGGACCTTCGTGGTGCCAAACACTCCAGCCTTTTCCTTCAGCAGAACGTAAGTTTGAAACTAAACCTGAAGGAGAGCTGGATTCTCCAGTGCACAATCATGCTCTTTCTCTCTGAAACCAATAGGAAATATTTTAGCTTGTGTGTGTTGAGGGACTGCGTTCCTAGATGGGAGGGAAGGGTGCATAATGGATAGTGAAGGTCCTGTCTGCTTTAAGCTCTGCGTCCTGTGATGGGCTTCTTCAGAAATCTGTAGGAAACGGATCTGAAGTTCAGGGAGGGTGGTAGCACCAGAGGGTTGGTAGGCAGAGGCGAAGGCTCCATGGATAGGGAAAGCCGATGATAAAGACAGACTAAGAAAAACACTCATCCCTTTCAGCTTTTCTGTCCGAGGAACTATACCGGTTCCTCCGGCCAACTGTGCGGGTGTAAATGTGGAACTCAGCAGCCAGTACAAAGCTGCTTCTGCATCAGGAGAGCAAACTGTGCCCATGCTAGACCAGTGCAAAGGCACAGAGTGCAAAAGACTGTGGAGAATCCGTGTGGGACTAAAGATACCTAAGGTCCAGGATTGTGTTTTCTAGTCAGTTCTGAATGTCAGCTAAACCTAGGAGGAGCCCAGGAATTAAGGTTCAGAAGAGGCTGTGGATGTCCTGCCTCCACCTGAAGGTGTGAAGGACCTTCATGCATCTCAGTTCCTTGAATTCATCTCTGCAGCTTGGTTCTGGCCTTGCTCTTAAGGAGGGTCCTTCATCAGCTACTTCTTAAGAGCAGCCAAAGCCAGTTGTTGTTTACCTCCTCTCAAAAGCATGAAGGTGAAGGGTCTGCTCTCCTCCAGCCTCGTTAACAGCTGTTTCATTAATCACAGCTTTCTCTTCAAAACTAGAGACAATCTGTCCAATTAACATTAAAGCTCTGGCAGTCGCTTGTGACAGTGAGGAACTTCGCAAGCGGCACTTTGACAACCGTCGCTAATAAGTCTAACATTTTTAAAGCTGCTCACAAACAAAACAGCCCGGTCTCACCTCGTTAATACCCTGCGCTCCCTGTTTGCATGAGCCAGCGTCCTTTCTGTTCACTTTTATGATGAATCTCAGCAGAGCCCTGCTCCCAAAATATGAACACTTCTCCTGCAGACTGGCTTTGGCCATCACATCCCACCACTCCCCTGGGTTTACTTAGGCAAAGCTTTTCTGCTGCAGCCCCAGTCAGGCTTTAACACTGCTCTGCACCTGAGTGAACTGGGCTCCATGGAGCTATAGGTCAGAAATGATCAGCACATTAAGAGTAGGTCCAGCAGAAAAGGTGATTAATAATGGCTTGTATCTTCAGCAGAGACAGCAGAAGTAGTAAGGTGTGGTGTAAAGGTTATCCAGTTAACCACAAACCTCTTAGTCTAACCTCGACACAAGATTTCCAAGTGAGTTGTGAAGGAAAGAACAATTAAATACTCAGAGATAAAGGTGAAACGAGATAAGATGCAACATGGGTTTACGAAATGTAGATTGTGTCAGACGAACATGATAGCTTTGTTTCGATAAGATACCTGATTTTCTAGACAAAGGAAATGCTGCTGATCTCCTTTATCTAGACTTCAGTAAGGTATCTGATAGGTGCCATGTGGGAAATTATTAGTGAAGCTGAAGGAAAGGAGGATTAGTAAATTGTAATGTGAGGTGCAACTCTCTGGATGGAATTTACCAAAAGAGTTTCTCACAGATCAGTTTTGGAACCGATCTTTTCTTCTTGTGGGTGATCTTGGCAGTGACAGCAGGATCCTGAGGCTAAAATCGTCTAGCAACACAGAACTGGAAGTTCTGGCAATGCAGAGGAGAATGAGGTGACAAGTCTGAAAGAACTAAGTGACCTTGAGAATGAGAATAATTGAAATGAGATGAAAAACAAAAAGTTTGTGATGACAGGTCATGAATCTGATGACTTGTGATAGCCTCAGATATAGTGTAGGAGATGATGAGCTGCAAATTATCAAGATCTATGTGGTCTGAGTGACTGCGGACTGACTGAGATGTCAGACACAGAAAGGAAAATGCTATTCTTGGATGTATCAGGAGGGATATTTCAGCAAATATAGACAAAAAATAATGTCATTGACTGTGGGTTTGACTTCTTAAGGTCAAGATGGATAAGCTTAACCTTGCACGAATGCAGAGGAGGGCTCAAAGGTTATATAGAAGGTGGAGAACAGATCACAGAGAGGAGAGCAGAGGAGTCAGGAACAGTGTGTTTGATTTGGTAAAACATAGGCTGACATCAGAGAAGTTCCAGAGAGGTAAAATAGCTCCATAAACCGACATGTTACAGCTCCTGAAGCAACTAGGACACGGACATAGAATACCAGTTAGGATAAAAGGTTCGCTGCCTGCTGATGAAAGCTACAGGGACAAAAAAAGAAGGTTTTGAGGTCTGAGATTTTGTTTTTACACCTGCAATGACAAGGGCTGGCCTGGCTAGCCCGGGAGGTCCCTGACATTCGTGTGCTCCTGGGCAGGGCACTTCTCCCTCGAGACTTTCTGGAATTCTGGGGAGATTTCTCGTTCCTGATGCTCCTGAGAATCCCTTCAGGCTCCTGCCAGAGCGTCAGTGCATCTGCGTGGGAAACTGAAGTGGTGGTGGCAGCACACGTAGGAAAATCTCACGTCCAATGCAGCCGGAACAGTTAACAAAATCAGGAAAAACAGGTAAGCAGCAGAGTTAGAGTGGTGTAAGAACACAAGTTATCTGCCTGGAGTCCTGGTGATCTGCTTGCTATCCTGTGCTATTGCATTTTTACTGCTTTGGGTTAGCATTTCTTGCCACTTTCTTCCTAACTTGTACCAACGTATGAGACAATCACCTCTGCATTTTGCTGTCTGAAGATGTCTAAATAGGGTAAGCTGGCATTTGGAATCAGACGTGCTGCTACAATTTGCGTAAGTGCATGTTTTCCCCTCCTTTCTCTTGCTCCTGCATTAGAGTAATTTTAACCAGCATATGCTTTTTTTCTTTCCCTTTATATATGCCTCGTTTTCAAACCTTTTGTGAAACTGGGACAAGTGCTTTCTGATGAACCAACTATAGATTTGAGGAGCTCGCTGGGAAGGCTATTTACTGGGTGGGTATGAACTGGGCTTAAATCTAAAAGAACTGTTAATGCCTTGTCTGGCACAGGGCAATCACACGTGTCACAGCTTTGATTATTGCTGCCTGCCATGCTGGGAGGTCAATGCAAGATGAAAAAAGATTGGGAAACAGTTAAATTTGAGCAATCAAGGTGAAATGTCCCTGGAAGGGGCTGGGAAGGAGAGAGGGGAGGGATTTGGTGAGCCTGCAGGTTTTCTTCTCAGCTTTGGACCAGCAGCACACACGTAATTACATGTAGATGTTGGCACGGTGGGGAGAAAGCTATTTAAGGAAAAGTTTACGAAGTTTTTCTTCCCCTGCTGTGATGATGAGATTAGCAGGTGCCAGGTATTGGGGAACCTGTTGGGCCCTAAGGAAGGAAGAAGCAAGAGCTGTGGATTAGGGACTGTCAGGGACTTGTTGCCTCTTAAAAAGTGCTAATTCCCCCGTATGCGGACGGGTGCAGGACTGCCTCATGTCTTGGGCATAGGCTCTGCCGGTTTGTCTGCCCCATCTCTTCAGCATACATGCAGGGGCAGCTCATCCTTTTGACACACATGCTCCCCTGTATGTTGGGAACTCTGCTAAGTTGTAATTGCCCTTGTTATTTTCCTTGTCTGCAGCTCCCATCTCTTTTAACCCGAGTTCTTTTCGCACACAGCACAGTGGGGAGGCTGGTGGATGGGATTCAGCTTGCAGGGGTGATGGTTTGGCTTCAGAGTGGATGGGACAAGCAGTTAGGGCAGCAAGTGGTACCTTCACTCCCATGCTATGTGCTCATACCTGGCTGGTTGCCCCATCTAGTGATGCTTTTTCCCACAGAGTGACTCACGTGCTCTCCTGGATCCACCCTTGCCATACCCCCTAAAAACACTGTAATCTGTATTTGTCAGAGCAGGAAACTGAGGCACAGGGAGTGAAAGTGCTCCAAAGCCGAGATTTACAGCCGTAAAAAGTATTCAGGAGTTTTTAGCACTTGGTGCTTCATTCAACATGACGTGAGATTGGGGTCATCTGATCCCTGTGCCTGAATGCCAAGAGCATCTTTCACCACTCCATCAGAGCCCAGCACACAGCTTTGTGCCCGGTGGCTTCTGTGTCACCCACTCCTGCCCCTCTCCTTGCCCTGGCAGCTCAGGAGCTCCTTGGAGCAGTTCTCTATGGGGAAGACAGTTCTGCTAAGGCCCATGTCCTCTTCCAGATACATATGTAGAGTGTCAGGCTTAATCTCCTCGTCTGCGTTGATCTACTCGACTAGGAAGCCCTCCTCCTGCTGGGTCACTGTGTTGGCAGGTTGATGGTGAACCTCCAAGTGTCACTATTTGTTCCCTCCAGAAAAGGTCAACCCCCAGCACTTTGGGGCCGCGGCACCACGACCTTTTCAAAGCACGGACAGATGGAAGTGGCTCTGTGTAAAAAAGGCCAGGGCAGGAGGGCGGCTGGCAGCCTTTCTGGGAGTCTGGTTTTGTGGCAGGACACACAAGTCTCCCGAACACACAGACATTTATGGCCAGCTCTGAATTGGTTTACAGCCAGCGACTCCAGTGCTGTAGTTCTTGAACCAGCATTCAGTCAGCCCTCTCCTCCTATTCACATGATGCTTCTCTGTTCCTTTGAACACCACAAGACCACTCGACTTATTTTCTCATCGTGCTCCAAGGGTCTGGCTTTCGTCTCTCTGGTGCTTGGAGACTTCTTTACATCTGTATGGGAGGTGTAAGAAACGCAGCCATGTCTGACTGCTCCCTCTGATTTTATTATCCAACCTGCACAGAAGCCAACCTGGGCACAAGGCTCAAAGCAGAGGGGACAGGGGACAGGCTTTTTCTGCCATCCGTGGGACCACTGCTGGGGGGTATGAAGCGAGGTCAGAACTGAACTTGCAGGTGATGCACAGTGCCGCCCCACTCAAAATGATGCTTTGCCAGCATATTTCCATGAAATGAAGCTAAGTTATGTTTGCATTTCAGAGCCTGTATACATCTCACTCTGTGTCAGGATAAAAATTACCTCGCCCTTATATCTGTATTGCAAAACCAGGTTGCAGGTGTATGGCTCAGAAAAAAGAATTATTTAGTCCAGGGTCCTAGCAGCCACATTTTACGTATGATTTTGGATGTCTTGGTTTCAGGTTGAGACACAGAAGTCTTCGTTAACTATCTGAACCCAGTGAAACACCAGTTTCACCATCCTGCATATTTAGAGCAAGGCTCGTGCTCAAACGCCCAGCAGAATTGGGGCCCAGATCTGAAGCTTTTTGAGAGATGAGGAGAACAGATAAAGCAGATCCCATGCCCTCTAGAGAACACACTTGGGTAAAATTACCTTGCTGGCCAAATGAGATGAAGCATGGAATAGGTTTAATTTGTGTGTTACGTTCTTGTTAATAACAATATCTAATTAAGGTATCTGGTGACAACTTAACGGGCAGAAAAGGAGAAAATCAAGAAGGCTTTATTGAATTTTTCTTTCAAATCCAGCTCTCTGGATTTGAATGAATCCGTCATTGGAGACAGAGCCTTGTTTGTCTGAAATCTGTCTTCAGTCCAGCAGTGTAAGTTGTAGCTTTATTGTCTAGGACCTATCTCTTAAAAGTAAACTCATCATTCTTAGGAAGATCATTGCTTGAAGGGGAGATTAACCTTTACGATGTGATGATGGAAGTTATTGTTCATTTCAAGAGCCTGTGAAGATTGTTTGGAGCTGAAAGTGATGGAAACTGGACTAGGATTTGGTGACACAGATGAGAGGTGGAAATGGAGTCTTTCATGAGGCTTCTCTCATCTGCTTTTTCACAACTGATTTAATTGTGGAGTTATTATTTATATTAAAAAAATAGAAGAACCTAAGAACCTGAAATCTAATTTGTATGTCTGTGCAGCATCTCATGCAACACCATCCGTATCCCTGCCTAGGAACTTTAAGTGATCCTAAATAAACGACGGGTGATTTTTTAATAGCAGAGTGATTAGTTTTGTTTGTTATCCGCTGCACATTCCCCTTCCTCCTCCTGCTGCTGGCTTGCAGGAGAGAACCATGTTGTCTGCAGCCTCTTGCACAGGAAAAGCCCTTTGGCTTTTTCTTTCCTATTCTTTTAATATGGAAGATTTCAAGGCTGTGCATATCAGTGTTGCAAGCTCAGTCCCCTCAGATTGTGTCTACACTAAAACCCAAAAGTACAATGCAGGCTTGTGCAGGCAGACAAGAATTACCTGTAAATTCGAGGAGGGAGGCAATGTTTCTAGGACAGGTCAGCCACAGAAGGTTGCATGAGTCCAGCAAGGACACAAGCGTAGCCCTGACTAAACAGTTCTGTGTAAAATGACACTAAGTTGTTTTTCAGCTCTTCTCTATGTGATTGATCTCCTGTAACAGGACACGAACAATTAACCAGCAGCTCTGCTATTAATAACTATCCCTGAGTATGGAGATAAAATGAATTGGGGTCTCTGTGGATTATTGTCTTTCTCCATCTGACACTTCTTTAGATGGATGACATGGAACAAAAAGGGAATCTTAAGAGTATATAATTGAGTGTGTATTAGGGTTTATGAAGAGATTCCTACAATAACTGTCATGTTCCACCTGACGAAGTAGCTGTTATGTGAACATGCCAAAGTACCACTTTTCTTGCTGTGATCTTTGTTCTCACTTGCTTTCTCTGCATTAGCTTAAAATCTCCTTTAGCCGGAGCCACTGAAGGCAGCCTGAGTAATGACTTGAGTGCAAAATAAGGACGGGAATAAAGAATGAGGTGAACACTTAACTGTCAGAGGCCTCAAATTGGGCACCAAAGTGAAAGGAGACCCACTGTCTCAGAGGCAGAGATCAGCTGCTGTTCCCACCGGTGACAGCTTCTCTGGAAATCAGGACATATCCATTTACATCCTGTTGGAAACCAAAGATCCAGGCACCACTGTGCGAGGCACTGTCAAACCTCAGCTCCAAAGGGAACAGCTACATCGGGCAGATGAAGCACCAGAAAGAAAATGAAGACGTGAAGAGGTGAAATGACTGGTTTTGTGTGTCACAGCGGGTTGGTGGCAGAGCCGGGAAAGGGAACTGTCTGCTCTGGACCGCTGTGTTGGGCATCCCGGATCCTTGGCTGGAGAGTCCTGGCAGGGTTGTCCTGTTGTGTGAATGTTGTGTGAGGAAATGTGATTTCTCAGGAATGAAAACTTACCTACACAGTTTTGTGGTGGGTGCAGCAAGATGGAATCTGAACCTTGATGTGCCGCTTATTTGCTTTTGCTGAGGGTGTGCTGGGAGACCCGTGGCACCAGGACAGCTGTGGTCCTGCTGCACGTGATACCGAATGACAGCAAAAACTGTGGGGTCTCCCAGACCATCCTGTGCCAGTGGGAGACAGGGAGGATTTGCTTTCACACTCTTCAAGGCCATGGTGCATGTCGCTGGCTGCTCTGACCTTCTCCCACCGAGGTGTTTGCAGCTCTGAGCTGCGCATTAACAAGATACCTTCGCTTTGATGGGTTGAAGTCTGTTGGGATTTAGTGCTGTTGGGGTGCTCTCGTTAAAGAAAAGGTGCAGCTCAGAGGTGGTCAGGGTCCCCCACAGCTGGGGAGCAGGGACCACGAACATGGGCACAAACCCTTCCCCTGGCGCGGCTGTGGCTGGTGCAGGGCTGCCCAGGGGCACGGTGGACGTGCAGCTGCCTGTGGACATGTGCTCTGAGATGGGTTACAAAAGGACGCTCTGCCTTCGCAGCAGCGGCCAGCCCTCGTGTCCTTTCACATCCAACAGCACGGAGAAACCTCCCTTTGCATCCCAGCTCTCCCTCCCCATCAGCAGCCCAGCACTTTTTCCATTGCTGCCCTGGATTTTTCCATCCTATTTTTCTTCCTCTAACCTCCCTTTATTTTCCCCCCCTCCATCTTTCAGTTTGACTTGTCACACACACACAGAGTCACAAACTCGATCCTCCCAGAGCCGCAGGCCTGCCAGCAGAGCTCGAATGCGGTGGGGCTGAGGGATGCTCTGTCACCTCCTGCCCCTCCATGTCCCCCCCCGCCCTATTCCCCGCTGATCTATTGCAAAGGACAGGTAACCTCAGCCAGAAAGATGGATGCCACAATTACATTCCCCTTTTCAGCAGCTCTTTCCCCTTGCTTCTTCCTGATGGAAATCGCGGGCAAGAAAAATCTATTATTACTCTCCAAATCATATCAAATATTTATCAGGGTAATTCCCTAGTTATCACCACCAATTGCAAGCCTTAGTCACGTAGTAAATCTTGTTAGTGTCATCTCTGGGAACGTGTCTCGTCTGTCTGCTCAGACGAGTGCTGCAGAAACCAAGTTGCCCCAGGGGAACTTGGCTTATGGGAAAGGCAGTGGAGAAGGAGGAGGTGAGTGCCATCAAAGATGGGCTCAGACTTACCAAATCCCCTTTCTCCCAGGACAGGAGATGATGTCCGTTCAGGATGGGGCTAAGGGGAGAGCAGGCAGGTAGCGTGTGGGATGGGGACGTCTGTTGGGCCACACCAGCTGATGCTTCCTTGATGTGCCAGGTGCTGTACAGATAAACTCATTCCTAATCAGAAACTGTCTGAAACAGGCCAGGCTCAAAACCAGAGATGGATTAACTTCCCCGGGACAGAGATTAAGTGAGTTGCCCAAGGCCGTATAGGAAGTCAGTGGCAGAGACCAGAACCGAGATCAAGGTCTCTGGCTCTAAGTTCAGTGTCTCAGTGACATGATTATTCCTTTTGGAGCACTG
The DNA here is from genome assembly GCA_013399365.1 of Pampusana beccarii. Lineage (NCBI taxonomy): Eukaryota > Metazoa > Chordata > Aves > Columbiformes > Columbidae > Pampusana > Pampusana beccarii. Next base: position 417,092 of record VWYH01001909.1, read on the forward strand.
TGGCTGGTTTGACACAGCACTGTCCTGGGGGTCCTGTAAGTCAGGGCAAACTTGACATCTCTGCTTGCCGTGCCAAGGATTCTCCCCTTCCACCTGCTGTGTAAAGGACTCGCAAATGCAGCCACTCTAGCTGGGCTTTTGTTGTTGTTGTTGGCACCATAATGTTTCCAGATTGTACCTATTTTTAAACTCTTTATTGGGTCAGATCTGGACAGCTTGGAGACTTCAGCTCCTTTCTACCCCTGTGCACATAACTTATTGCTGCAAAGGGAAAAAATGAGCAGCAAATTTCCTCTGCCAGAACCAATCAATCTGGCACCTGTCATCAGCATCACAGCAGCTATAAAATATTTAATTTCTTAATGATGAATTGGCAGATTGTTTAAAAAAGACAACAAGGAAACAAAGAAAAGGAAACAGACACTCACAATCTGCAGTCACACTCTTTGCCAGGCTGAGCCTTTGGAACTGATAGCAGGAATGTGTTTTTCCATCCAAGCTACCTGACAGTGCTGTCTGTTAATAAAGCCCTGCTAGTTATTTTTGGGATGTTCCTACACAGTCACCAGACCCTTGACTTGCCATCCTAGGCTCCCACCACTGATGAGACTCAGCCTTCAGAGAAATTTCTGTGCAGAAAACAGGAAAACAGCTTCTCAAAGGCACAGATCTCCCTCCATCAAGTGCTGATACACTGGGATAAATAAGGAAAAAAACGACCAGGCTGGGTCAGAGCACAAGTGCCTCCAGCCAAGTGTTCTGTCTCCAGCAGTAACCAACATTGTGTCCTCTGGGAAATGTATTGGAATGGGTCAATCAGACAGTGCTATTTCTCTAGCAGGCTCCAGCAGTCTGCAGCCTACGGAGATCTTTGTGCTTTCTAGCTCCAACTGGAATTTTCTTCCACGAGCTTTGCTTAGTCATTTTTTAAAGTTATGCAAACTTTCAGCATCCACAAAACCTTCGCTCAAATAGTCCCATAGTTCAAATAGCTCCTGTATGAAGCTCTACATCTTATTTTGTTTTCAGCATATCACCTACTAATTTAACTCGATGTTCTCAGTTCTTGCATTAAGAAGACAGTGAAAAATCATTCTCTGTTCACCTCCCATCCCTCGGACAGGTTTGGCTCACAAAACAGGGAGTGGCACAGAGATGCCTGGGTTAATGGAGACCAGAATTGGGAATTCTGCAATGGACAGTCCGATTTCGCAGGACATGTCACCTCGCATGCGCCCACAGGTTCCTTCTGCCCCTACGGTTGTGAGCTCGGAGGGGAGCCAGGTTCCTGACCTGTATTACGGGCTGTTTGCAAATGTATTAAGGTGACGCTGGTGACAGTTCCTGATTCAGCTGATGCAGCTGCTGTGGAAAGGGGGATGGCACAGAAAGCAAGACCCTCTGCTGAAGTTGTATGAATTCCTTAAAGGACTTAAAACACACATCCCTGTCCCCATGTCAATTGATATCTGTTCATCTTGCACCTCGGTAAATCCTTTAAATACACAGACAAGCAAACTGCCTGACCGAAGAGCTCCTTTTGCTGTAGCCTGCTCTGGTGGGCTTTATTGCAAATATAGGGCTATTTGGGTCCTTTTTTTTTTTTTTTGCTTGATTAATTTCTAAGTCTTGTTCTTGGGACCTTTTAATTACAAGAGAATCATAAGATTTCACTAAAGCAAATGCAAACTTTTACCCATCACAGAAAAACCTGAAAACCAGAACTTTAAAGTCTTACAACAACCCCTCCCGCCCCGCCTCCTTAAACCTCAGGGAAACGAAGAGGAAGCGAGCGTTTTTCACTCATCGCCGTTTATTATTTTTAAGTCGGTCTCATGATGCGAAGCGGTGACGCTCCTCGGTGGTGTGACCAAACCTACACTGCTCAGCTGGGCGCTGGGAGGTTTTGGCAGCCGCCGGTGGGCGGCTGGCAGCTCCCGCACGGAGCCTTCGCGCCTCCTCCTCCTCCTCTCCTGGCAGCGCGTGGGGAGCGAGGGGACCAGCAGACGTGTGCGGTGGGACCGGCCGGTTGTGGTGGGACGGCAGCGCCCAGGAGATAGCGAGGGTGGTGCAGCATCTTAGCTCTGTTTCCCAGGAGATACCTGGCAGAGCCTTCGAGCTCTGTCTGCTCTGGTGATTTGTTTTAGCCCTCCTGCAGCCATCCTTTGTAAACAGGCAAAAAAAGCGCTCCCACTTGTACAGGAAGGGCTTAACCTCCTTTCAAGACGGGTCAATGCAATTAGGAGCAGTGCCCATCACCACCAGGTGATGGCAAAGTGCTGCTTCAGGGTCTGCTCCAGGGAAAACCAGGGTTTTCCCCCAGCTCCTGTGTCTCCAAGCCACAGAAGGATGTTTCCAAAGCACATTTTGCTCCCAAGGGCGGGTTGCTTTGGCACAGGGTAAGAGGAAATCAAAGGGCAGTACTTTCGTGTCAGACAGCTCGTTTCCCGTTAACTCCGCATCTCTGTCTTCTGCAGATGGTGTTTAACGAGAAGTTTGCTCCATTGATCCTGTCTAATATCTCCTTGGAAAGTGCTGAATGGAAAACATCCTGCTTATCTCTAATCAAAGCCGGTTTTTCTCTGCCTCTGGGCCAAAACACTGCAACAGGCTTGGTCCTTGCGGGAGTAGTGGATGCTGAGCAGAGACGGGAGAACCTGAAAACCACCAGCTTGTTCCCACTGTGCCACCAGCTGTGGGTTTTTTGGGTATTCAAGGGGTAATTAGAAAGCAGTGATCCAGCAGCTCCTAACTAGGTGCTTGCTGGTTGCAGCATAGTAAGTCTGAAGAGGCATCTCTTTCCCGTCTATTAAAATAGACACCACCACCAGCAAAAAAAATAAAACAAAATTGGGAAGTGTGACTCAAAGTGGGGGAAGGAAAAGGGCCAGGGCTGATTGGTAGCTAGACACCCACATCAGGAGAGCATCTCAGCAAAACCGCCTGCATCCCACCGTTGTCAACGTGATTTCAAATGAAACATATGCTTAAGTTGAGAAGGGACTGAGGGAAGAGTTGGCTGTAGGAAGTTTTCGGCTTGCAGCGGTAGAAGGCACACGTTAAGGGTGTTCATGGGGTGGGCACTGTCAGAATCCTCTCTACCACACTCCTTTTCTATAAAGCCTTAAAAAAGAGCTTGAGGTTAAATAGATCCTGCTTTTCTTTCTCCCTTATTCCCCAAAATCAGCCCTGGGCGCTGGTCTGAGGGCGTCCCTCTGCCCTTGACTCTTTGCCAGGCTTGCTTGGCTGGAAACCTTCCTCCAGATGGAGCAGGCAAGGAAAGGTGAGGACACGCAAAGAGGAGAGAAATGAAAATGTATGAACGGCCCTAATTTTGCTTATGTTTTTGCTGTCATTTAGACCGCTATGAAATGAATGTAAAATATTATGATTCTACTCTAATAACTCTTTTCATCCATTTACACTGGCATAATTTTCCTCAGAGTAGAAATTTTTGTCAGAATCTGGTTGGGGCAGATCCTTCATTTTATTATTTGATTGCAAAGAACCTACTTTCTCCCAAATACCTGTTTTTTTTCATTAAAAAGTAATAAGTGAGCATGGCCAGCCAAAGCCACGTATTGCAGTGAAGGCAGACCAGCTAGAGAGCTGGAGAGTGAGAGGGAGGCAGGAATATGTTGGGCACTGAGGTAGGAGCATCACCAAAGCTAATTATAACACTTTCAGCTTAAATAGTTCAGTTCCTTGTTAGTTGGCTTAAGAAATCAAAATTTCTGTGAAAAAAAGCTTCGAGATGGGAAGGTTGCTGGTTGAGTTTCTCGACGGGAACACCATCCCCTTCACCAGGCGTTGCAGTGGGGCAGCGATTCACCCCTATGCCCTCCCCTGTGCTCCTGCCTGCCCTCACCTGACACCAGCCCTATCTTCTACTTTTCCACACCAAACCCGCTATATCAGGCCGTGGCTATTTTAGTGATTTCACAACCCAGAGCCCCGGTGCAGCTGACCATATATGTGCCCGGCGTTGTGCACCCCAGCTGCCATCACATTGCCTCCCCTCTGGTGCTTTTTTAAATTTTACTTTGCTTTATTTTTATTTTCGTTTTCTTGGTGAGCACAAGAGCCAGAAACAAGGGCTGTGAAGCCAGGAGTGCCCCGTGTTGTCACCATACTTGTCCCCACCACCATGCTGCTCACAGCATCTGCTTTTTGTCCCCGAGCGTGCGGGGCTGGACCCGGCTGCAGCCTCCTTTGCAAAGCACAAGCAGAACAAGCCCTGAGAGGCTTTTTCTCTCATCACTCTCTGGACGTTTTCTTCTGCTCTGTCCTCCCAGGGGCTTGGTGCTCACTGGGACAGTCTCTGCCCCAGGATGTGGTATGGGCAGGCAGTTCGGGAGAGCTGCAAGGGCTTTGGGCTCCAGCTCCTGAATGGGAAGCACTGGGGGATAAATTAGGGCATCATGATGTGCACATCTTGCCCTCTGCTTGTGTCAGGCTGGACCTCAAGCCAGGGAGATATGGGAAAGTGTGTGCGTACCCCAGGGCTGTGAGAGCCATCATCTCTCCCTGAGCCTGGCAGTGCATCTCCGTCTACCTGCCCTGCAGGGCTTCTGCCCCAAACGGTTGGGGTTTTCTTGCATTAGCTCATTTTTCCCTTGCAATCACTCATTTTTACCATGCCATAGCTCATTTTGTTCTTGCAGGATAGGTTAGGGCTTGGTTAGGCTCCAGGGCTTGCTTGCTTGTTTTGCTGCTTTGTTTGAGGCTCAGGGGAAAGGAAGGCTGGAGCTGCTGAGGGGCGGGATGAATTGCCAAAGCTTTGGGCTGGAAAGCTAGCATCAGAGTAAGGGGAGAAAACAAGAGGACTGAAGGAGGGTTTCGTTTAGACTAGAGGAACGGGGAGAGGCAACAGGTCATGCAATGCAGGGTTTATTAAGCAGCAAGTAGGGTCTGATGGGAAGCATCCAGGATGGGGAATTTTCCAGGTGAAATACAGGGCAAAATCCCCATTTCCCACTCCGTGGCTCCTTTATTGGGGGATCCTTAGCTATTTCCCTCTGAGATCTCCACAGCCTGCAGCAGCTCTGTGGGATGTGGGGCTGATTCCAGTCTTGTGCTGAGGGGTATCAGAATTACTGAAATATTTGGTCACCCAGTGAGCATCATGGCACGGGGCTCCCCTGCGCCCGCTTCTTGGTGTGCGCGGGCATGTGGCGGTGGTGACCACAGGCCTCTCCGCTCCTGGGCGGTCAGTGCTGGGACAAGCCACCTCCAGGGACACCCATTGACACTGAGGTTTTGCTCGCCAGTTCCTCTGCCTCCTCGGCCCCTGCAAATTTCCTCAGCCAGGAGTGTCTGTGCAGTGCGTACCTAAAGCACATGATGGCACTGCAGGAGCGCAAAACCGCCTCAGCCTCCTCTGCAGCTCTACTGGATCTTTAACCCCTCGGTGGAGGCGAAGCTGCTGCAGGTGCGCTGGCTTAACAGGGACAAGGTTTGGGGACAGTGATGCCCAGTGCTCTGCTGTCCCCAGCTAGGGCAAAGCGCTGAGTCCCAGCTGCCGGCTGCTGCTGCGGGATTGTCGCATCTCCTGGGGACCGGAGGGGACTCAGGTACACGTCTGTCTTATACTGTTTTCTTCAAAGAAAAAACTCTGCTTTAAAAAATTGCTATAAACAGACCAATGTCCCACACAGGGAAAGATACAGGTTCCACAATGCCCCTCACAACTTGGAAAATGCTTGAAATTAAAATCCAAAGAATAGTGAAAGGAGATCTGAGGGCTACAGGAAGGAGGTTTTTTTGTTTTGGTGTCCACATGGTCAGCCACCCAGCTTTGGGGCTGCTGCCACCGGAGCTCCTGTGCAGCATGTGTGGGCAGGGTGACGGGTGCCTCATGCATTCCTGTTCTGCCCTCCTCCTAGGGATGAGGTGAAGCGCAGCCTGTACTTGCTCTTCAGTTCCCACTCCTTGTCTCCTCTGGAGGAGGAGTGCTGCAATCTGGGCCTGAGCCGGTGTTCCTGAGCCTTCCAAAACGCACGGAGGATGCTCTGTGGTTCCTCACAGCTGGATGTGAGGCATCCTTGGTCTTGTCGTGCCTGAGACCATTCCTCTCTCTGCACGAACCCAAATGAACCTTCCCAAAGAGACCAGGCACCAAGATAGGCAAGTCTAAGGCTGATTTGGGCAGCAGCACCCGCAAACCAACGTGCACCAAAAGCACTGAGAAACCTGCCCCTGCCCCAGGCTCCTGTTGCTGCTGCACTGTCTGGAATCACCTCCTGAGCTCACACAGGCAGAGAGATGGTTTCAAACACCCACTGGTCGGGTTCAAGCCCCGGTGCAGGTCTTGTAGGATAATGTCCTGCTGGCTGGCCGATGGGATGTGGAGGAAATTTGTTAGCTTGCTGCTTGCCGAAGTTACTGATCCTCTTACTCAAAAACCAGGGAGAGCTGCAGAGACGAACAGAAAGGCTGCAACAACGTTTCCATACAGCACATGCTTTTTCCTGAAATAATCCCTGCAGGAAAGAAACTGTAAAAATATCTGGATGTGACAATCCTGGTGTTTATCTGTTCTTATCTACAAAGAATCAAAGAGGTACAAAGCCAGCAAGTTCTGCCTAAATTCTCACCAGGTCCTGTCGGTATTAAAAACAGCGTGATCCTGATCACAGAGGTTGCCTTGAATTATCTGGTGGACTCAAGGTGTTTGGCTCTGCTTTTCCTCCTCCTTTTGTCTCTGTAGGAAAAAGTTCTCTCCAGGACTTTTCCATAAGCAACAAGACATACATCCAGGAGAGAAAGCACAGAATCAGGAGAAAAGGGAAAAAACTCCTCTTCCGGGAGAAGAACAGAGGGGTTCTGGTTCCTGCAGCTCTCGTCTGTCTCTCTGGATGGAGCACTCTGTGCTTGAAACCCCCCTGATGTAACTGCAGCTGATTGATTTTTCTCTCTCTTTCTTCTTTTGCACTTGTTTATTTTAATAAAGATAGGAATTTTCTTTTTGGAAACCTAAAGCAAAATGTTCCGATGTCTCCACCCACCCTCCTGGCACTAAGCGCTGATGGTTATTTCAGTGGTTATAATTTGATTTCTGCCTCTCCTGCTGGGCTGATGTGGGAGAAACAATATTTAGGGAAGTTGATTTTTAATTTGTTTTCTGTTGTGTTTGGGTTTATTTATTTATTATTTTTCTCTGAAGCAGGGAAGGCAGAGGCTGGAAATGGTGCGAGAAGAGGGAAAGAGGATCAGCAAGAAAGCACTCTCATTTTCTAGGCCATTCTTTTTCAAGTTTGCAATCTGATGGACAAAAATCACAGTATAACTCAACTAATCGCTTACTCTGAAGAATGCAGAGCATCTCATCTCTTTAGGTATTTTTGTGTTATTCTGATTCTGTCGCAGTGACTCATTAGCTGATCTATGCCAATGATTTTAGGTTTGTAGCCTGAACTGTGATGACCTCAGTTTTGCAAGTGGGGAAACTGAGGCACAGAGTAGTACATTGGCTCCTTGCCCTTTGGCTCGCCTGTGCAGCCAAGCTCGGCTCACAGCACAGGCACTAAGGCTCCCAATTAAACTTAGACAAAACGAGGTTTTCACCAGTACTCAGCAGCCAGTCCTTCTTCAGTGATAACACCGAGCAGCAGATTTTCAAAGAATTCAGCTACTCCTCAGCTCTTGCAGTTTCTTAGAAAAAAAGCTCCTGCATTTTGCTAAAAGGAACGGCTTTTTCTTTGCCAAAAATCCGACACTTCATTTCTAGGCACAGAATTAAAAACTTGTTCATCACTTTTTTCTAGTTTTTAAAGGAGTAGCATCCTTCTTTTCCCGTTTTTCTTTCTTTTTCTATTCTGGTTTCTAGGAACAGGGCTAGTGATTGCTTCTGTGCGTATCTGAAGATAATAGCCTTGCTAAATAATTTTTCCTCTTTTAAAATAGATATCAAGATTGCCTGCTGCATAGTTTACATTTCCTGCTGCGGAGACAAATACTTCAATTAAAATGGAAGGGAGAGAAAGAAAAAAAAAACCACAAACACACAGAAAAAGAAAAATCCTCTACAAAAAAGAATCCTAGAAGGCTTAAGAGAAGTAGAAATGGGCAAATTAAGCCCTTTGGCATTTTGCATATATGCACTCAGGTTTTTGGGATTATTTTGCTCAATGCAAGGAGGGAGGTGCTGGTGAAAGCCCCGGCTACATGAAGAATCCCGGTTGCATTTCTGTCAAGAGATCTTTTTCTCAAACCGCTTTTTCTCCTGCTCCAGTCGGTGTGCAGGACACGTAGAATGGTTTGGTTTCAGATGATCAAGTCTTGAGAATAAGAAGGAAACAGGATAGTCTACCTACCTTGGCTGTGCCTCTTTCCTTCACTTAAGACCGAAATGTTAAATTAATCCCCTGTATTTGATTATGGGACTCCTTGTACCTGCTCTCCCTCCCTCGGCTTTAGCTTCCCGCTGGGGAAAGCACAGCAGTAGAAAACAGCAAGAAATATTCCAGGCTGGTATTAACTCCGGGGACAGATGAGAGGGATGGGAAGTTGCAAGTACAAAATTGCTGCTCAGACCCGAAGATTTTCTCCCTAAGTCCAGTTCAGGATTGAAAGCATTGCATCCAGTTTTGACTGCAAAGTTGGATGGAGCAGGAGAGAGGGAGACTCTATTCATAAGCAAAAGTGCAGTGTGAGTCTGCGAGACTTTCCTGCCAGAAAATACGAGAACTCTGTCCTTCCTTGTATTTGGAAGCAAAGGAAGCAGATTGTGAGGGGCACCACCCAACCCACTCCCGTGCCCCACAGCAAGTCTGAAGCCAGAAGCCGGACGCTAGCTTTTTCTACACTCCTGTCTTAAGACCTTTCTGGGAAACACTCCCGGTACCTTTGCCCTAAATCCACCCTACCTTCCCAAAGCACACCAGGCTACCAGGGCTTCCCAGTAAAGACCAGCCTTGATGCACTGGGGGTGCTGCCCACAGCTGAGGGGTCACTGGGGCTGCCTGGCAATGGCCATCCCTGGGTTGCGGAGAGCACTGGTGCTCTGGCAGGGTGGCAGTGAGTCAAAAGATCTGCTTGGATGGATTAATCAGCCTTGCAAAGGTCTTTTTCCAGGCCAGGGTATAGAGGGAAGAGGGTTGGACTGAGAGCATCGCAGAGCACTTGCCCCCGCTGAGCTGGGATTTGGATCTTAGTTCGTTGAGGATAATTAGGTGATCACCATCAGATGGGTAAGCTGAGCTCTCACTTTCTGCACCATCCCTCTAAAAATGGAGCATATTATTCCTGTTTTTCACCAGCCTGAACCAGCAATTGTCTCTTTGAGCTGCGATGCTGTCCCCATATAATTAAGGCTGTCAGTCAAACTCAGATACCTAAACACTACAAACTCCATGGCTTACGAGGGCTGATCACAGGACTTCATTGCTTGGCAGTCAAAGCAGCACTTTGTGGGCTCTCTTTTCTCATGTTGGAGGAACAAATTGTGGGGCTGTGAGAATGAAACATCCCTGGGAAGGCAATGAGATGCCTCCAGTGCTTACTGGATATGTCTCTCTCATGGTGTCCCCTCTACCCATATATTGATTTTTCCAGTAATTGCGTGTCCCAAATGCTGAGCCCCCTTCTGCAAACGGCTCTGCCACATGTGGCTGTTCCGTGCACAGACTTTGCACTTGTGTTTGTCACTAGCAAAGCTACGCTTTTCCAGAGAGGCTTTAACGGTGCCTGGTCTGGGTGTATTTTTAGAAAATCAACTTCTCTTGGATGTCTTTGGGGGTGTGGAGAGCGGAAAAGCATTTATGAGGTGACTTGTTTCCCAAAGTGTAAAAATCTTTTTATTGTTTTGTACAATCGCAAAGTGAATTTTCCCCTGTGCCCACCCAATATGCTGCCCCTGCAGCAAGGGCAAATGACAAATAACTTATTTCAAAAGTGTTAATATTTGCAAACACCCGTGCAAGACCTGCATCCTGTGTGATTTGTGTGCACAGGGCTGTGGGAGGGTAGAGCGGGGTTAATGTGCTTCTGTGATACACAAATTAAATTCTTCTGTGTGCGTGGGAGGTCTGGCAGTCACCTTCCCATAAATGCTGCTGCGATCTTCACAGGGTCAGGGTCCAGAGGTGGGTGTTTACCTGTGTTGTGTGTATGTGTGTAGCGGCCCAGAAGTAATCGGCTGATGGAAGCTTCTGTGCGGTGTGTGTAGGAGGTCCAGGAGAGACCTCCTGATACAGCGCCTGCATGAGCGTGTGTAACTGCTTGTGAGCTCCCCCCAGAGATTAAAAAAACAATTCTCATTATATACCATCACTGAAAGGCCGGTTGTTTGTCACAGAGAAAGTGACTGGCGCTTAATGACCAAGACATGACCAGTGTCATTTTATTTAGATGGGTGCAAATGATGGAGGAGCTTTTCCTCTCTGCATCCGCAGTCCCAAATTCACTGGTGTGGAGCAGGACACCAGGGGTGAGCTGAGCTCCTGCTCTGAATCAGCACAGCGCCTTGCTCGAGGTGAAGAGCCGCTCAGACAAGCTCTTGTCCGCTCAACAGAGCTGCTTTTGGCTATTCTCTTCTCTGGCGTGAACTTCTTGATCCCTGCCTGGTTTAGCAGCCCTGGTTGGGATTTCTCCTGCATGTGGATTTACTCTTATTGCTGTGAGTTTTGCCGTCCTCAGCAACAGCTTCTGTCCTCTGGGCACGTACCCCAGCACCCTGGTGTGGGTTGCAGCTGCATCCCACTGCCTGTCTGTGGGATAACGGATCACTTCATGCAACAGGGGCTGTTCGAAGGCCCTCGTGGTCCCCTGTGATATCCCAACGAGCAGCCAGATGACAACTATGGGTAAAAAGGAGCAAGAGAGCCCACACCATGGATGTGGGACTCCACAGCTCAGCCCAGCAGTGGGCATGGCCAGGAGGGCAGTGGGTGCAGAGAAGGGGACCCGCGGTCAGTCCCCTCCCCTCTGCACTGTCACCGTGTCACTTCACAGATTGATGTGAGTGATTGCTGGAGTGCTGCGAGGCTTGAGTTTGCAAGCGGGTGTCCTCAGCTGCTGGGGAAAAGGATGTGCATTTACCACGGTTCATCACCAGAGGCCCGGTGTAATTTTGTCTCGCCAGGTTTAACTCGAATACAGCCACTTGGAGGCTCCAGACTCTGCCACAGGGTCTGCTCCTCCGCAGGTCTGATGGCCGCAGGGGCTGGGGAGATGTGGCAGGGGGATGGGTCCTGGGGGGTGGCCCTGCGACCGCTGTGCCCATGTCAGCCCTTTGGCAGGGCTGTGCGTGCAGAGCTGCACCGCTCCCTCCTAACTCACATGGAAGTCACATCCTCTCCTTCTTCCCTCTTCTGACCTCAGTGCTACTGTGGTCTGTGTTAGAGGTGGGGCGCAATTCATATTTGTGGAAAGAAGAGGCAACCACTCTGCTGGGATAAAACCTGGGTGAGAAAAAGCTCACTCAATAGCACGAATCCTTGGGGACCTGGAGGACCGTTCTGCCTGGCAGTGGCTTGAGGGCAGGGCAGACAGAAGAGCAGGGGATGAAGCAGCATCGGTGAGCCTGGGGATGCCCTCGCTAGACTGCGGCAGAGATTCCCCGGTGCTGACGGTCACTTCCAGAGCACCCTGTGGACAAACCCCAGTGCTGTTTGCTGCCTGTCGCTATCTGGAGGAACAAATGAGGCTTACCTGAGGCCAATGATTTTTGAAAACTCAAGCTGTTCAAGGTCCTGAACAGCTTGACAGAACTTTGGCATTAGCTCTCCATCTGTTTCTGCCTAGATTCCTCTGTGTAAAGGAGCCCGTCATGTGCGTGATGGGGAGTGGTGGGGCTGGCTGTGCGTGGGAATGAAGTGGCCAGGAGCAGGGAGACAAGACAACATGGTCACAAGCTCAAAACCCTACATTTGTAGACCCGTTTAAGAGACCTCCTGAATTATCAGAGATTCTCAGGTCACAATCTGGAAGCCCTTAGGAAGTGATAGTGGGAAATGAACCTTATTTCCTTCACAGGAAGCATCTTGGTGCTTGCCAGAGATGCTTTGTGTGGAGAATGCCTTTTCTTGGGAGGTTTGTTAGCCATCTCACGTTTGTTTGGGGAATTTTGTTGAGAGATGAATCAGTGAGTCAGATGAATCAGTGGCTGATGATGGGTGCAGACTGGCAGCCTGGGGTTCGTGTGTGAACGTGCAGGAAGGCAAATAGTTCAGCTAATGGTTGCACAATGGCATCTTGTCACCATTACAAGTGAGTCAACAGGTCAGCAGAATGGTGCAATACAGATGTGTGCGTAAAATGTCCTGTGAAAGACAATCAGAGAGGAGAAGATGCACTGTTGGACTGATCAATGTGCCGTGAGGCTTTGTCATGGGTGTCGTGAGCTTTGTCATTAAATGAATGGATAAATGAAATTGGAAATATAGCTGGAATTCTGCCCCTCTCTCCTCTTGTGGGTAAACAATGACAGGATGAATAAGTGTTCCCCAAACGTGTGCAGAAAGAGGAATGACCAAAAAGGGAGAGAAACTAGGGGGACAGAACTGGAGGGAATTGAGATATTTCTGTCACTGCTGTTCAGAAGGTGGATTAGAAACAGCAGTAAGGACTGAATTAAAAAGATGTGGGTCATTTCTCGGAAGTACTTCAGGATAGCTCAGTAGCTTTCCAAAGCTCTTCGTTATGCAGCCTGCTTCAGCTGCCCTAGTCCTTGTGTCTGATGCTGATGTGACTGCTCCACTCATCCCTGAACTGCTGCCTCTCTCAATCTGTCTTCACAGATTTGAATCTCCCCGGAAGCCTTTCCTGACCAGCAAATCCTTATGCTTGCTCATGGGCAGACCTTTCAGAAGAGAACTTGAAAAAGTTCTTGGTTCTGTAAACTGCCTTTCAGGCTCTGCACAGCTCAGGTATTGCAACGCTCTTCTCTCAGCATCATCATGTCTTGGATGGACACGGTGCAGCTGGAGAGCCCCCCACTTATGGGGCAGCCTTGAGTGCTGCAGAGGAGATGGAAGTACCGCTGGGAAAAACTGGATGGACTGGCTTTGAGAAAAGGTCATGGGCCATGGTAGTGGTGGAGGAGGAAGAGGGGAGGGCTTGAACGCCAGGCTCTAGCTGTGCCAGGAGGGATGGAAAGGGGAAGGCTGACAGCAATGCTCTTGTGGATGGAGCAGGAACCATCGAATTCAGCAAATGCCAACAGAGAGAAAATTCTGAGCAGGCCAGTGCCTTTTGCCTTTTTCAGCGTGAGGTACTGCAGACCTGCTTTGGTTGCTGGTAGCACTGGTCATAAAGTGCATGCCATTTATGTGGAAAAATGACTCGGTTTGGACAGAGTTGGGCAGACGGATGTGACAAGAGTGGTGTCTGACCAGGCTTTCCCATGTGAAGTGTTCTGGCTTTTTTCTGAAGGGAGGAAACCTATCTTCTAAAGAGATAGAAAGAAAAAGAAGAAGAAAAAGGGAAGTTGGCCCACTGGCAGTGGTGGGGCCATGCTTCTTCTCTGAAGATGACTCTTCAGCTTCTTGCTTTACCCTTCTCTCTGCTTTTACCACATTGCAGCTTCTTCCACAGCAGGACTTACCTGGACCCTTTGCCTGGTACAAGGCTGGGCTGGAGATGGGTGGTGGGAGAAAAAAAGTGTGAGGGAAGCAATAGTTGGGTGGAGAGCCCTGGTATCTGCAGCAACTCCAAGTTCTCTCTCTTAGTGCTCAACTTCACAGCCCTTTCCGTGTCTCGCTCCTGTCACTGTTCATCTTCTGTCTCAGTAGGTTTCTCTTTCTCTCTGTTTTAAACAAGCCCTTTCAAGCAGCTCTTGTACGGATGAACTTAAGCTGCTAGATCGTAGCTCTCTACCTTTAACTTGCCATACCCTGATTTCTGTTCTCAGTGTTGCCCCGTCCCATCTATTTTCTCATGCTTTAACTCCATCCCAAGTGTGACAGTCCAGGCCTGAATCTAATGTTACTTTGTCTTTGGTCCTGACCATCTTCGTGATGGGTCTATGCATCTTTAATTAACTTTAAACCTGCTGGGCGCTACAAGGATGTTTTTAATCTGCAACAAGTGCAGGAGAAGCTTGAAGGCCTAGTGTAGTAAAATAATCTTGTTGAAGGTCATGCACTGACTCTTGGCTGGGGCTGATATTAGATGCAGAGTCCCTGACTGCTGAAGAAATGTTGTAAAAAAAAAAATTACATTTCCCTGCTAAAATGTTTGGAAAGTGCAAAGCGGAACAATGCGGGCGAGGAGTGCAAAGTGCTGGGTTAGGCTTGGGGGACCAGGGAGCATGTTCAGCTGCTGTGAGCGTGGTGGCCACGCTGCTCAGGCACGAAGCTTTTAAGGCAGCATTTGATTTTGTACATGGCCATGTTTGCTTTACGTGAGCAGAAGGCGGTGTTGTAGCACACAGACCAGGGACGGGAATTTAATGTGTGGATTAAAAGTGAGGTGTCACACAAGGACTGCCAGCAGGGAATACACACAAAGAGGCACATGGAAAAGAAAGAGGTGCAGAGACCTTCTATAGGCTCTGTCATGGATGTGGGTTTGTTAAAAAGCATGCTGATTTCTTCCATTTGAAGCTTTTTTATTTCCACGGTGCTGCTATGTTCTATCAACCCAGACGCTGCCTGTTCATGAGCCCTCATCTTCTGCAGCACCTTTTCATTGCTACTTTCTTCCTGGCCTGGGTTCACTTCAGTTGCTACTTCGCTAAAACGCTGCCTCTACCAGCAGAAAGAACCTACAGGGACGAACCTGCAAGCTGATGGCTGTGTTGATGCCAACACTTCGCTGCAGCCTCTGCAGCCGGGTGCTCGATGGGAGGAAGGTTCCTCCTGCAGAGCAATTTTGAGGGCAAAATCTAAGAGTGGGGTTGGCTTAACTTAGATCAGGCTGCATCTGTCTTACAGCCTCAGCATTTGGGGTGTGGGAGCATTAGTACGGTACCCATGTAACTGCAAACTATTTCTAGGGGAGATGAAACTTCTGTTTTTCTCCCCCATTTCCTTTCTCCCTCCCCATCGCTGTGGTCAGGCTTTCAGGGCACTGCCTGTGCTATTTGTGTCACTCCTTTTCCTGGGTAACTTCTCTTCTAGTATCTCAGCCCCCCCTCCTGAAAGCTTTCCATGAAACCCTGTCTCTCGTGATCTGCAAAGTGTTTATGACTTTCACACTGCTCCCACTGCTATTCCCTTTTTGGCCAGCCTGGTTCCTCCTCTATTAGAACTGAAATGGTCCTGGTTGGTGCATGCAATTAATGGCCAAGGAAATGTTGCAAAACTCCCCCAAAACTGCCGTGCCCTGCGAGACTGGTGGAAGAACTGGAGGCACTGGTCCAGCTCAGTCTGGGAAAGGTCACTTGAAGGCTGAAAGGGGTTGACCTGATCTTGCACATGCAAACAGAACTGGACTCAGCTTGGGAGAAAAAGGATATTATAACAAATTCCTCTTTATCAGTTCAACACTGGCTTCAAGTTTTACTCTGTACACATAATAGTCACACAGGTTCTGCAGATTCCAAAAATACAGTGTTCCAAATGCATGCAAAATGCATTTGGATCTGGCTTAACCACTCTTTTGGAATTTATGGCTTTGTAAGTAATGGAACTGGGCTCTCAATTATGTGGACAATTAATATTCTATGTTCTTCTCCTGGTAGAGTAAAGCGGCATAAAAACCTTAATCTCTAAAAGCTGATGTATAAAGCATGCTACGAACTAACCCCAGGAGATGGTTTACATTTTCTCTAGGTAATGTGTATACAAGAACTTTGCCACAGCTCTGAGGAGCTGTGCCTGCACTTCCTGCCGGAGTTGGTGCAACATTTTCCTGTCACACAGTGTCAAGTCACGATACTGAAACCATAAACATGAGGCTCAAGGGTCTCAGCATTGGTCACTGCCTGTGGCAGCACTCTCAGTACTTGCAGCAAGCATATCTGCTACACAGGTTTTTGCTCTTTTGTTTGAGAGCTGGGTGGTTTTCACTCAAAACAGGGTTCTGTAATCTCTCCAGGTAGCCACGATTCATTAGAGCTGCCTCTTGTTTCAAACTTGCCCAGAGTGTCAGAGCAATGTGGTAGGGGCTTAGTATTTAACCATGTTTCGGTGGTGACACAGAATCCTGAAATCAACCTTTCTTGTGTCCAGTTTAAAAAAACCTGAGATCTGCAGTCCTCCGTGCCCTGCACACCTCTCATGTTTGATAGTCTGAATCAATCCTTGCCCTACAGCAGACTCATTATTATCAAGAGAACTGGGGAAAAGGAGGTGGAATAAGTAGGATAAGGCAAAGCCACAGTAATACAAAATGTATGTAAATTAGGCTACGAGATACCATAATAAGGATGTAATGGAGGGGGAAAGAAAAAGAAAATGAGCCCTATTGTTGCTTCAGTAAGAAACTCTAGCATTGGTCTGAGGTGGTAAATCCAGCTTTCTCAAGGCTGCGGAAAGGCAATTACATTGCTTCTAAGCACAACACATTTCAGGCCAAGGCACCGCGAACATCCTCGCATCGATGGTGACAGTGAATCCTCGTCTCTGTGGCCAGCCCAGGAGTGACCACAGTTCATCCCAGGCAGAAGGGCAGGGAGATGCTGGGATGTTCTGTGCCAACCTGCATCTCTCCAGGGGACAAGGATGCTCCACCGTCACTCCCTGCTGGTCCACGAACACTTGGCAAGAGAGCCTGGATGCCTCCACCATCTGTGTGAAATCCTCCCAACCATTTAGATTAAACGTTGACTTCAGTAAAATGTAGGGCTCTTCGCTGACCTGGCATAGTCCATATGGAGTAGCTGCCACAGATAGTGACTATCTTGACACTGATTAATCACTTTTTCTATTTGGGTATTTGTCCCTCGTTACTTGACATAGTTCTTCCCTAATAGCTTTTGAGTAGTTCTGGGGTATGTGTATGACCTTGACTTTGGGGAATAGCCCATCTGATGACACACATTACCTACTCCAGTGTAGGCTTGGCTGCTTTTCATCAAACTAACTTGGACACGAGATTTTGGGGTTTTTTTCTTTGCCTGGCATACACCAATACCTGTCCTTTTCTGCAAGGGGAAACACCTTAGTGGTGCTGGATTGTTTGGTTTAGGCGGCACCATTTGCAGCAGGGCTTGGTCTGTGCTGTATATATGTGTGTGTATATATATATATATGCAGAGACTGTCTCTGATTCCATATCCTTACCTGTCACTTATAGTCACAGGCATGACAAGCAATCTGCATTACTGATGTTCCTTGCTTTGAAACTAGCAGGTAAATGATCTGTAACTGGAGTCAATCACTGCTCAGACAGACAGCAGCCAAGCTGTCTAACACCCCAAACTAAACACAGGGTTTCTCAGTTTTAATCTTCTTCTCTTCTTCAAAGGTACGAGATCCAGAAGCAAAGGTCTCGCAGGCTGATCTTTCATCAAGTGGGGAATTACTATGCCCACTTCATATGGGGAAGCATCACAAGTGAGAGTTTTAGGCATCAAGGTGCTCCAGTAAGGACCTGTTGTGATGGTACCAGTTTCTCAGCTCCTTCTCCAGCCCTGGTGCAGGGTGTGTGTGGATCAGCGCTGTCTCTACCCTGTGTCTGACAAGTCAGCTGGAGTTTGCTCCATGAGGGTGACTCACCAGCTCCAGGAACCAATGTATTTGTGGAAATTGCAGCAAAAGTATCTTAAAGACATTTTCAGGGCTTTTTTCCCCCATTTTTCCATGTGGTTTATATAAAATTTTTCTTCTCACCAGAATAGCTGGGGAAATTCAACATACTGTTAAATTTTTGAGACATTTCCTTTGGCTTTTCCTACCCACTCAGACAACCTTTCAGACTTGGACAGATGACTGACTTGCTGAGTATAAGGAGTGACAATGTGTCAGCTGAACCCCGAGGACGTGGTAACTGTCTACACACCCTGAGCCTGGACCACAGCTGCAGCATGATGTGGTTTAAGCTTAATTCACCGCAGGCGACTGCCAAGCTGAGTTGTATTAGCTGATACTAATTAGGAATGCACATCTGGCTGGAGCTGTAGCCCCTTTGAGAGCAATATTGGGTTGGCTGGTGTAGGCTGACCACATGCATGAGCTTCTCAAGTGCTTTTGGAAGTTCTTGTGATGCTCCACAAATTGTGGTGGTGTCAGCATCTCAGGTATGCTCTCTCCCATCTGATCCATGAATTGCAACTGAATAGTTGTCATGGATGGTCCTTTCACTTAAAGTAAGGCCTGGTTTGTTTAAACTTGAACTAGTTCTTGCCATGTTCCTCAGCCTCTATTTGCAGATAGACTTGGGAACTGCTTCGGATGACTACTGAAGCAAAAATATCCTTTTTTTCTGGGAAATAGCTGGTAATCCATATGTGATACTGGGTTAGCTGTGACCTTGAAATCACCAGAGATACAGACAGCCCCATCTGTTTGCATGGCTGTCACCAGTTGTTTCGTTCAAGAGTTTCACTAACTTTTCTTTTTGGCTGGAGTTCACAAATTATTGTCTTTTAATGTAAACAAGTACGAGATGTTTTGTCAGCCCAGCTATATCGTGGCCGTCTTACGCTGTGTAATAACTTGCTTGAGATGAGAGAGGTTGAATATATGCTGTCTGCTGTTGTGTTACTTATATTATGATAATGTTCAGGAGAACAAAGATTACTTGGGCATGTGTTTCTTAGAAACACAGATTTTCTGTAATACCTCCTTTCTAAGAGATCTTTTATGATCCTCACAGTAAATTGCCAGCACAGTGAATCATGTTTCATTTTAGATGTTATTCTTGTCACTTTAAAGGATTCCAAATAATACTTTTGTTTCTTGTGAACCGAAAGAGGCAATTACATAGACATTATGACTTTCTGCAGTCATTGCACATTGTTGTATGCAAGCTGAAGAATATGAAGTTAACCAGCATCGACTTTCTAAACTGGTGGCTGCGTTTGATTTGCCAGCTTGCATGTTTTCCGCTGGTGCCCCATCCCTTGCAGTTTCTATATCATTTGTCCTTGAACAAATAACAATGTGTATTGTGAAACTGTCCCTTGTGATAGAAGCAGAGCATTCTCTGAACGTCCTTCAAGCTCTACTTCCCACTTGACCCCTAAGTGTGGCTGTTGGCTGGATTTTGTGATGATCCCAAACTCTCCAGCATCTTCAGTGAGTCTCCATTGAAATGGTAATTTCTAGAGCATACTTCAGGCTCATCTCAGCTTTAGATAAAAATTAAACGTGGATTGCTACATTCTGCATATCGAATACTAAAAGATGCACTCATTTGTCCTCTCTGCAGACACAGGATGCTCTGCCAATTTCCTTAATCCAGGCACAGACGCAGTCAGCAATTGTTTCCATTCACTTTTGATTCCATCTGTAAAAGGAAATACCTGCAATCACAAGAATCTTTTCAGAACAAGAATTTTGCAGAACTTGCCCCATTTCAACGAACTTTTTGTCTGCTGGCTTAATGGGCACCACCTGGCTGCACATCAGGGTGTCAGGTTTAGCTCCCATCGTGCTGCCCTGTGTTTTTCATCACAGAGATCATCCATTATTTTAGGATTTCCCCATCTCTGTGTCTCTCTGCTGACCTGCCAAAGGAGTCCAACTCTCACCCCCGCCATATTTTAAACTTTTCTTTATAAGTGGATTGCTCACTGACCTGATGTTGCAGCTTATATTTAATATCAGTTTTCACTGGTGTTCATGAGTACTCACTCCCTATTCCATCAACTTCTAGATTAGTATCCCATCCTCATCTCACATTTTTGCAATTTCTCTGTCTGTGTGGTGTTAATAATACCAGCAACACTATGGCTGGATCCCCAGTAACACTTCTTAGTTATCTACAGCAAGACAGGAGCAGATACATGAATGCACTACCATTTATCAGAGCAAATGAAGGCAGAGAGCTTTATTAGAAGGCTCAGAGCTGATTTAAATTAATATTGCCAGCTGTGAGGTTTTACAAAGCCTCTTCCAGAAACAATAGCTGTGTCTGCACTGTAAATTAAGGATGGTATTGAGAAGTACTCACTTTTGTAGCAAGGCATCAAACATTGATTCAGGCACCCACCCAAGGAAAGGCTGGGGAGGGGTGTAAAGTCCTGGGCTTTGTCCACTCTACGAGTCTCCATTTATTCTTTGTGCCTGGCCGTGTGCAATTTGTTCCTGTGATAATAGCAATGTCGTGGTCCAGCCAGCTGGATAAAACCAAGATGCAGGTTCATGAGAGCTCGGCCATAGATAAACCTGCTGTTACCTGGCTCAAGAAAACATCTGCTGCAGCTGAGCACATCTCCATGACTTGCCAGCGTGGTCTAGCTGGGAGCATGGCAGAGGTACAAAGGCAGAGAGTCGTTCGCTCCATCCAGTGCATTTGAATTATAGGATGTGAAGCATGATCTTCCAGAAATGGGATTCAGAATTTCACTACAGTTTCTCTCTCTCTCTCTCTTTTTTTTTTTTTTCCCCCCAGTTTAACCCTGGCTAATCTGGGGCAACCAAATCAAGTGACACACTGATATAAGCCATATTCCTCCTTAATTTCTAGTCCAAACTATACTTTTCATTACTTCCTTTTTTACTGAAAAAAAAAAAAACAACCTTTTTTTTTTTTTTTTTCTTTCTTTTAAACAATTGCAAGAAGAACAATTCACTCAGGGCATGTGCGGGCAGCTACCAGTTTCACTTCCCTCCTTGTTCTCTGCAGCTCTCAGTGACGTGAGTGCTGAAACACAACACTGGCATTTCAGGACGTTTCTCGCTCCAGGTCCTTGAGCGATACCCATGCTGCTTTCTCCTGCACGTTTGGCTTCCTGAAGATGCCCAGGAGAGGAGCTTTTCCTCCGTGGACACTCGTGGTGCTGCTGGTGCTTGTTCCACCACGGCTGGCAAACTGCCTCCGCACCCCCTGCTTGGAGGTACGTGATCTCTAAACGAGCACAAAATCTTTCCGTTTCTCTGGTGCAACTCTTCCTTCTGCTCGGGAGATTTGTGCATACAGTCTACTGTTTGTTAGTTGTCTTACGAAAGCCCATCTTTTTTTTCTAAAGGCTGTTACCAAGGCAATTGAAGTAGTTGAAGTAAACGCGGGTCTCAAAAACATCCGAGAACCAGAACCAGCAGCATGATCCATTGCTTATTGGTGGCTTTCTGTGCCTCTGAGGTTAATGTAGTACAGTTAATCTAATGGATTGTTTCCCTTCAGGAAGAGATCCAAGCCTCGTCTATATTTTTTGCAAAATACACTATTATTCACCTGATTTGTACCATAGAGTGATTTCAGTAACCAGTACCCAGATTTCAGATACCAGTAACCCAGGTAGCTGGCACTGATAAACTGCCTTTTGCAAACTTTTGCTGACAATTATTACTTACAGAATAACTGTGGTTAGAACTTCGTGCTTATCTGTAGCGGAGCAAAGCTGAGAGCTGATCCTGGACACTCAATGCATCCTCATGTGCTTGTTTTGCTGTCTCTCTCAAAGGTTGCTGCTGGTTCATCTGTAGCCTCAGGAAACACTGTCCTGTAGTTTTGCACCTGCTTCAATCAAAAAGAAATGTAGCTCTTCCTGGGTAGTGGAACCGGCTCTGTTAGATGTGGGAAAGATGCTTAAGATGCATAAGATTATTTACTAAAAGTCAGGGTAGCTCATTTAGAATCTAACTACAAGGTTAGTCATTCTGCTCCCACTTTCCTGACGGTGTGATTTTCTGGCACTTCATGAAGAGCAGATGTTGACCATGATTAGATCTGCCACTGTTTCAGGTCATCCCTGACAGAGCTTTCACATGCATGGGACTGAATGTCTCTGGAGTTCCTGCTGAGGTTCCAAATACCACCCGGAACTTGGATCTTAGTTTCAGCAACCTGAAATCACTGGGGCCAAATTATTTTTCATCGGTTCCTGAACTGCATCTTCTGGATCTTACAAGGTAATGAGCTCTTTTGTGTGGATACTGGCTAATCTTGCTTCACCAGCTGGGCCACTATGGCTGCTTATTTGGGGGTCTGTTGGTTTGGGGGTCTGTTGGTCTTGGTTGTTCTTTTCTATTATTATTTATTTACTTATTTTGCTTTCGACTTTATCCCTGTGTCTGTTGCTCTGCACATCCCCGTGGTCAAGTGACATTCAACATTTAGTCCAGTTACTGGGTGAGCACCCTCTGTGCAGAGCTAGGTCTGTCAGTCTGATCTTGTAGGTTGGGATGTGAGAAGGAGGAGGAAGATGGTTTACTTCTCTCTGAACATGAGAAATGTCAGACTTTTCACGGTTACAAAAACTCAGAAGTGGAACATCTTGGGTGAGCTATTTTTCTAATCACAGTTTAAGAAAAAAATAAAAGGAAGGTACATTCGTTTTCTAAAAGGCTGTTTTAAAATATCAACATATTCTCTTTTTCCTTCTTCTCACATATCTGGGGGAGGAGATGGGGGAGGCTTATTAGCAAATTTGAATTGATGTATAATTTCCATTGACTTGAGACAACAGTTTCTCTGGGTAAATTGTTTCACTGAAAAATGTCACTCAGTCTCATCACAGTTACAGCTGCAAAGTGGCTGAGTGGCAGAGCAGCTTTGCTGTAAGGCACTGGCTGGATTATAAAGCTAATTTTGCTTAAATTCACTGTGGAATGGGTTTGGGTCTCAAATTTTGGATCTTCCCATGCGAAACAATCTTTAGGTGACCACCTTCTTTTTCCCCTCTCCCTTTTCTCCTTTGGAGACATCATTGCCTGGGGTCTGTTGGCTATCAGCGGTTTTGCTGATGACACCTGAGAGAGTTGTGAGCTTTGCCACTGCTGCGTCCTGCTGGTGCCATGGGACTGCCCAGCTGGGACTGAAGTGACAGTCTGAAGGTGCAGGGTGGAAGGGAGTGCAGTATCTGCGTGGCTCTGCCATCGGCGATGGTCATTAAGATGTTAGTTCGGCCTAAACAGAAAGCTAAAATGCTGCTTTCCTGCTGCCTGCATGAATGTTTGACCTTTGCTGTGGCTCGAGGTCTCTTTGCTTTGCAATGCAACTTCAGATTTAGAGAGGGAGGAGGAGGTGAGAGAAGGTCTCCTGCTGTGGGACGGTTCCCTTTGCACATTCAGGAGTGCTTAGTGCTGTAGTATTCGCGAACACGTAATGAAAGGGACAGTATTTCGTGCACATTTATTCTCTTTTCCTGCTCAACAGGTGCCAGCTCCATACAATAGAAGATAACTCTTTTAAGGATCTTCATAAGCTTTCCACCTTAATTTTAACTGCCAATTCCCTCCAGTACCTGGGGACTGCAGCCTTTGATGGCTTAACATTGCTGAAAAAACTAGTGTTGGTGGAAACCAACATAACATCTCTGGCTGACCTACCCATTGGACACTTGCATACCCTGCAGGAACTGAATTTGGGCCACAACAACATTGCCTCGCTGAAGCTTCCCCAGTATTTCACCAACCTGACCTCTCTCAGGTATCTGAGCTTTTTCTCTAATAAGATCACACATATCTCCAAAGGAGACCTTGATGTCCTGAGGGAAGGGAACAGGCTCAACCTCACACTGGTGCTTTCCTTGAATGATATAAAGTACATACAGCCAGGGTCCTTTGCGAAGATTCACCTTGGTGAGCTGGTTTTAAGGTCCTCTTTTGAGAACTTCAATGTGATGCACAGTTCTCTTCAAGGTCTGACTGGTTTACAGGTCAACAGACTAATAATTGGAGAATTCAACAACAACCAGAGACTAGTGAACTTTCAGAGTGGACTCTTGAGTGGACTGTGTCAGGTACAAATGCAAGAGTTTGTCTTAATCTGTTTCAGAGATTTTGAGGATGACACAGACACTCTTTTTAACTGCGTAGGCAATGTCTCCAGTATTCGATTGGTGGACCTCCAACTCGAAGAGGTGTCAGAGGTTCCAATGTTCTCTCAGGTGAAACAGCTGGAATGCAAGAAATGCAAGTTTAAGGAAGTGCCTGCCATGAAGCTGTCTCTCTTCAAGGAGCTGAGAGTGCTTCGTATTACCAAGAGCAAATACCTCAATAGCTTCCGGGAGAAATTTCACACTCTAAGTAACCTGGAGGTTGTAGATCTGAGTGAGAATCGCCTCTCCTTCACTGGTTGCTGTTCCCAGCAGTTTCCAAAGTGTCCGAATTTGAAACACTTGAACCTCAGCTTCAATTCTGACATCAGTGTGACTGGCGACTTCACTACTGTGAAGAATTTGTTATATTTGGACTTTCAGCACACCAAGTTATTTGGTCCTGGTTCCTACCCTGTCTTTCTATCTCTTCAGAAACTCATTTATCTCGATATTTCCTATACCAGAACTCATGTCAAAGCCCAGTGTACATTTTGTGGCTTGAACTCTTTGCAAGTGCTCAAGATGGCCGGCAACTCCTTTGAGACTAATAAACTGGCTGACAGCTTCAAAAACCTCAGTCGCCTGCACACTTTGGATATTTCAAATTGCAAATTAGTGCAGGTGGATCAAAGTACATTTGATGCCCTCTCTGAACTAAAGGAGCTAAACATCAGCAACAATAAGCTACTGATCTTTGATCCTGGGGTCTACAAGCCGCTCCGAGCCCTCACAGCCCTGGATTTCAGCAACAACCAGCTGAGCGTCCTGTCGGACTCAGCCCTGGAAATCCTGCCTGATAGTCTGGTCCTGTTAGACGTCTCTCAAAATCTGTTTGATTGCTCTTGCGTACACGCGAACTTTCTGAAATGGGTCAAGGAACAGCAGGAGCTACTGCAGCACGAGGAGTTGATGATATGCCACACACCCGCGTACGTGACGAACGTGAGCCTGTTGAACTTTGATCTGTCCTCCTGCCAAATCAGTGCAAGCATGGTGGCATCCTCGGTGATCGTGTTGCTTGCTGCAGTGGTGTTCCTCTTCCTGATTTACAAGTACTACTTCCAGCTATACTACTCATTGGTGCTGCTCAGTGGGTGTAAACACTCTGCAGAAAGGGGTGACACCTATGATGCGTTTGTCATCCACTCCAGCAAAGACCAAGAATGGGTGATGAAAGAGCTGGTGGAACCCTTAGAAGGAGGAACACCTCCCTTCCATCTCTGTCTTTACTACAGGGATTTCATACCAGGGGTACCCATTGTCACCAATATCATCCAAGAAGGTTTTCTGAGTAGCAGAAATGTCATCGCAGTCATCTCTACAGACTTTCTGGAGAGCAAGTGGTGTAGCTTTGAGTTTGACATTGCCCAGTCCTGGCAGCTTGTTGAAGGAAAGGCTGGGATCATCATGATTGTACTGGAAGAAGTGAACAAAGCCTTGCTGAGGCAGAGGCTGGGGCTGTCTCGGTACCTAAGGAGGAACACCTATCTGGAGTGGAAAAACAAGGAGATCAGCAGGCACATCTTCTGGAGGCAGCTGACAGGAGTCCTGCTACAAGGCAAAAGGTGGAATCACGAGGAGGTAAAGCTCATGTGAGAGAAAGAGAAATCACATCAGTTCCGTCCTGTCTCCCATCCTGACCCTGGCTGATAGCTGCTGCTTGGAAGTTGGTTCTTCTGTGGCTGTTCGGAGTTGGAGGAGGTAGATGGAGACACTGAAAAATCACTACAGAAATACGTGCCTTGCTGGTCACCCTTTCTCAAGGGAACATGCAAGCTAAGGAGTGACAACAGCTGGAAGATCTGCACATGCCTGAGCTCTGTGTTTGTTTGCGGCTGTCCATCAAACTGGTCCAGCTACCCACACAGGTCTGTTGGGCTGGTGAATAGATGGACTCTTATTGTAATTTGTCTGGGGATCATTTATCTGGTGGAACTTCAGAGTCTGTTGCTTTGAGTGAACCCCAGGATGTCCAAGGAAGAGCGAAAATACAGGATTCTTCATTCTAAAAAGGGTGGGAAACAGAAACAGGATTTGGATCCTGAAAGACTTGGGTCAGCCTCCTTAGGCACCATGACTTAAGGGAAAAAGCCCTACAAAGCGGTGCCCTGTATGCACAGACAGTTACTCGGTGATGCTGAGCAGTTATGTTGTCAGTGGGGGAAGGTTTCCATTGGTGGGAAATTTCCCCAACATATTTATTTTCATTTTCTTTAGACCAAATATTGAAACCTCCAAATATTTCCATTACCTGAAACTGTTATTTATATCCAGATTATATAGTGTGAGAGAGTCGTTTGAGGTTTTCTTGAGGGATCCAAGGATCAGTGAGACCAGAAGAAGCTATAGAAATTATTAACACCTTTAAAATCAAGGTATTTCTTTGCTCCACCTGCTTCTCCTCATCTAATGTTTATACTGTATGAGACTGCCCTATGTGAGCAACACTGAGCCTGAACAAAGTGCTTTGATGTTTACAGCCAGCCAGTTCTAGAATAAACTTTTCCACTCTCTGGACCAGCCTTAATTCACTGTTGGAAAGTGCTGTAGGACCCCCCAGCCCATGGGTTGAAATGGACTTTAGAGATGTTTGGAGCTGAGTCCATCTGCCTTACCCCCATCACACCATGGCATGCTCTGGTCCTGGTCAGCATCCCATCAACAGTTACTGGATGGTTTTGCCTTCGTTTCACTGAGACCATGCCTGCATTTTGCAGGGAGAAGAGGCAGAGGAGAAAAGTCTGTGTTAGCTAAACTGAATGTATCCCAGCACTGCCCTGAATAAAGGGAAGGAAAACATAAATGCCATTGAACCATATTACAGAGCACTCCCTTGATGTGTCGAATATTGAACACTGCTGGAGTATTGCTCTCTATTTACAGAAGGCTTTGGTTGGGATTAATCACTGAATTAGTTGAGTTTTAAACTTGCAAATCCTTCTATAATCAGTGATGTTCTACAGAGATAAAACAGAAGCAATTGAGTGGTGAATCAGATCTGATATTTATTCAGAATAAAGGGCCTGATCCATCTCGCTTTTCTAAGCACCAGTCAGCGACATCTCTGTGGAAGCCGGTGATAAGTGAGACCAACATCAGACACTATTTGAAAAAGGGGGAGAGTTTGTTCCAGGGCTTGTGCTGGCAAAAGCTGAATCACAGCTCCCTCTCTCTGTGCTGTCAGCAGTACATTGGGATAACACTACCAAAAACAGCCACAAAAAAAACCTGAGGTTTTCTGTGACCCGTGAGATGAAGCTTTAATAAAACTAAGCTCGATGCTACGCTCGCTTGCCCAAAGAGTTCGTTTTGCATCTGCTAAGTGTCATTGCAGTGATTTCTGAAGTGCTGAGCTCCTCACCTCCACTGTGAGTGATGGGTCCCGAGTTCTGCATCTTCCCAGGGCAGGGGCTGCTGGAGCTGGGGAGGGGGTGCAGCAAACCGGGGCACAGCTCAGGGTTCCCTGCGCTGAGGCTAAAGAAGAGCACAGGGGACAAAGCAAATATTAGCCTGGATTTCAGCAGCTACAAGTTAAATTAGAAAACAGAAAGAGGAAAATTTAAATGGGGTGGGAGTTCCTGCTCCTGAATTGAGCAGCACTGAAGCTGCGTTTCTCCATCGCTCTTCTCTCTGTGGCTCTTCTACAAACAGTTCAGTGTATGTGTATTTCTGGCACAAAGCAGAGACTCCTACGATTCTTGACTGTAACTATAATACTGAGTTTCAGAAAGCCTGCAAGTGTTTGTGGGCATTATAGTAAGTGTTTAGGGCAGTATCATTTAAAAAGCGAGTGTTTGTTGAATATCAAAGCAGCTTTCGGAGGAGAGCTGGGGCGATGCTGGGTGGAGACTCCCCGCCGTACAATTTAAAAAGAAAACAGTCACTTGTTCTTCTCTTCCTAATCACAGCAGAGGTGGATACATGAGTTGCCCCAGGACTTCTTACTGCCCGAGAGAAAGCACAAAACCCATTGTAGCTTCTGGAAGGGGCGAGAGGAGGGAGACGGAGACTGGAGCGTTCAGAAAATAAGCAAGTTTGGCAGAGGTTCATGCTCTGCAAGCCCTGCAGTCACTGTTACTCCTGCTCCCCTCGTGCGTTTAGAGATTTCACTTCGTGCCAGCAATAGCTGGTGCTTTGAAGACACAAACTGGTTTCTTTTATGACCGAGACCTTCAGCAACAGAACCAGGATAATTTTCTTTTTGCTGCGTGGCACAAGGAGGCTCAGGAGGACAGTCTGGCTGGTGACACCAACCCCTGCTGATGGGACCTGGGTGCCAGGCAAGGCCATGTGCTGTGAATGTCCCAGCCCTTCCCAAGGGGTCATTAACCTGCCCTGGCAGTGCCGGCTTCCATACTTTGTGGTTTATACATCTAGGAGGAAAAAGCCTGCACGAACAATTATATTTTCACCAGAGAAAAAGCAGATTTGTTTTTAGAAGACTCAAAGCAACTTTCCACGATGCTATAAATGGGGAAAATATTGTGGTTCAAACAGAAACACACACATATTTGCCTTTGTTATAGGAAGCAAATTTCTGAAGGAAAACTTTGAACATTCTCACGTCTCCAAACATGTTGGCGTGCGTTGTTATTTGGAAGTGTTCACTCTGCAGCAGGTAGCTTTGATATTATTTACTTGTTTGAGTGAATAAACGAGCAGCCAACCAAACATCCATGCAGATCTGCATTCATGTCTCATATAAACAGCTGAACACACTCCAGTTATTAAAGCATCTGTTTTGCTTAGGTCATAAAAACAGATGGAGATGAAGCTCCAAAGGGCTGTTGCATCCAAGCTATTTCATGTCATTTGTGATGGGGATGTGCCCCGATTCCACCACGTACTTAATTTGACCCATACAAAATGCCACTACAGCTGAAGCTCCGGTCTTACGTGCATTACAGAGGGCGATGTCTCGGAGACCATCATCATGTGCCAGCATCATCACCAAGATCTGCTTTGCAGCGAGGGCTCTGAACAGAGCAAACCCTCATTAGCGTGATTGCGTTTGCGATCTCCACACCGGAGCAGAGACATTCGCATCGCTGCCCACCTGGATCTGGCTGGTTGCAGAAATGGCACCGCGTGATGCTCCCTTGACCTCCCCAAGTCTTAGCACAGACTTCCAGTGTCACTTAAAAAAATCAGCAAAACAAGGAAAAGCAGCTGGTTTCTCTAGACCGACTGATACTTGATGGGAACAGGTTGAAACTTTTCCTGGAAGAGTGTTTGTCCTTTGGGAAATGTTATTTTGTAAGTGGTTTCTGTAATTCAATGAGGTAGGGTAGTGAATCTATGGAACAGAAAATGCCATATCAGGGTTTCCAGTTTAGTATTGCATGGGTTTGTAATCTTGGAACAGACGCTTTGTGTGGAAACAGTGATATTTGCAATGTTTTAGAGGGGCTGGAAAAAGGATTTCAAATAAAAGTTAAATTGCTCCACAAAATAATTTTTTAAAATGTCAGTTTAGGCTTATGCTGTTGTTTCTCAGAGTACCTTTTGATTTTGAAATTTCTATTTACGTGATCTGACTAGCCCAAACCAAAACCAAAATATAAAAATGTTTCCACCTACCCAAATTAAAAACCACTAATTCCATTTTGTGGGAAAACTCACAATTTTTCATTTTTGTGCCTTACTGAAAAGCAGAACTTTTGCTAAAATGGAAATTCTACTCCCCTGACCCTTTGAAAGATAAACCTTCACCTGGCCCTATCACACATGTAGTTTGGGCACTAAAAACCACTGAAGAATCCCCAGAATTAATTTCACTAAGTGCCTTTCGCAAAACATCTCGAGTAGGTGCAGTCAAATCAATGCGACCTGCCTGAGACCGAGAGCAATTGAACATGGTAGGAAAAGAAGCAATTTCTTAACAAGTTGTTCTTTGCCGTCGCAGCTCAGGCTGAGAATTGGGACAAATGACAGCGAAGCGTGATTTGCAGCAGAAGAGCCCATCTGCCAGTAGCACAAACCTGCCTCAGCTCCAAGGTCATGTGGAGGGCAAAGTCAATAATCCGCCAGCCTGGACCTCCCTGCGCTGCTGCGAGCACAGAAGCATCACGTCATTGAGGACAACTCGGTTAAAAGCCTTGAAAATCAAGGAAAAAAGCATTAAAAAGAGTAGGAAAGAGGTCGGTGCGGGTTCTCAAAGCGGCCACGATTCAGCAGCTGGGTGAATCTGGGCTGCTGGAGGCGGCAGGTCCCAGGGTTTCCAGCACTAATAACCTCGAGCACCTGGAAGGCGGGAGTTTTGTGATGAGTCTGTAACTGCTGCCTTTTTGCGTAATGGTGATAAGAAAATGTTTTGAAATTAGTACCTCTGAGAAGTTGCTTTTAAATCGGGTTTTTGCATAGCGGTGTCTATTCAGCTGAGGCAGCAGCGGCTGTTTTCCATCACTGCTGAGGAGGGGGTAATTCTGCTCTGGTCGGGATGTCCCGCTGGGGACAGCCCAGATTTGGGACCTGGGGTTTCTCACCCCAGTGCTTCTTTGCTGGGAGAGCCTGGTTCACCCTCTTGAAATATCATCCTGAGACACCCTGAAGGAAAACGGTGCTTTGCATGTTTCTCTCCATGTCTTGCCAGCACGAGCAGTTCCCAGAGGCTTCTCAGGCTGGGCAGTCACTGCCTGCATTAGTCCTGTTCCTACCCATGTGGAAGAAAAGGGCTGAATTACCATCTAAATATATTTAAATACAGAGGAAACTCTGGTCTTGAGGTCTGTTATGTTTAAGCCTGGCAAAGTGCGGGCTCTGCTTCCCAAAAGGCTGTAGGCACCTGCAGCACCCACCGTACCCCTTCTTCACCAGCATCTTTCTCCAATGCACGGAGAGGACCGGTAAGGAGAGGGGTGAAAAGACAATGCAAGTAAAGTCTTGACCATGTCTACAAATGAGATGCATAGCAGGGAGCGGTTATGCAGCCCCAATGCTTCCAAAATCCTCCCACCAGAGCTGCTCAAAAAACATTAACGACTCGTGGTGGGGCAGATCCTCAGGATCGTCCCTTCTCTAGGGCCTGTGACCCCCCAGCCAGAGGATTTTGAACAGCAGCCCAGTGATCAGAGAACAACTGCAGCCCTCCCTGCCTGCAGCTCCTTCCTCCCTTATCGCCACATCTTGACTACTATGCAAATAACAATGGGGTATTGTTAGGCAAAAGAGATTTAATTGCAGCCTACACTCCCAGAGAGGGTAAGATAAGCTTTTCTCCCGATCTATCTCCAGTCTTTATCTTCTTTCCCTTTCTCATCCTTTCCTTCCCCTCGAAGTTTCTCTTTACTTTCAGCTCCCAGCCAGCACCCAGTGACCAACCCAAAATGTACGAAAAAAGGGAGAGATGCCCTTTTTTTTTCTCTTTTCAACATTTTTCAAACAGCCTTTAAATCCTTTGGAGTGTTTTGGTCCGCAAGAAGGATTAGCAGTAATTCCCCTGCCATCTCTTGCTTCAGATGCTCTGACAATTCATTCTTCCGAGATCCCCTAAACTCACTGCTGAATACATTAACCAGAGGACACGGAGCAGGCTTGAGGACACCCGTTATCCCGTGTCCTCGTTCCCTACAGCCTGACGGTCCAGTTTAATGCAGCCACTGGAATTCCCTGGGTGGACACTTCTTCCTCAGAAACCCAAAACAAACCCAAACTTGCTCAATGTGGCAGCGCCGGGATGCTCGGCAGCGGTTCAGCTCCCACGGCTGAGGGATTCATGAAGTGATGCCTGAAAGCCACTTGTCCCAGCGATGGATCTGGTGGGACCTCGTGCCAACAAATGTGTGTCTGAAGCCAGATCCTTCCAACCCCTTTCCTATCACCGATCCTGCTCGCAGCCACTTAAGTTTTGCTTTCTTTAAAGGAAATAAGTGCACTGACAGTAGCACAAGAAAAAGCAATATTTGGCCCTCAGAATCCTCCTTGCAATTCTGCCTCGCCAGTAAAGCCCTCCCCTCCCAAGGTATTTTGTTCTGCCATCCCTTCACTGACACAATAAGCATTAAAATAAGCTGTTAATAAGAAAACCCACAGTGTTTCCTCTCTCTGCTCCTCCTGAGACAGTGGCCCACGTCTTTCTGACCTGCAGAGTAGGCAAGTTTCAGTTCCATCTCGCTTGCCCCCTCTATCAGCTCCTGTCCTGCCTGGTGCTGAGCTGGGCCAGCCCCATTCTCTGCTGGTTTTCCCCCAAATCACACTGCCGACAGCAGCAGGATTCGCCCCTCAGCCTCAGATAGAAACTGCCCGAGCTCTGTTATTCAGAGCCCTGATGGAAAGAAAAGGATGCCTGCCTGCTAGAAAGGTCCACGGCCGGAGAGCAGCCGCCTGCTCTGACTGGGGAGGTGCCCACGGATGTCCCCAGTGTGATAGGGATGTCCCCGTTTTGATAGGGATGTGCCCTCCTGGCATCCCTGGGGCTGCGACAGGGACTAAAAAACAAGAAGATGCTGGGACTGGAGCCTGAGACAAATCTGGGGAGTTGCTTGCCCTCCTTGATAGCTGTTTCTCTTGGAAAAAAAAAAAAAAGGGGACGTTTTATAAAAGCCTCATGAAAGCAAAGTATATCATGATTTCAGTGTGAGCAGACAGCAAGCGAGATAGGAGCATCCCCTTAGATTTGCCTGCCAGAGGTTATTTACCTCAGGAAGCTGCTGAATAAAAGATACAAAAGTACAGGAGAAAGTAGTATTATTTGTTGCTTTCAAAGCATGATGGGAGGCAGAAAAACATTATACGGGATATCTTTGAGTCTTGCCAGCCCGGATTTGTCAGGGCAGAGTTTTCACGGAGCGCTCTCCGGGTGACCCAGTTTCCCAGACACAGGCACACACACGTTCACGCACACACACTCCGAGCCGCAATCCACAACTTTAATAACTGTGTGACATACAAAGGCGATTTTGATGCAAAGTGGAGCTGACAGAGAAGTGGAAGGAAGTATCTGGTTTTTTTGCTTCTTGTCGTTTTTTGGATTTTGTTTGGTTTTTTTCTTTTTTTTTTTTCCTCTCCATCCAGTGCCACACTGGAATTACAGTCAAGGTGGTTTCAACCTTCAGCAAGGACTCATGTTATTGTGGGTTCTGCTTTTAACGACATTTAACAAGATGCAGTAGCTCAGGGGGAGGGGAAACAGGGGTTTTCTTTTCTTTTCAGAAAGAATTTACTAGGGCTGCCCAGATTAAATGCATGAAGCGAATGCATATGGGGCTGCGATGGGGTTTAAAAGCTTTGCTGCTGGTAACCACAGCACAGCTCTGAGCCAGGGTTTGCCAGCCCTGCCTTGCATCTGATGAAATATCTGTGTATGTGGAAGTGTGAATTGGAGGGTATGTCACTGCAACGTGGTCACGCTGGGGTGACTTTGCTGTCATCTCTGGTTTTCCGGCTGTGGGTGCGCTGTGGGTGACACGAAGGTATAGTTGTATAGCTGTATTCTCACTTTGTTTCGCAAAACTTCCCCTCAAGGATGAGGTAGTGGCTGCTCCAGTGCAGGTGACAAACGCCACTTGTCTCGCCGCGATTTTATCAGACTTTTCTATAGGATCCTGCACTGAGGAAGGAACAGACTAACCTGGGTGGATTTACCAGACTCCTGCAGAGATCCTCAATGTGATACCCAGCTCCCCAGCTCAGGGTTGACCTGGAATGGGTCCAGGCACCCCAAAAAGCTCAGATCCTTCCCTAAGTCACGCCAGGCTGTCAGACTGAGTGCACCCAGGCTTATTCCAGCTGATTCCATGTCCTTAAAGCAAAACGTAGAGACCAGTTGATTTAATATTGCAGGAAAAGGTTAAAAATGAAGCATCCTAATAAAATCTGAGGCTTAGGAAAGAACTGTACATTGGAGAGAAAGGAACAGCAGGCGAAACACCCAAAGGAGATGAATGCTGGGCCAATGTGCATCCCTTCTCCAGATTTGCCAGGATTTGTTCATGGCAGTGAGAGTCCTTGGAGCAACGTTTTGGCTCTGACCTCCATTTAGAAAATATTCTTTAACTGTAAATAAACTGGTGATGCCTTGTGCCCTTCTGGGACATTTTAAGTGTTTAGACTCAAGCTTCTGAAAACAGCAGTGGAGAAGTAGGGAAGATAGCACAATTGCAGAGCTACCACAGCCCTGAGTGTATGAGCTGGCGGAAGGCAGTGGGCAAAGCTCAGTAGAGATGGTGCCCAATAAAGAGCAAAATAAAAGGAGAAGGTGTTATTGTCTTGTGCTGTGTGGTGGTGATGCAATTCCCACAGGTATTTCTGTCATGCGAACTTTGGCAGATGGTAGGCATTTTCTGGACTAGGTTGGGAGACCTTGTCAGAAAATCCCCTGGTGTCTTGAGGCTTCCAGGCTGCTCCGTGGAAGAGATCCAGACGCTGAGGCTCTGGCTGGGACCTTCTCCTCCTGCAGACTGACAGCTTTTTGGTGAAGGGACCTGGCAGAAGGTGCCCAGCCCACTCAATGGGAGCATCTGCTGGCACCCTGCTGAGAAAGCCAGCTCGAGAAAACCACTACTCACATGCCAAGCAGGTCATACACTTGCTGTAAGAGTGGTTTTCACTAATTTGGGGGAAAAACCATTTGTCTTATGGTGTGGGGAATTTTCAATGAGCCAGCATGGGGCTGTGGTGGGGAAGACACCGTGCTCAGCGGCAGGTGCAGAGCTGCATCAGTGAGTGGGTAACGCACGGTGGGATGTGTGTCTGCTGGGGAAATGCAGCCTTGAGCTCCTGTTTCTCTGCCCAGCCCCTGTTTGGATGGGGAACCCTCTCTGGCAGGAAGGTAGAGCACCCAGAAGGTCAAGGACCCTCTGCCCCATGGGATGGGCTCCAGCAGATGCACCGGGACACCAAACAGGCTCCTCTCCTCTGGCTTAGCGCGATGGAGCGCTCAGAGCTGCGTGTTTCATTGCTGCTCCTTGCATCTGATATCCGAAGGCAGCACGGGGAAATGACAGCAATATGTGTCCCCCTGACACCCGGAGAACATAACGATATTGCTGTGAAAATGAGGCTGGTGCCGCACAGCTAAACTCTGAACCCTTCCCTCTGTGAAGGAGCTATGATTAGAATCTCATCTCGCTCTATATTGCACAGCACCTGCAGAAGAAAATCCCACCCAGCAGCACGTAACTATTTTTAAAGGCCTTTTTTTAACAGTCTGGGAGATGGGATGGTGAGAATCCTGCTGGTGCCATGGATTTCTTTCAAATCCTTTGCAGAAGAGGATGGAGCTAGACTTCGGGGTGGGGAAAAAAAGAAAAAAAAGAAAAAAAAAAAAGAAGTGGCAGAATTATTTTGCCAAGTCTGGATCTTGTGCCAGCTCTTCGCATTGGAAAGCTCAATTTCAGCATCTTCTCCGTCCGCTAATTTTTTTTAAGTTTGCTGAACCTAAGTCAGCGAGATGCCTCCAGCTGTCGGAAGCTTGCTGTGCGAGACTCGTGTGCTTTGAATACGTGTCCAGACACATGAGAGGGGTTCAGGGGTCTATTTAATGGGAAACATGGGCAGCAGCGTGTCCCAGTGATGCTCTGGTGGGGAAAGCCACTGCAAATGGGCAGGAAAGACCAAGAGGATAAAAACGCCATGTCCTTGGAATGTGGGACACAATAAGCTGTGAATTTTGGGCAGCTGATGCCAAATTGGCACTGGACATTTTGTAGGTGAATAAATCTACCAACAAGCCCTAGTAGTGTCTGAGGAGGGAGGACGAGTGCGGATGGTCTGAAGCAAACTCCACTTTCCACTTGATATGCTGCTCGTGGATGGAGTTTTATGCTGTTCAAACATAATTCTCTCTCTCTCTCTGAATGGAACCAGAGAAGTGTATTGCATTTATCTTAATAACACAAGTTGCTTTGCAAGCAGTGGAATGCAGGAATCCTGGTTTCCTACGGTCACTTCCCATGTGGGTTCTCTGGTGTCTCATAGAGTGGCTGAGCTCAAATCACATCCTGGGAGTGGGATGGAAAGTGGAAGAATTATGGGGAAAAGTGTTAATTTGAGTATATCTTCCCTTATAAAGCTTGTTAGAACTTCATTCCTCTGAGATCTCTCTTCTTCCTTCACATCTGCAGGTCAGCAGGTATAGAAAGCTGTTATGGGCTGCCTGTGGGGCAACCAGCCCAATCACATAATCCTTGTTTTCTTGGGAAACTGTGTTAAAAAAATAAACAGACCTGACCTGAAAGACTGACAAATTATTTGTCATTATATCCCATAGATTTTGACCCACATACAAGTGTGTTTCATGGCTGACATTTATCACCAGAGCTCTGTAGCTGTGATGGAGATTAGCATTAACCTGAGAAAAAGGTCCCGCTTAGTATGTGCCCTTGACCATATAGTTTGCAGATTGGGCATGCACCATTAAAGAGATGTACCCAGTCACAAAACACTTCCCATTTCGTATAATACAGGCCAACAGAGATCTGAAAAATGTTCCATTTCTGTATAGAAAGACCTTTTTTTAAATTGAACAGTAAGTTAGTCCTCTATTGACTTTCAATTTCCATGCTCTTACATTTCCATAGCAACTCTGGCCATTTTTTGTGTTTATCTTTGTATTTAACTTTCCTCTTTCAGGTAATTTCAAGTGGACTCAAGTGCTGAGAAAGGGTTAAACTAGTCTTTCAAATATCTCCCAGTTTTTAATCAACTGCTTGAAAATACATATTTTAGGCTAAATTCATAAATATAAATATAAATATAAATATAAATATAAATATAAATATAAATATAAATATAAATATAAATATAAATATAAATATATTTTAGGCTAAATTTACAAGTTTGTGGTTTAATGAGAACTGTCTCTGGAATATTTGCGCTGAAAAACCCTTCAGGGCGATAACAAGAGCAAGTCACAACCTCTTGCCTCTCACCTTGCCTTCTATTATTACTGTGTTCAAAATTCTCATGCGGAATTCAAACTTGCAGCTGCGATAGCTGTGACAGTCAAATACCTGGGTATCAGGTAAGCTTACACTTTGGCAATTTTGGTGCCTTTTTTTTTTTTTTTTTAAGTATTTTCATGTGAATGGGGAAACAGTGAGAAAACAAGTGAACTTTACAACTTTTTGTGCTTCTGTGCTTGGAGCAGAGAGGTGAGTTCACTGTGACCATCTACAGTGAAGGGTTAGAGTTCCCACCAATGGGCTGGAGGGTGTTTGGTGGGAATGTAGGAGCCTCCTTAAGACCTTGGTGTTGAAGAGGGCTTAGGTAGGTGCCGTAAGCCAAGGGGATGGCGTTGGTCCAAAGGCAAATCCCCACGCATTGGTCATGGTGGTGACACTGGAGAGTCTCAGCAAGCGGGCATTGTTGACTGAGCTCCTTGGAGAGTGGATTGATCTTGAAGTCTTGGGGAACGTCTGCACGGGGACAGCTTTCAAGTCAGTGATCCTCTTCTAAGTCCACACTTGCCATTTCCTCCCTTTAGATTTCATAGCTGGAAACTCTGGTAGGGCTTTCATCCTGGCAACCTCTTGGCTTCCAATTTACACTGTCAATGCTGCTTGTCCTTGGGTGTCTTCCCACCCCTCCTCCATCCAGTTGATTATTCCTACCACTTACTGACAAACACTGTCCCCAGGAAACCGCCAGGTGACTTAGTGGCAGCACAGAGAAATACGGGACATGTTTCCCTGGAGATCTGTTGACACACTCAAGTGAAGCACAAGGAGAATATGCAGCTTTGGGTAGGATTTTTACTGTGACTGTGTTCACCTTGGGCACTGATAACCCCCAGTCGCTCTGCAGCAAAGACCTACCTAACTGACCAAGGTGCTTAAGTGCCAAAGGCACTTTTAAATTTTTATTTTAATGGGCCTGGGAGTCTAAATCTCATTGACTTTCAAATCGGCTGTGCAGATCAATGCACAATGCCCTGACAAGGTAAGATGGTTTCCTACAAAACGTCCTCCTGCAGATCAGCCAGTCCACTCTCACACTGCTCCAACAGCTTGGGATTCAGCTCTAATCTTCTCCCGTGGGGGAATTTCTGATGAGTCCTAGAGCCAGACCTTCAGGTTGTTTTTTGCAAAGATGTAAGTAAGCAACTGATGGAACTGATGAAACTATTTAAGTCTCTTACTCCCATGGAAATCGCCTAACCTGCTTAGATGCATCTGAAAATCCCATTAAACTACTTCCCTGCACCTTTAAGAACCTAAACACCTTTGAAAATGGATTCTTTGATCACTTAGGGATGGAAAGCCAGAGCATTTCCACAGCATTTGTGCTCCCAACTCACTTGCTGCTGCTTGAAGAAATCTGGTTTTGTCCGCATTGTGCCAATGATGTCCCATGTCACCTTCCCCTTTCCTTCCATTACTTGTGTTGTTCCTTGGTGAAGGACTCTAAATAATTCCTCCCCCTTCCTTACTGTTGACACCTTCCTGAGTATTTGCAAGCTGTTATTAAATCACCTCTTTACTCATCCTTTATCTGAGCTGTACATAATTAGTTCCTTTAATCTTTCCTCATAGGTCAATCCTTCTAAACCCTTAATCATCTTTATCTCCTTTTTCTGGAGCCCCTCCAATTTGCTGACACTTTTTTTTTTCTTTTTTCATTTTATTTTGCATCAAGAAACAGCAAAACCCACATGTTCCGAGCGCTTTTCAGGCTGACTGAAGGCAACGTGGGGCTCTGGGTTTCCCTACAGGATTGCCCCAGTTTGCTTCTGGCACGGTCTGGTGAACAAAGCTGGTGTTGGAAAGGAGCAAACTACCTCCTAATAATAGTGATTTGGCTCTGCTAAGCAACGATTGGCTCTCCACACCCTGTTCTTTGCTGTCACAAAATCTGCATCCCTTTCCAGCTCGATGTTTTGGGTGACAAAAAAGAGGAATAAGATTTCCAAAAGTCTCAAGTTCACTGTCCAAGCACAGAAGTTGAGCTGCTTCATAACACAACTGGTCTTGGATGCATCCAGCTCCTCCTGCTGAGTATGCTCAGGGGCTGGCAGGTGGGTGCCCTGCAAGAGGGACAAGGAACGGCTGTGCTGGCAGCTCTGGATGTGCTGGGCGATGGGGATGGGGGAAGACAAGGACCAGCACTGGCAGCTGGTACGAAAGACTCTTTTACTCTTTGCAACAGTGCCAGACACAGAAAGGAGGTGATGTGTCATGCATTTCACCAAAAGCAGCTCTTTTTTACCACATTTTGTGTCTCTACTAGGCAGGTTATCAGCACTGCTATCCCGAGAGCCCTTTGCAATGCAGATGAGCTGTACCAGTCTGGCACTTCCAACCACGTGGGCCACAACCCCAGGCTGTTTCCCTTGGCTGTGAGTCCCAAACCCTCCGGCTTCCCACCTGTGGGAGCTCCGATCCGCCTGCTCTTGCCAGGGAAGGATGCTGCTGGGTACCCACCCCTGGTCCTGCATCCCAAACACTGCAACACTCTGCCAGCTCCATATTCCTGCCCAGAACAGCATGGCCTCTTTTGCTTTGCTCGTAAGAATACTATCTCTGTGCCTTTATATATCTATATCTATATCTATATCTATATCTATATCTATATCTATATCTATATCTATATCTATATCTATATCTATGTCTGTATCTGTATCTATATCTATATCTATATCTATATCTATATCTATCTATCTAACAT
This sequence comes from Pampusana beccarii, assembly GCA_013399365.1. Classification (NCBI taxonomy): domain Eukaryota; kingdom Metazoa; phylum Chordata; class Aves; order Columbiformes; family Columbidae; genus Pampusana; species Pampusana beccarii. The sequence goes on from VWYH01001909.1 coordinate 456,507, forward strand.
TAAATTTGTCCTCAGTCCTTCCCTCCAAGGATCTGTGAGCCCTTCTCAGCTGACATTGCATTCACTGTCACAATATCCTTGGCTGGTAACAACAGGATGGGGAAACTGAGGCAGTGCAGAGCCCTGGTCCCACAACCTATCAGTGGTGCTGGCTCCTCTGCTGTCTGACAGCACATGACAAGAGCCCCAGAAAAAAACAGGATTTCTGGGGTAGCATGGTGCAGTAGTGACCACTTGGAGACTGTTTAGGCAGTGCTTTGCTTGGCTGTCTTATCCTAAATGAACACTTGCAATTTTCTCTTTGGGAAGCACAGCTTCTTCTTTCTCCTAAGCAGGCACACCAGGGTGCTCCCTGTCACGTACTTTGCTGAAAAGCAAAGGCCAACTTCATCTCCTTCCTTTTATTAATCAGAATTTGCCTCTGGATTGGACTGATTGCAAACCAAAATAAAGCTGTGAGAGGGTGGTAGAAATTTTGAGCTCAAACCTGGCTGGTGATCCTCCTGAAACATTGAATGCGTAAGCCTGTTCTGTGCAACTGGGAGCTGTGGGTGACCATGACCAGCCCTGGGGACCAGGCCCCAATCTGAGAGTCTGGAGGGACTCGGGAAGATGCGATGCAGCTATGCTGCCCAGGGAGGCGTTCTGCACACACAAAAACACATACACACATGTGCAGGGGAAGAGCACATCAACTCTACCCCCAAGCACCGTGCGGGCACTCCATGCTCTCCTTCTCTTCCAGGAGCCACACCAAGTCCTCCCCCTGCTTTTGCTGCAAGGGGAGATGAGGACTGTCTGGGTCATATCCTTGCGATGCCTTTTATAAAGCCTCATATACCCACCTCCCGCTGCTTGGAATTGCCACAACCACTTCTAGCCCCCTCTGAGCTCTGATGGTTCCAGATGGATCTATTAGACTTCCTAGGGGTGCAACTGTAAGTATCTGCAGAAATGCCACCCGAGCGCTGCAGTGCAGGAGTGTCGCTAACACCAGCGCTGCTTTGCTTCCGTGCAGTTGTCTTTATTCACGAAAGCGGCTGGCGACTCCCAGGGGCTCACAATCAGCAGTGGTTTGCAGCAGCTCTATTGTCAAGCTTTGTGCCCCATAGCCAGAAACAGCAGATGCAATTAGCGCATGGCTGGAGTGGGACAGAGCCATCCTGTCTCCGCCACTGATTTCTCAAGTAGCCATGGTCACGTCACTGGACCCAGTTGTTTTGCAGTTGCATACAGACGAGTTCTTGGGAGCTAGGAATGTTTTGTGTGATGCAAATAGCATCACTGGGAATAGTCTAATTTTCAGTAGAACTTTTGCCATAATGGTAATAATAATAATACCAGTGTCTCTTTTCTGACAATAAAAGTAGCATAATTGTGCCCTTCCTGAGATGCTTTTTCTGCATATTTCCTTTCGGAGAAGAAACATAGTCGTGTTGCTTCTTCCACTCAAAAAGGATTCTGGTGCCAGTGCTGGGTGTCTGGAGGCAGCTCGTTGAAAGTGAATCCGCTTTTTAAGCAGCAAAAGTAGCCGTACCATTAACTGACTTCCTGCGCCGCTGAGCAAGCATGGTCTGCGGTTTCCCTTCTCCTCATGCTCCCCTCCCCACCGCAGTGGCTGGCTGTTGCAAAGAGCTTCTCAGAAAGGGTGAAATCACAGACTGCAGTCTGTTGCAAAACTCGCAGTAACTTCAAATCTGCATACTGTGTCGCCAGCATTTCAAGGAACCCAGCAGGGAGAGCCAGAAGCAGATGCCTCACTCTGGGAGCCATTTCTTTGGAAGCATCCAAACTATCTTGTTAAGTTCCATTTGTGGTGCTGTTTCAGAGAGCTCCTCCAACACAGCATAAACCTCAACAACCTCCCTTGTCCTCTGTGCATCATGGCACAAGGTGGGGTGACCATGACATTCTCTTGACCTGCAGATGGGGGCTTCTCCCAGCTGGTAATGCAGTATCCTTGTAGCAAATGTCATTTTCCAGCAGAACATTTGCTTGTCCCCAAAGCGTTGCTACCTAAATCCTCTTTAAATGCCAGTGACCAGCTCTCCAGGAGAGAGATCCCAGACATGGCTGTTACTGCGATGTGAGCCCACAGGTGACTTGGGAAAGACTCTGGTCTACCAGGGCACTTGTTACAGCATCCTCTTTATTGTGAGTGGATTTTTTAATAAGAATGGATAGAGGAAAATAGAATGAGAGTTCTCATGTTTGGTTATTTTTTTTTTTTTTCAGCCTTCCCAGACTGACATTCAAATGGATTGCATGACTGGCAGAAATTAAAAACTGATTTAAAAATTCTATGCTGTCATCAGAAATCTGTTAGGGGCTCAGTCCTGAAGAAATCTGATACGTGGTCAGCCCGAATCATACGAGTGTTATGAAAGGTCAGCTTTTTCTATGTGGACTGGTTCACCTCCCCACAAGAAACTGAGAGTCCCAAAGGAGAACTCCTCACATGACTTCGTTTACAGACAGCACTTCTCAAAATAGCCTTTTCCCAAATAAGTTTCCATGCAACAGCGGCTTCTGTAGAGCTCCCATTTCTGTCACTGTGGCCTTGACAGCAAAGCTTTAAGTAAAAATATCAGCAGCAGTTCTGGCTTTATAAAAGCAAAATCACCAGTGAGTTCCCCAAATCCCTGATCCCTTCAGTAAGGGACAGCTGTGATGACCCTGGGATGTACCTAAACAACTCCCCCTCCTAAATACTTTCAAATAAATAGCAAAGTAGCAAGAAACTCAAAGCCTGGGAGATCTGCTAAGCAAGTATTTGTCCTCTGCTTCTGGGTATTGATGTGCAAATAGTGTCTGAGATTTCCAGCCAGTGCAGATCTGGGCTGTTTTCCCCCAGACTCTCACAAAATCCGAATAAGAAGAGCTGACGGGATCTCTGCAGGGAGCACCGCATTTGCACCAACCCGTGTGAACCGCTCCGCGTTAGCAAAACGACATTGGAGACGGGCTTTCAAGCCACCCGTCCCTTTCAAAATGAGACTTTGAAAACCCAGACTCCCTTGACTCTGTGGGCTGAAGTGAGACACTTTCACGCCTTTGAGAAAATGGTTTATAATACATATATGAGAGAAAACTAAAGGATAAAGACTATTCTCTTGTCTGTCTTTCCCCCCCCCCTTTTCTTTATTTACCAAAAGTACCTTCAAGGCTAATGGCATTTTCTTTGGCCGCTGGGAGCAGAGAAGGATTGAAGTACGAAATATGAAAGCTTTTCTCTTGGTTTTTAACAACTTTGGATCACTCTAGTTAACTCTCAGTCTCTGTTCAAAGCAGAACTAGAAACTGAAAGGCTGGTTCTGTTTTTCTATCAGAAATGAGCAGTAAATGATTTCTCATCCTGGAAAGAAACATAGAGGCTTAAAATTCCTTGTCCTGGATGAAAAGTCAGTAAGACTTTCGTGAGCAGACAAAAACTAAAAAAATGTCTGCAGTACCTCATTTTGATGATATCAAAGTGTTTCATGTGTGACCTCTTTTTCATTTAAAAAAAATGTTTTTATTATAATCAGCTTAAATTTCAAAACAAAGTGACTTTGAATAAAAAGTTAAAACAGGTTGTCTCAGTCTCAATTTTTTTCCCGACAGAAGAAATTCATCAAACTGGCTCTCTTTCTGTGAAGCATTTCAATTGAGATGAATCAGCCTTTTTCAAACCCTAATGGATGTTTTAACAAGATATTCCTGCCCAGCTCTTGCTGTTCCAGAAATAGCGAGTTTCTTGGGACAGGCGTGCATGATGACAAGCAGAGGACAGTTTTGGGGCAATATTAGGCCGGGGTTTAGAAAGGAGAACATAGGTCTTAAGAAGCCATGTCCATGGCTGACAATGATTTCAGGCTTTCCCAAACTTTGAGGATTTGGAGGTCTTAATCAGTCCTAAAACTGAGAGACCAGTGCTGCTGATCATACAAAAGCTCTGGGATTCCCTGCTCTGGTGCAAGCAGAAAATTTGTTGTGAGCAGCCTTTGACATGTTATTTTGGTGATCCCTCTCAGGATATAAAAGTCCAGAAACAGCAATGTTGTGCAAACTAATCAAATTCCTTTTAGCCTTTGAAAAACTCTGATATTTCTATTTGAGCTGTCTGGATTTCACCCTGGCTTTCTCAAAACTGGTTTGCTTGGCTCAGGCAGCAGCCGCTGATGGAAAATGCCAATATTCGATAGAAGGAAGGAGCAGCTTCCTACACCTTGGTGCTTTTGTGAGGAGTCCCTCTGCTCCTGAGCCTTACCTTTTCAACAACAGAGGATGACAGGGATGTATAGGTAAAGTTATATGCTCGGTGGTAGGAGGATCATAGAAATTCTCTTGCCTACCAAATGACTGTATCACCACTTTATTTTTAAAAGTCTTAAGCACAGGGCGACTTGGCTAGGAACCACTTCAAGGATTCAGTGCTAGACAGAGAGATGACTTGATGCTCTAATCTTTGCTCTTCTTCTGACCTTGATTTGCTTTGTAATCATGAGCTGCGTAATCTCCCTTGGGTTCTCCAGGAGTGGAATGAGTATTTAGCTGTAAAGGAGAACTAGAACAACCATCCCTGAAGTCAACCTGTCCAGCCAAATACTGGCCAAAGATGAATGACGTTTATCACTCCTAAACCAAGCATCCTCTGGATGTGTAGCTTGAACTACCAGTAGGGACTGACACATTTCTACATTACCCTCTTCTTCCAAATTTCAGATGTCCCAGAATTTCCTATATCTGGTGGATCAGCTTTAGCTTTTCATGAGCTTGAGCCCTGTCAAAGTGGACAAGTAGGGTGAAAGACTCTTTGCCAAAGGGGTTATTTCATCCTGCCCAGGACAGGGTGCTCTTCTTCAAGGGGAAGCTGTATCTGGAGCTTTATCTGGAGTCAATACATTAATTTTTAGCTCTGGTTGGATTTGTGGATGATCTAGGTGAAGTGATTAAAAAAAAAAAAAAAAGGATGAAAGAACTCTAAAAGATCTGATGAGGAATTAGTTTCCACTTAAGAGAAGAGCTATGCTAGGAATAGTACAGAGGGTGGTCTCTGGGGAGGTAAGAAAATAGAAAGGAGAGGAAAAATGAGGATCTTTAAGGAGATGAAGCCTTATCCTCAGCTATGGGAAAGGGTAATTTCCCAAGTATAGACAGATAATAGTGATGAGGATCCAGGGAACGTGGCAGCTGGGTCTGGGGAGATTCAGTCTGACAAGCTGACACCAGCAAAGAGATCACAAATGCTTTCCCTCTCCTCCTTCCCCAAAGTTTGAAGTTTACCTGTTAATTCCCTTATCAGAAGTTCGTGTTGAGAACTCTTATCTGGATTTTACAGGCAGTTCCTGGCACCAAACCACAATCGGAGGAGAGCATTTCATTCCTCTCCAGTTTTTAAATGAAAGGAACACTATAAGCCAACAATATTATCCTCATTAATGGGAAGGGACTGTTAATGATGGGAACATGTGTATTTGGCTTTCAGATGAGACTTGCCATCTATCCTTCCTTTTGACCCGGTGCAGCTTAGCAGGGCTAAAGCGCTTTTTAAAACTGAACAGAATGAACCTTAATTGAGGCATTAAAACCACGTTCATTTGATCTGCCTGGGACCCACAGCCCAGCCGTCGCTGCACTGGGCAGGCGAGAGGAGCATCCTGCAAGACAAGTGCAATGCTCGAGAGCATCTGGGTTTGTCTGTGGTTTTTTCTGTCGTTCCCCCCCAGCTCTCCCCATTTTTCTCTTTCAAATGTAATTGAAAGTCATTCTTTTAACTTTATTTATTTATCAGCTTGATACATTTGAAATTGCAGGCGCCTTCATCTCAGCATTCATTTCCTTGCCCTTTAATGTGGACCTGACTCAATTCCCCATCTCCTTCAAAGCTGTTTATTAGTTCTGTGGCATTTCCACCCCCTACCTTCCCTTTTCCTAATTTCTCCTTCATCTTCAGCCTCGGTGGAGACAAGCAGCTCAGGACCAGGCTGGGCTGGCTGTGCTGGGGCACATCAGCTGCAAAGGTGGTGGCATCACCTTGAGCCTGTCCTGATGCACCTGGGGGCAAATGCAGCCCCCAAAACTACCTCTCCCCGGTCCTTCACAAGGTTTTGGGGGCTCTCTCCCCCCAGGTTAGGGGCCAGCTGGATCATTCTCCTCCTCCTGTGGGTTATGGTGTGCTTTTCTCCAAAATCAGTCCTTTTTGTATCCTGTTTTACTCTTCAACAATAACCCTTCAGCGTCTGAACCCACAAAGCTTCTGCTGCAAAGTGCAGGCAATTCACCAGGTGAACAAGCTGCAGAGAATAATTCAAAACAAACCCCCGAAGGTCCTTTATCCCCAAATTCATTTGCATGGAAAAACGATGCTAATTCTCTTCCCTTCCAAGTGGGGAAACTGAGGCCTGGAGAAAGAAGACAATCTGCTCAGTGAGGCTGGGATTATAACCCAGGTGTGTTTTCCAGGCCCAGCTACAGAGCACCAAGGGGTTATTTCTGCAAAGCTCCAGCTAGGTCCCGCTTGGCTCTTCCCAGGCACTGAGCTGAATACGCCTGCAGAGAAAACAAACAACCTGCTTGGGATTTGTCTTGCTGGGAGCTGAGTTGCTTTTTTGCCTTGTCACCGAGATGTGGTGATTAAAGGGATCAAGCGTGGGGCTTGGGGCACAGTGAGGAGACCCGGACACTTTGTGAGCCGTCACCTCACACTGTCGGGGTGAGGCTGGTGCAGAGGAGAGCTGTGATAAGGCAGCTGCGTGGTGGGACATTGTGCTTAAGGCACTGAGAAGGAGCCCATGATCCTTTACTGAGGAAAATGGCTATTTTATTTTATTTTTTAATTTAATTTTATTATTTCATATTTTTTCCCCTCCCCCCAAGTCTCTTTTCATCCCCTTATCTTCACCGGTAGTTAATAGATTAATGCATGTCTCAGGAAGATAAATGCACTTTCTGATCTTCAAAAGGCAAGGCAGCCTCTGAAACCAGTGTTTACAACCACTTTGGCTGGTGACAAGGCAGACAGGCAGCGTGACATGACCTTCGTCTCAGCCTCCAAAGTCAAGCTGAGATGTAAATCCTGGTCTCCAGGAGCAGCGTGGGTACCAGAGCTCCCAGTAGCATCACTGGACCAGTCAGCCATGCAGTGTTCACCTCTGTTCTCTGCCAGGCAAACTCCCTCTCCTCTCCATACTCACTTTCTTCAGGCATTGAACGAGCGTTTTGGGATGGAGAATGAAAGAGAAAGGGATGATGGAGTAAAGGAGAGCAAGCCAAAACTCTCCAGGATTCAGGACTATACAGATATTGAGACTCAAGATTGTACAGATATTGCGACTTAACCCTAAATCCTGGATCTGGACATACCGCTTAGAAGATGTTCAGCTCCCAGTGTGCAGCACCACTGTTGTTCTCCACCAAGAGCAGATCGCACCAGTTATTGCACTCCTTGAAGTCCCATATACGTCTGTCTTGGCCATCCCTGGACAGCCCATTATGCACCAGGGTAGTCACCCGCAGGTCCATGATTCTGACTCTAGCCTGACTTTTCCAGGCATGTTTTAGCTATGTGGCTAAGCCACATTCAAAATATGGAATTTTATAGATTACCTGAGTCCCAAGGTGGCTTGGAAATATCCATACCTGTGTTTGCACTTTGATCCAGCTCCTGCCTTGGCCATCAGGAGCCACAGTCTGGCATCCCTGGTGATGGGAGGGATGGGGAGCGGCAGGCTAGGTGGTCCAGAGGAACAGGGCTTGTGTGTACAGAGTTTTAAGTGATGGCTCCAGGGTGGGAGAAAATGTAATTCTGTCTGAGCAGTTCGCAGGCATTTCGAAGCTTGTCCCTATGAACTAGGGGCCGAGTGAAGTCATTAAACCCTAATCAAAAGCAGCTAATCAGGAATCAGTGGGAGGTTTTCCAATTAATCGCAGCTGAAGCCAGTGGAGCTGTGGCACCAGCAGCTGGGGAGGGAGGGAGGATGGCAGTATGGAATTATCAGCAGTGCAACATCTGCCACCAAGACACCTCGAGGGGCCTGTGCCAGTGCAGAGGGGTGCATGATAGGCCTGGGGACCTCGGAAGTATTTAGAGGACCTCGGGAGACACTTCACTACCTCTGAGTTCTCTATAATTTCAGACAGCTGTGGCTTTGCAGATATTCTGCTGACCCACCACGATGGAGAGTTTACAAGGTTCCTTCGCCTTTTGGAGGGGGAGAGCAGCTCTCATGTACAGCTATTAGTAGAGATCCACTACCACACACAATTTTACATCCGAGAGTCTCTAAATGCTTTATGGATTTCAGAGGTAAATACCAGCATCTTGACTTTACAGGAAACTGAGTGACATGCAAGAAGCACCATGACATCCCAGACTTTGCACAGGCTTTGTCTGCAGTCTGGTGAAGATTTACCTGCAGCTAAAATAACAGTTTATGTGCTGGGTGCAAAAATCATTCTCGGCTGTATTGTGATGCCCTGCAAGAGAGAGCACACTTGGCTGATGTTTTCCTCTTCTGCTAACTCGTGTTACTCGCTAAGATGACAACCAGTCTCTGTGGTCAGTCACTCATAGACATTTAATAACTTACCACAACCTCATGGCACTAATCTTCTAACGGGACCATTAACGGGAGCAGCATTGTTGTAGTTGCGTGGTCTCCTAAATTTAGCCATGGCTTCCCACCATACCCTTCCAGACCTGAAGTCATCAGGCAGTTGTATCCCATGAAAGCAGAGTGCGTGGTATGGAGAACTGGGGTGTATGAAAGTGCCTGGACACCTGAACACCTCCTGTGCCATTGAGTCACTGGGACACAACACCACTTTGTGCTCCTTTCTATTTTACGATATAAAACCTCAAGGATGTGGTAGACTCCTCTTATGGTTGAAAGCATCTGGGGAAGAGCAGAGGTATTCTGCCGCTTTTGGCAATTCCCTTGCTTGCCGCTCCAGAGAAACATCTCTCTTCATAAATCTTATTGTACATATAAAATCCCTTCCTGTTCTTCAGCTTCTGCTCGACTCCCTCTAATGTGACTGTTACACTATTGCATTCAGGCTGCACTATAAAAAGAATAAAGTGCATTGTGTCAGATCGAGCACAGCTGTAAATCCCTGCCAGGTTGGAGTCGACACAAATTGAATTCTATCAGGGCTATTTTTTTGGAGGGTTTGCCGACTACTTTTTGAATTTGCCAGGGATGAGATGCAATTTAGTTTGAGTAACTAAAGTGAAAAGGTGCACAACATTGTTGTAGGGCATTAGCTGCTATGGGTCAGATCTGCGGGAGAAAGGGCATTTCTCTGTCCAAAAAACATTACTCAGAAATGCAGATGAATGCGATCAGCAAGCCTGAGTTCACATTTGCAGATACGATCTTAATATTTAAACCCCAAGAGACAGATTTTCTGGAAAGCCCACCTCCTCACTAGACAGCAAAGTGACAGCAAAGTCTGATAGAATTCCCCAGTGTCTGAAATACTGCTGCTCATCTGCTCATCCCGTTTGCGTGTGGGTTGTAGGGGGAAGAGGTGTTCATGAAGGTTTTTCATCTAGGTTGAGATAAAGATTTTTTAATGCAAGTCATGATCTAAACCAATTTATTGCATAGCCCTACAAATTAACGTGTTGGCATAACCGAGGAGGGTGGTAAATCGGGGATGAGGAGTGTCTGAGGGTCTGTGGTGTTGGCTTTGTGACTTTGCTGTGGAGCTGCTGTGTGAGAAGCCTCCTGAGACTGGACCTGGCCTGACATCTTCCTGGCAATCTGTGATGTTGGGCCGTTTGGGACTCACAAATATCCACACAGACCTGGCCTGTGCTCATCCAAACCTGGGAGGCAGCAAATCTTCATCCTTACTGGTGGGGCTGGGGGATTTCCAGAGGTCTGAGGACTTTCTCAAATGGCATCATTTGCCCTGTGCCCTCCAGGCTGATGCAGGGCTCTTCAAAACCAGCACATCAAGCAGCATGAGCGAGGAGGTTCACCATTACCTAAGTCCTACCAAGGCTTTTCTTTCTTTCTCGGACACATCTTCCCTTCCTCGTGTGTTGGTTTCCAACAGCCAGATCATGATCCACCACCCCATGCACAGAAGTCTTCTGTTTTAAAATCATCCAGGTGCAGTCACGAGGATGTGACATTTGATATCACTCTCTTACCTCCGGTTGTTGCCCTACAAAGTTTTCCTTCCTGATCTACCACCCTCTCCATCCGCTGCTTTCCTCATTGTCCCTGTGACTGCGCTGAGCTATTGATTTCTGCCTTGCTCATTTTGTAGATTTGGGGAAGGGGGAGGGATGCCTCAAGGGAAGGTCAGGATAAATTGGCAATTTGTCTCCGCCTTGGCTTCTGCATCCCTTACACGAAGTCTCCATTGCAGCCTTGTCCTTGTCGCAATTTTTCTGCCAAATGCCATTTTTACCCTCCTCGTGAGTCCCAGGAGGGCTGTTATTTACGGCTGGTGGAACAAAACCAAGCGACACAAGCCTGCAGGAGGAGATCCATCAGTGGGGACTTTAGTAAAGCCTTTTGTTTAATTAGGGGATCACTCATGTTCTCTGAGTCTCTTACCCCTCCTGGCCTTCCCTTGCATCATATCCATGAGAAGACCGGCAGGTCCTTCATTCTCTGCTGCTCATTCTAGATATTCTCTGTTCATATTCTTGCTGGTGCAAACTCCTCTTCATTGCTCAGAGTACTTGATACTCGGGAGGAGAGGGCAAAGGGTCATCCACTGCACAGCAGGTTTGGGAACGTTAAATATTATTTTCTGAATGTTTTTGCAGAAGGACACGCAGTGGTCCCTGATTTCTGTCTTCTTCCCCTCCTATGTAATCAGGATTTTCTTTCACTAAAAAGCAAAACAAAAACACTGAGGGTTTCACTGAATGAGCATGAGAATAAATTTTAGCAAATCCTTTCCTACTTACTCTGTTTCTTCAGATGCCTCGAACATTTTTTTTCCAGAACCCAGATGATAGTCTGGAAATGCATCTTGAAGTAGATCGAAGTTTGTCCTTCCTATCTCTGACCCTGCTAAGTCACCTACCAGTGACAACGTGCAGGTAAAAACAACTTTCGGGTGAGTCCCTGCGCAGGCCTGAATCCAAGACCTCTCTCCTTGGTGGGCCTTGTTTAATAAGCTCTGGTATTAATAGTTATGAAAAGCAGGTATCGCTTGTCTGGACCTCTCAGAGACAGAAAAATGGAGACATAGCAACAACATTTGGTTTCTCTGAAGCACTGACATCTCCTAGGTGGCGACATGAGGCATCAGGAATGGAGATGCGTTTCTTCAGGAGCGGGAAAAGCCCGTGAGCTCAGACTCTACAATAATTCACCTGGTTGTGCGTCTGGCCCTGAGCCCCAGGGCCCCTTCCCAGCTCTGCTTTGCATTGTGCGAATTGTTTCTAGAAATGAGCGGTTTTCACGGGCAGGTCGCAGCGTGATGGATGACCGAGGACGAGCAGCGAGGATCTCTGTCTCCACCGAGGCTCTGTGAGTCAGCTACCCCATGTCTAGCTGCTACTTTTCTGCCTTAAAAGCCTCAATATTCTCCACTCAGCTCACCTTCCTGCTCTTTCCTGGTCTCCAGATCCATTAGTCTGTCTGGGCTGGTACCCATTAAACTGCTGAACATGGGCTACTCCATGCAATCTAATCAGTGCTGCGGCTATTAAAGGCAGAAATAGTAAGAACCCGAGTCACCAGCGCAGGCAGTCTGGCACTTGGATGAAGAGAGGAGTTTTGCAAGGGGTTGTCATCGTTTGTGGAAAACCACAGAAACTGCTGTGGACAATATTTGATTGCTGTGACAGTGGTTATCAATAAACAGTGGTTATTAATAAACAGTTTGCTAATGCAAATCAAATGTTCCTGGATGAAATAATCCGAGTTTTGCGACGTTTCCAGTACCAGTGGTCCCTGTGCCACTTCCCAAATGCAGAGAGGTTTGTGCAATAGGGGAACGTTGCCTCCTCCCACCCAAAAGTGAGGAAACAGAGGCACAGGGCTTCAAACCATTGGTGTAAAGCCAAGGAGATCTGCAGATGCACCAGGGACATTGTCCCTTGGCTGACATATGTTTTATGCTGGAATATGTATTCTTTTTTTCTTGTACAATTTACAGCAAGGATTTCCAGAGTGTTTTTCCTGCTGCTAATGGCCCTGGGGGAAAAAAAAACAACCCCAAAACCTTGGGATTGCTTGTTTGTAAGTGCCCTGGGTGGGATGTGTTACACTGGGGAGGAGGTTTGGGGGAGTTTGAGGTGTGACTGCCCAGAGCACATGGGTTGGACACACCAGCTGTCCCACTTTGCACAGAACAGCTCTTGTTTTAAAGTGTAAACGAGACTGCAAGCACGAACGAGATGGAGAGAGAGGACTTGATTTCATGTGTCTTAAAAAAAAAAATCACTCTGAGCCAACCGTGATTAGAAGCGTGCTTGTGCAGCTCAGCATAAGCAGAGCCCATCGAGGCTTCCTGGGCTGAGGGAAATAATTTTATAATTACTAGATCTGATGGGAAGGCAGGGTGGAATTTGCCTTCTATGTTGAATTTTCACCTGTATTCAGAAGTTTACACTTAAGACCCAGCTGGATAGTTTTAGCCCTGAATCTCCTGGTTCCTTGCCACCTTTATCTTATATTAGAACCCACCTTCTCTTAACACTCTTTCTGTCCTTATTTGTCCAGATCATCTGTCAAATTCCTTGGAATGAGACTTTTCAGAAAGCAATGTCTTTTTCTTTACATTGTGTGAAACAGAGAATCTTAGCTGACGTCTCTCTGAAGGCCAGAAAAGCAGTTTTACAAATCCCAGCTCTACCTCTGGATAAAGTTCAAAGGTTTGTCTGGACAGCTATCCTAGAAAGCAGCTCTTCTACCACTTCTACCCCCAGAAAAAAACCTGCTTTTTTCAGTTTAATTTGCTCTCGCTTCAGTAAAATAGCTGTGGAAATCCAGCCAAGAGTTTTATTGGCACATCTAAGTCATAAAAAAAATATAAAAATTAAAAAGTCTATGCACCCTTTTAACTGATATAGCTCATGCTGGTCAAACTTTTAAGTGTACACTTGGCCTTTATCAGGAGTGCTTTAAAAATGCAATAATGGAGTGTTGAAATGAAGATGTTGGGCAATAGGTGTGTTCTTTGCTTCAAAACTCCCAGGGAAGAATTTGCTCACTGGTGACATCCCATCCATCAGAGATATCGAAGTTTTGTCACTGTTCCAAATAGACCAAATTGTCACATAAATCAGAAAAGGTGGAGCCAGTCAAGACATGGGATCCAGTGGCATTTATTGTAAAACTAGGAGGTGCACACTGAAAATGTCCGGTTTCTGCCTCCTCATGTTAATTTGAAAGAAAATAAGGCAGTTAATTCTCTTTTTGGATGGGAAAAAATCTGTTCAGTGGATTGAAATGACAGGAGAGTTCCCCCCCCCATTTGGCATGTGCACATGATTCAGTAATTTCACACTTGGCCTTTGGGAATTATTGCTATAAATCCCGTTGCACTGTGTGGAAATACATAACCCTTGAAGCCTGAAGACACATTTTGCTGCCCTCCCAGCTGGTGCCTGGGTTACCCCCCGTGACCGGCTTCTTCCACAGCATAAAGCCACAGCCCTAAGAGACTCTTACTGGCAAGGATGCTAATTGCTGTGACTGATTATTTTTTGTTTTTAAGCACAGGGTGTTTTTTTGGTGTTCAGTGTTTTTCTTAAACCCCTGTGAAGAGGCTGCTTACAGCTAATGGGTTGCTAAGAGCCCTCACCTCCAACCAGTAAAGGAGTTTGCAAAGATGTGCTGAGGGCTGTGGGATCAGATGTGTCTGGAGAACCTGGAGCTGGATTTCCAGGTGCTTAAAACCCACCAGTAAAGCAACTTCTAAGACATAACCAGTCTGAATCCAGCATGACAATTAGCTGCTGTAATAGTTATAGAAACCTTAATGAAGGCTGGAAACCTGCCTTAAAAGGCTCCTTTTTGGTGAGTGGTCCTGGACTTTTAATTAGTGTTCCTTCAAGACCTTGTCACTCTTTGGGGAGTTTGCTTTGAATGCGTATGAGACGCTGAAATTTGGAACTTTTCTATGGAACAGAAGTTGTCACATTTTTCAGACTCAGAACAGCCAAGAGTTTCATCCAGCCCATTTGTAATCCCTTCATTTAGATGGAATGAAGCGTTTCGTTCTGATAAGGTCAAAGCATGAAAATATGAATATATTAAAATACGTGTCAAAATGAAGGTAATCAAAATGAGAACTGGAGCAAACACTGTTGAAATAATTCACTAGGCTTTTTTTTCCCTCACTATAAATTTCAGCGCTGTGGACATATCCTCATGAAATGTTTTCATGGGAAAACTCTATTTTGCTAGGAGATAGTTACCCTGACTGAAATAATAAGATTTTGATCAACTCTTGGAAAAATACAGGCTTTAGGAGGGTAGTGCTGAGATTCCCTAGCTCTACCATCAATCACATCCCTGCAAACCCTGGCATCGCTCGTGCTGCTGATGTGACTCAGAAGCCCCTGGTGACCCTTAAGCTTTGGGTTTGTGCTAAAAGCCGCACAGGGGCTGCCTGAGATACTGCGATTTAATCCATAACTTTCCTCTGGCGTCTCCATAAAGATCTGCTGGCATCCTTAGACTCCGTCCCCAAAGCTGTGGTTGCTTCCCTGTCCCCTGTTGAACAAGACAGTCGTTCAAAAGGAAGGGATGCAGTTGCCAATGAGCACCTGAAAATTGATCCAGGCCATAATCATCTTATAGTATTTTAATTGTGGGTCTCTCCTTCCCTATTCCACTGCAGTCAATCATTCCTCATTGAGTTGACTGCCTCTTCTCGCCATTTTGCCCCTCTTGGTTTGAATTCAATCTATATATGCATTTCCTAGCAAAAATATAAGCACCGTCTCCTCTTCCATGTGTGCTCCCTGGCTGCTCTTCCCCAATCGCTACCGGCGTTTCTGTACTGCTGTTTTCCACTGTGGAGGGGGATCTATAAAACTTGACTCGAAAAGGGAAAGAGATGGGATTTGACTCATGAAGGGAAAGAGATGGTGGAGAGGTGAAAAAAACAAAAAGGATGCCCCCCTCCCCGAAAAATAAAGAAATATGGGCAGAAAATGAAAGAGATTTAAAGCAGCTATCAATCGGTTGCTGTTCCAGCTTTAAGAGCTGTTGAAACAACATAATAAAGGGCAATAAACAAGGGATTTACGACCTACCTGCTGGAAATAGCTTGCTGCATCTATTGTGTGGGGTGAACACAGTGTGCAAGGCTGGGGGATCAGTGCCTGCCGGGGCTGCACACGTGGCCGAGCCACCAGCCCCTTTATGGGGCTGTACATGTGCCCATGGCTCTGTCCCCAGCTTCTCACCCCATCTTCATCTCCTCCTCAGCCCTCTGAACCCCCATATTTATGGGTTTAGCATTTTCGTGTCTTAAAGTCTCGATTTTGTTCAGTCTGACTAGTAAGCCCAAGACGATTTGATGCAATCAGTGGCAGCAGGCTGGAATTTTAACGGCCAGGTATTTTTCCACAGGGGCTGGACCCTCGAGCTAAATGTTGAAGGCAGAAAAGGTAAAAACATAGAATACTGCCTACGGCAGCGTTGAGAAAGGCTTGTAAACTGCTGGCACATATTTAAATTGCAGGAAAATCACCAGGGGGGGAATAAATCTACAAAAAACCAAAACCAAACCGAGAAGAAAGTGAGCGACTAAACATGGAGATTCCTAATGCCTTCTTCAAGGCTGAAACTGTCCTTTTAAAGAAAAAACAACCTTCCTTCCTGCCCAAAACCCACAGAGGGTTGAAACTGCAGGTATTAGCACAAAAACATAGTTAGGCAGCACACGTCTGGTGTGGTTTAAGGATCAGTGACACAGGAGAGCTATGGCTCAGGAGATCTGAGGTGATGAAATAGCTGGAAAATGGTCCTCTGGGTACGTCAAATGGTCATCGACCCAAGAAACACACTTGCAGGAGAAAGTGTCCCGTCTGTCCCAGTCCTGGGTGCAATATCGGGGTGTGCTGGGTGTTGCTCTGCTTGGTTTCGAAGCCCTGGCACAAAGCCTTCCCTTGTAATTCGTTTTCCCCTCTTTCTTCCTCGGAAAGAGTTTTAACCTCCTGCCTGTCACTCTTGCTTTCTGGCCACGAGTTACATGCTTTTGTTTTGCAAAGCGCAGTAAATCTTAGCGGTGACATGAGGAGCTCTGGCATATCCGATGCTGTTTGTTCTTTCAGAGGAAGGTGGGGAGAAAAGCGAGCGGGCTGAGAGGGGTAAATCAATCCACTTTGTAAAAAGGGAGATGCAGGATGGCACAAAGCCGTAATCCAATCGAGCCAGTGTGTGCCGGAGAGACAGATCTGGGACGGGGAGAGGAGGGGTGGTGGGGCTGCACTAATCCTGCGTCCCCCTTAAATCCCCAGCATGGAACAAAGCCCTTGTTAGCAAATAAAGATGGTGGAGTGGTAGCAATAAGCTAAATAAATGCCCTTAAATTCTATTGTAATAAAATCTGGGAGCCTGCACTGCAGCCCTTTCGTAAACACTTGGGGACAAAGTTGTTCTAATTATAAAAGCCCCATCAGAGGGACCAGCAGGCATGGAACTGTGGATTAATTCAGCTGCTTGAACGCCAATCTGTGGCACAGAGGCAGTGACAGCCATCTCCATCCCCTGCCCTGAAAGGTTTTGGATGCTCTTCATCTGGCCATGCTTTGGAAATGGCTCCGTCAAACCAGAGGGGAAAGAAGCACAAAGACCAAGAGAAAAAAACGGTTTCAGTGAAGCTGACAGCCCCAGGGCTTCGCTCATATGCTGAGAAACTTCTTCTTGGTGGTTTGGACCATGGGGATGTGCAGGAGCTTGTCCGTGCAGGATCCCCTCACATGTCTGTGTGTGCATCTCCAGCAGCTCCTACGCTTCTCAACAGGGTCATCGACTACGTCCATCCATTCTCTTCCCCATCATCCCTGCTCCCTTGAAATAGTGCCTGTCCCTGTAAATGCAGTGGAAGGAAAAGTTAAAAGGTTTGAGAGCTGCCGATTTGAAAACTGTCAGGAGAGGATCTGGAAACCTCAAATGAAAAAACAGCCATTTTTCTTCATTGCAAATTCAAGGGTGAGGTCCTTCCTGAGCCATGCCTCTATCACAAAGTATTTAAGATTCATTAAATAATAAACCATGGCTTCTTTCAAGCTGTTGTAATTTTGGGGTCGGCTTTCTACAACTTCTCTTTCAGACACCAAAGGTTCCTTCTTCCTAAGAACCATAAAGAAATAAAGAACCATAAAGAAATGTCGCAGTGCGAGTGGTTAGAAACCGCAAGAAAAATCCCTTTTTTCTCACCAAATCACAAGACAATCAAAAAGATGTTCGGAGTTGGCAAGAGTCTTCAAAAACATGTTTTGGAAATTTAAGCGGGAAGCTGCTTCAGGCCTGTGGACACCTTATTCTTGGAGAAAGTCCTGCTGATGGCAAAGAAGGTCAATATTTCTGTGCCCAGTTCCTCCCAGTGTTTCCTCCTCTGCTGCCACCTCTGGGGATTTCCTTTGTTTCAATTTTTCACTTCACATGCAAAAAATAAAAGCAAACCAAATACCTATTCCTTTCCCAACAATTTCACCTGGTCCACCTGCAGCAGACCAATTTTGAGGCAAGAAGCGTGGAGTTAATGGAAATTCTGTGAGTTTACAAACAAGCCTTCAGAGGGGACAATGTGCCTATTTATCTCCTAATTCAATGGTTAAAAAAAGTCTTTCTTTAATTGCGTTTGGAATCTATTCTAACGATTTACCCAGGAGAGTGTTAAGATGTCAAGGCTTTTCCATTAGTAATATATCCCCCAACAAAATCTTCGTTAAGATAGGTTAAGGCAGTAAATAGACCATTAATTTACAGGAACATAATTAGTACCTTGCAGTTATTCATGAAAACAGTAGGATTTCTTTTGTTGTAATTCAATGGTAAGATTTAAAATAAATACAGAATCAGCAGGTCAAAAAACACACAGGCCAAAAAGCATCAAAGGTATTGATTGAAGTTTCAACGATAACCTTAATTCTGCCCCAGTACCCAAAACAATGTAATTTATGCAAAGAAAATACATTCTCCAAGTGGTAAATAATGAACACAGAAAACAGCATCTAGACTTTCGAGTAAATATCAACACATAGCTGTAGAATAGCTTGTTTCAAGGCCAGAGACTCTATCCTGCATATAAAATTGGAAACAGTATTTGAGTCATTTCTTCCCCTAAGAGATTGTTGATAACATCCAGATTTGCAATGAAAGTATTTTGTTTATTATTATTATTTATTTAATCGACACTATTGTCTTTGCAACCTTAGCGTAATTTAGTTTAGAGGAACTGAAATAAAATGTTTTGTACATTCAAGGTCCTCTACTTTAGATTCTCACAATTAAAAAAAAAAAATTTAATTTGAAAATTAAGTTTGAGCTAATTTCAGCTTTTTCATGTGTATTACTGCAACTTGCAAAGCAATTTTCAGGGGTCAGGAGCTGTACTCATAGGATAGTAAGGCTATAAATCATGGGCTTTGCTCAAGTTAAAATATGAAAATATGTTAGACAGCAGTTAAGGTTGCAGTTATAAATAATAGTGAATTATCAAACTGAAAAAGAAGCCGTGCCAGATCAAGAAGTTCAAAGTTCCGCTGCATCATGAGATGAATGTACTGCTGTTTTCCAGAGTAGACCTTTTTGCAGCAGCTAAGGTGAAAACAGAAGAAATGAAGTCTCACTGAACAGAAGGTAACAAGAGCCATTTTAATTTCTTAAATTAACTCCCCTTACTTGTTTGTTACTGCTCAAAATGTTCAGGTGCTGTACAGGCGGGTAGAAAATACTGTGTTTTCTTTGTGGGAGTTTTACCAGGTAGTTTTACTTTTAAATACTTTTTTTTCTTTAATTGGAAAAATGTCTGACAGGACAATTTCTAGAAGAAGGTCTTGGGAAACTAAATATCCAAAGAAATGGAATAATTTCTCCATTATTCACTTGAATTGCTCTTCCAATAACATTTAAAAGGAGCCCAGACTTAATTTTCTCCCATGAAGGCTTGTGCCTCCCCATTTAGCTATTGAATGAGAGACCAAAAGCAGGACAGAGGAACTGGGGAAACTGAGGCAGGGGCGATTTCTCACTCGCTGAAGGCTGCAGATGGAGGCAGCACTGTCACAGCTGGGCACTCCTGGGTCCCTGATGGCATCAGTGGTGGCATTTGCCAGTGACCCCCTTTCACCACCATGAAACTGGCTTGGGGACCCATCCAGCATCAGTTGGTAGAGGTGCTGGGATGCAGATCCTGGCTCTGCCTTCATTACCTCTAATCCAGACATGCTGATAGCAGGACAAACTCCTACTGGGACAGTGCTCCAGCCTGACCCTGCAGATGGTAAAGTCTCTGTGTCATAAAGCTCTGCTGCAGGGTGGAGAATTTTAATAAGGACAGGAAAAAATAGCGAGAGACAGGGAGAAAGGGATACATTGCACAGAGCCTGACCTTATTTCCTCAGAGTGTGTGACTAAATCACACGGCTAAAAATAGGTAAGTGATTTGCTTTGATGCTGTCGGATTTTGCTGATACCACTTTTGTTACACATATAAATATAGAGATTTAATATAATATTTCCCTTACTGCAGTGTCTTCTGTTAAGACAGTGCTAAAGTCTCGAGAGCTGCTGCCTCTGTCTGCTGCTTTAAACCGTGAGCTACAAGCAGAGGCCTCTTGGCTCTGCAACTAATGTGCTGCTGGCCTTTGGGAAAATGCAGGAGAAATTTCTTCCAGGAGGGATGTTTAGTGTCAAGCATTTTCCATCCCTGGTTCTCCGAGACAGTAACTTCATGATTGGCGGGAACTTCCCTCTTTATTTGTTATGAGCAATTGCTTTAGGAAGTTTTGGTCCCAGTCTCCCCTACCTTTATAAGGAGGAGGATAAAACCCAGCTGCCCCTGGAGGGTCTCAAGCAAATTGGCCAGGTGATGCCTACTGGAACAGGTTGGGCAGAGAGGTGGTGGTTGAACCATCCCTGGAGACATCCCAGGCCAGGCTGGACGGGGCTCTGAGCAACCTGAGCTGGTGAAGATGTCCCTGTCATGGCAGGGGGGGCACTGGATGAGCTTTGGTGGTCCCTTCCAACCCAAAATATTCTGTGATTCTCTAATTCTATGCACTGGAGCAGCTGTGAGATGCCCAGGGCTGGGCACTATCAACCCACACAGGTGATTCAGAGGAGGCCAGTCAGAGGGTGGTGCACCCCAGAGGTTGATACTGGGGCCAACATCGTTCCACATCTTCATTAATGGCCAGGATGACGGCACAGAGTGCACATCAATGAGGCTGCAGACAATACAAAGCTGCAAGGAGCTGTTGATAAACCAGATGGTGGCAGCAGCATTTAGAGGAACCTTGATGGGCTGGAGAAATCAGCCAATGGGAATCCCATGAAGTCAACTGCAGGAGGAATAACTGCTCACCTGGGGAGGGATGGCCTCAGGAGCCAGCACATGCTGGAGAGCAGCTTTGCAAAGAAGGACGTGGAAGTCCCAGTGGGTACCAGGCTGACCATGAGACACCAATGTGCCCTTGTGGCAAAGCCAGCAGGCACCTGGGGACATCCAGGTGATGGGAGGACGTCCCGTCCCTCTGCCCAGCCCTGGTGACACGTCTGGGTGGTGGCCCCAGGGGCTGCACACTGGACACGGAGATGTGCAGAGCTGCCTGCCAGCCTCAGTGGTTCGGTGGGTCTGTTATACAGGAATCGGAGAGAAAGCAAAGCCCTGGCCTCTGCCGTGAGCTCCTCCGCAGGGCTTCAGCTCAGCTCTCCCAGACCTGAATGCTTTTTTCCTCCTCTGGCTGAGCTGAGAGTGTCAGCTCTGGTAGGTGTTTGAGGCTTGAAGTGTACAAATGGAGAGAATTATTTAATACCAAACAATTATTCTGTTGCATAAAACTCTAGTATTTATTTACTGAGGAGCCTATGCTGAATGCAAACCTCTAGACAGAACTGTCAGGAAGCAGGAGAAAAGAGATCAGGATTTATTTACATTCCAAGAGGAGTGTCTCAGTGCCCATTTTTTTCCTTTTTTTAAATTTCCCTCCCCCTCATGCACATCCACTTTTCCTTTTCTTTAGTAAATTCGCTGTTTACATACAGAGGCACCTTCACCCTCTGGATGGACTCAGGGTTAACTTAGATGGGGAAACTCTGGAAATGAAGACTTGTGTTTTTCCAGGCATGTCTCTGCTCCCCCTGGCTATCTGGGAAAGTCTGAGGGGATGCTGCTGCTCTCCCACATCTCCTACCGACTCCTCGCCTTTGGGAAAGAGCAACACATGCTCAGATGCGCAGTGCTCCTTGCAGAGAGCTGTGTAAATAAAGGCTCCAGCTGGGGGATGCCAAGAGCTGGCACGGCAGGGACTGCCACTCTGTCAACATAACCCCGCTCCTGACAGGCCCCGTTTTGTTGAAACAGTTCCTTACGATGGACCGAGTTTATCTCTGAGTCACTGGATTTACACTGGAGATCTAAACAGCCTGGTAAATCTGCCACAGAAGCACCAGGGTAGCATTTATCTGAGTGTCCCTTTGCGCGGCTGGGGATTCTCCGTGCTCGGCTCAGCCTGGACGTGACTCTTCCCGTGCAGCAGGCAGCCTGTCTGGCTCAGGGGGACTCTTAGCAACCATAAAATGTGCAATTAACCCCCCCTTCCTACTTCAAACTGTCTCATCAGGCTCCCAAGCCAGGCACACGTTACAGCTGGGAAGAGATGAGCATGCTGCGCTCAGCCTGCAGCTGCAAGCCAGCTACCCGAGGAAAAGCGGTGTTTAAAAACCAGAGCTCTTCCCTCCTCGCCGCGGTCAGCTCGTGCCCGCCGGCCACCGTGTGCCGGCAGATAAACCGCCTGTTGCATCCCCTCACCTGCCGTCAGCATCCTCGGACCTGTTCTTGGAGCATCTTTTTGTGGTCCTGGTGCTGAGCAGATAGAAAAGCACTAAATTAATTTTCACAGAGCTTTTCGGTCAAGCAGCCCAAAGCTTTTTAGAGACTTTAATTGAGCCTTGGAGTTAATGAAGCCTCACTAACATGCCTGCTGGATAAAGGAGTGTTTATAATCCCCTGTTTTACAGGGGTTGTGCAGAAAGCTGGCCAGGCCGCTGTGTGGGTTGGGTTAAGGTTGTTTCCCCCTTCAAAACCAATCACGAAGCACAAAATGGCTTGTCTTCTCAGAAGAAATATTTTCAACAAGTTGCTCTGAATTCAGAATCCTGGTTTCCTAAAGAAACAGCAAACAAACTTCGGGATTTAAATCGGTCTTTCGCCTCTGCAGAAATTTTTCATGCAAACTAAGCCAACTATTCTAACTCCCTTAAAAGCAGCATTACCCTGAGAGGAGAGATTGTCTGTGTTCAGGTGTTCCTGACCAGCCTCTCGGCGCTATCAAGTCAATGCTGCATCAAATATGAGAACAAAATGACTTCCAATAGCCGTGCAGTGAACTGATGGGCCCCCTATTCCCCAAACAGTCCTCGTGTCCCAGGCTGGTCCTTCTCCAGCATAGCCAGGGTGTCCAGGGGCAACATGCGTCTCAGGGCCTGATCCTGCAAAGCGTGTCACATTGATGGTGGTGAAGATGTAACTTCTTGGTACGTATTGCCAGGACCGCGCTGTGACTGCCTAGCACGAGACCTGGCCAAACGCAAACTTTCTGTGCCTTGCTGCTCCCCGCCAGCCGTTGCCAGAGCGAAAGGTGCCACGGAGCAGCAAGTTCTCCCCGAGCAACGCTGCTGCTCAGACACGCTGATCTCAAACCATTTCAATCAGTGCCTTTCTAGAGATCCCTTGTTCTTTGCGGTTAAAGCTCAGAAACCTTGTTTAAAACTCATCCTCTCTGTATTTTTAACTCCGGCTGCTCCAGCGTGACCCGTGCCCAGATCTCGCCAGGGCTGAGCAGCTCCCTGAGCCCTCCCTGCCTGGCTCCTGCCTCCATCCCTGCCTCTCCCTAGGATTTTGCTTAAAAATTTCTTCCCCCTGCAGTCCTGCAGCCCTGCTGCCCATGTCTACTGTGCCTGGGGTGCGCGGAGCTCAGGCTGCCCAGCATTTTTCAGGTAGGAGCCCATGCTGTCCTATATTGAATCAATAAAACGGATAAAGTGGGTAAGACACGTAGCCTGCTGCTCTGTTTTTCCCTGCCTGATTTGAAGAGCGACCCTTGCCAGGCTCCCGCGGGCTCGTTTCTCACCACGGGCATGAGCAGAAGTCAGCAGTGGGATGTCATGGGGTGGGCTGGTCCGAGCTGAAGGCTTCGTAATAAAGTTCAGAGAAGTGCGCAAACCACCCTGGCCTAGAAAATACACAGAAATCACAGGGAAAGGCCTCTCCACAAAGAAATCCTTGTTTCCCATGAGGAGTAAAACACCACCACAGACACCACTCATCTGGTGCTCCCTATGGGGCTCCCCCAGCGCCAGCACCAACTCCACGAGCCGTGCAAGGATAACCCTGAGCATCATTGTCCCTGCGCGGGGACGGAGGGGCTGGCAGAGCCAGAGAGCACCGTGCAGAATGGGTTTCCCCACAGTTAAGCCTGAGCCTTGCCTTTGGGGACACACATTAGGATCAGCCCTCCCATCTCCATCTGCTCTTCCCGCTGCGGATTTCCCGGAGGATTTTGGGGAAATCACTCAGATTTGTGTAAAAAAAAAAAATTATTATATATGTATATATAGGTATGCACAAATATAGGCGGCTTTAAGGCCCCGTTTCCAGCCGAGCCCCGTGCGCGGCAGGTGGCGTCCCCGCTCCACCGGCGACAAGCGGCCGCGGGGACGCGCCGCGGGGACGCGCAGGCGGCGCTGGAGCGGCGGGGAATGGGGGGACGGAGCCGGGTTCCGGCAGCACCGGGGCTTTGGGGTGCTGCCCGGGGGGGTTGGGTGCTGCCCGGGGCTTTGGGGTGCTGCCCCAGGTTTGGCAGCGCTGAGGGTTGTCGTTGGGGGGCGGGGGAGGGCGATGTCCGGCTGCCCGATCCGGTGGGGCAGACAAAGTTGTTTGGGGTCATTGCAGCTAAATCTATGTGTATTCCGGCAAATCATCGCTCCTCGATGGAGGAAACATCCTGCTTCTAAAACACAGAAGCCTTCCTCCCGCACAGCACCCCCCCTCGCCGTATGTCGCCCCCCCCACACACACCTTAATTGTCTGTGTTTCTGTCCTGGCTGTGTAGCATTTGCACATCGAGGGTGCCTGGTGCATCCTGCTGATATTATAGAATCATAGACTCATTTTGGTTGGAAAAGACCCTTAAGATCATCGAGTCCAACCATAACCTAAATCCAGCACTAACCCATGGCCCTAAGAGCCTCATCTCCGCACGTTTTCAACCCCTCCAGGGATGGTGATCCCACCACTGCCCTGGGCAGCCTTGGTCTTTTTTTCATTTTTCTGGTGCTTTCAAACACTGCTCAGTTTTCAACTTCGGAAAAGCTGCAGGGACTTTGCCAGAACCACTGCAGCAGAAATTGCACTACAACTAAATATAGAAAGGAAATGTTGGATGAAATACAGGCCTGGGTGCATTTTGGCAGAAGTCTCAGTGTTTTCCTCCCAGCGCTGGCTGTGTGTGGAGGAGAATATTCCCAGGAATAGATGCGGATGGCACTCAGGGCTGGTGTTTCAAAATGTGCAGGGTAAGTTTGCATCAGCGTGTGGTGAGTTAGCAAGTAGAATTGTTCTGAACTCAGATTTTATATCCTGTGAAATTCCCAGTGCTTTTTCATTCCAAAGTAGAATAAACCTTTTATTTTTCCTCTGTAAAAATAGAATAATCTGGAGAGAAATATTTGCATTTAGAATTATTATCATCAGCGCTGAACTGGTTTGGCTTTGGTAGTTGATAAGTTCACTCTGACACTTCTATCTTGACTTTTAGAGTCTTTTACAAGTGATAACGCGGTAAGAGTCCAAAAAAAGAAAGGCAAAATAAATGGCAAACTAGAACTGTATCACTTAGATTTTTTTTTTCCTTTTAAAAAGCAATAAAATGTAAGTGGAATTGTCATACTCCTGCAAGCCACTTTGCATTCATTGAATAACATCCACTGCCTGAAAAATCTTCTGTGCAGTAACTTTTGACCCAGATGTGCTCAGATTTTCATTTGCAATAGAAAGAACAGTGTGCATATGTAATCATCAGGCCAGGATGAATTGTAATTTATAATATTACTTATAAATTGAAGTACATTCATGTATACATGTATGTATTTAAAGATGAATTTATAGTTTAATTTTTTCAGCTGCTCAGTTATGATTTGACAGACGTAAGGTCTGCAGGGTATCCTGCTGGTCAGTTATTGTAGGTTCATTTGATTCATTCCCTCCCCTGGAATACAGCTGTGCTGGATGAAGTGGAGGAGTGAGAAGTAGCTTGGTGCATCCTTAGTCGTACTGAATTTTCGTAGGCTCAGCGTGCTTATTTCTTTATTTACCCATTTTAAACCCCAGCTCCTTGGCCAGGTGGGTGTGATGAGCTGTGGGTGAGGCTGCCAAGGGGACCTTTATCATGCATTTGTGATTCTGGGGGGGGGGTATCCTTGTGAATACCTCGAGATGCTTGGGAAAGAAGGATTCCCTTTTTCACTCAATGCTCTGCTTTTCACCTTACAATGCTGTTATTTCACAGGGAGGCTGTCCCTGCTGTCTGGTTCCCCGGGGAGGGCTGATGGGGCCCTCAGTGCTGTCACCAGCAGCAACGCCACCGACTGCACGGGGACTTCCATGGGACTGCAACTCCCTCCTCTCCTCCTGTCTCTTCTCTCTCTGCTGTACTTCTCGTACTCAAAAAGACTGTGACCCAGCTGAACTCACCAGGGCTTTGATATTGAGAAACCTGGAATTCAGCACCTCACCCATTCCCTGAGTTTCCAGTGAGCCGGGAAAATGAACTCAAATGGAATAAAACTGCCAAGGATTTGTTTCTTGTGAGCTGCAAATGAGGAGCAGGATGGGGAGGGAGGAGATAAAAGCTGGGCTGAGAATTGAGTTTGGGGTTTGCTGGGCTTCTGTG
Source organism: Pampusana beccarii (assembly GCA_013399365.1). Lineage (NCBI taxonomy): Eukaryota > Metazoa > Chordata > Aves > Columbiformes > Columbidae > Pampusana > Pampusana beccarii. Next base: position 482,599 of record VWYH01001909.1, read on the forward strand.
GCACAAAGATGAATTCCTGCAGTACTTGCTGATATCTTTTTTGCTCATGTGCCTTGGTTTCATATTGCTGTGCTTTTCCTAAGCGCCTTCACAGCCAATGGGCCTGGTGAAATTTGAGGTTTCTGCTCATTTTAGGCTGCCTCTGAATTAATTGAGCACTTGTGAAATAAGCTACTGTCTTGTAGTGTTATTTTCAGTTCCTCCAGGATAGGTAACTTGGGGCCTGATTAGGAGGAATGGCTGAGAAGGGCTTGGTGTTTCTGTGCTGGTGTGAGATGTGTCCAAAGCTTGTGGGGAACTAACTGATAGGATGACTTTTTATTGGAAAAGGTTTCTCAGGTCTAGGGTCAAATTTCTTCTAAAGCAGAGAGAAAGAGGGAGCAGAACAGCTGAGAAGCTCTGGAGGGAGATGTTCACCTGGTATATCAGAGAACCTGCTTCAAACCCTTGGTCTTAATTAGGAGGGGAAACGAATCGGAATCTTTCACAGTTCAGCCTATCCCTCTTTATTACCAGTGCGGTGGATCAGTAGCATGGATAACTCTCCCTTAAGTGTTGCAAGAAAATTAGAAAGGTCTCATCCCACTCTGGAAACTATTATTATTATTATTATTATTATTATTATTATTATTATTATTACTACTACTACTACTACTTTATGCATCTCTCACAAGATAAACGTTTCCAACTATAGCCAAGGCTTCTTTTGCTGGAATTGGGAATCTCAGGGTCATCCGAGCCTCAGCTCTGATGCTTTGCTGCTCCCCAGAGCCCCTCGCGCTCTTTTCTTGGTTCTGTGTCCTTCATCTCAGCCTGCGCTGGAGGGACAGGCAGCTCCGAGCTGCTCACACATTCCCTTTGCTTCCACCAGAGGTGGAAACAGCCCCTAATTGCCCTTGACCTACCTCAAGAGGGGGGTTATGAAGCATAATTAATTTCAGTTTCAAAAGAACTTCGAGTTCCCGGGAAGAAAAACGCTCGAGAAGTGCAAATCATGATTAATCGTTATTATTATTTCCATAAATTCCCACTTCGGCTTGGTTGGAAAACAGAGGATATTTAGCACTGCCTGTGAAGGTAGAAAGGATAGAGTGGCCTGACTGTCCCCTTAGCCCATGGGCCTGCAGTCACGTCTGTGGAGTTACACCTGATCAGCATCACTGCACGAGGGAAGAGAATCAGACCCCACCGCCGCTTTTCTCTGCACTGACGGATAAATCGCTGCTGGTCTCTCCCTGCAGAATGCGGGAGACAGATCAGTACTCGCTGTTCCTCTTTTTCTCCCTTGTGGAAGGGTTGGAAGGTTTAATTCAATCATATCCCTAAATGGAAAATGAAAGTGCAATGAAAAGAACACACGGATGTCTGTGAAAAGAATTTTGTCTTCGGCGTGTTTTGATCTGGATACTAGAAAAGCAAAACGAAACCCTGTGATTGACACCCTTGTTCTGCACAAGGTGCCTTGGAGGAAGCTTTCAGAGCAGAAGGTTTTATTTGCTGGAGGGGGTGTGGAGAAAGTCCAGGTTTCACAGCTTTTTGGGTTTTGGGGGTTTTTATTCCCCTATCCACTGTGTAAAGATGTGAGACCTTCTGAAGTTTTATTTTTCCAGAGAGAGCAGCTCACTTCAGCAGCAAAACAAGGATTTACAAAGCAATGCTGCTCTCCCTCCTGACCACTGATTCCCTTCTCAGAAAGATGCTCCTACCCAGACACCCCTCTCCCCTGAGAGACCCCAAAACACCCAAACCCCTCTCAGCCCCTGGGGGTGTGTGAGGCTGAAAAATGACAGCAGGATGAGTCCAAGTGGCTTTCCCAAGGTCTGCCAGGGATGCTCCCACACCCCGGGATGCTCCTCCAAGCACCGGCCTTGTGCAGATGCTGGGAGATTTTTAGAAAATAAAAAAGTGCAATCACAGGCACTTTGACTTTTGCTATAAATCAGAGATGTCTCGTTTCAGTGACGACAACACTTCGCTGGCTGGGTACGTCACACCTGGCTCGGGCTGGCCTGGCTGCTGGGTCAGCAGCGCTGAACTTTGTAAAATACCCCATCTCCAGCCTGAGTTTTCACCTTTATTCAGTCCCATCCTCTGGCATGGTGGGAACACTGGAAATCCCATGACCTTCCCTCTCCCTTTGCACCAAACACTGACTCGGAGGGGAAGAAGGGAGGGATGCTGTGCTGGGAGCTCACCCTGTTCATACATCACCGAGAAAGTGCCACCGACAAACAGCCAGATTCATTTTGGTGCCAGCTGACCATAAATTTATTTGCTTGTTAATGCAGCTTCTCCCAGTTCATGTTTTCCCTAACTAGGAGCATCAAAATGTCAACCTGTCCTCAGGGGTATATCAGCCTCCCGAACTGAAGCCAGTAACGAGATTAGAGTCCATGCTGTTCAGAAGTGCCGTCTCTCCCGCATGTGCTCTCTCAGTCACTTGCACTTATTTTTTTATTATCTCTTTTTTTTTTTATATTCCTCCCACTGATGTATTTTTTTTCCCTTCTCCTCAATTCCCCTCTCCCTCAGTTCTCAATGAAACAAATGTGAGCTGACACACACACACGGTGTCACCTCCCCTGTCCCCATTTGTCATCTTGCACCTTCTCTTTCTGCAGGCTGCCCAGCCAGGCAGACAGGGGACAGGGACAGGGACAGGGACAGGGATGGCTCCTGCTGGGGTCACGCTCCCCATGGACAATCTCTGATTTTCCATATTGATGTGAAATAAGAAGAGCTGCTTGAAATGGAATGAATATGCGAACATGAGGTAGGTGGGAGAAGGGCAGATCTGTGGCAGAGAGGACATCCCAGACCCAACTGCAGTCTGTGGGGCTGGAGGATCTTAAACACTAGAAGGAGATCTTCTGGATGGAGAGCTGTGGCCATGGTAAGGCAGGGAAACATAAAACAGGCCCCAGGTCATGTGAAACACCTACAAAACTCAAAAAGGAAGGCTCCGTGCTGGGGGAGATATCTCCTTTTGGTGCAAAGAGGTTTGAGCGAAGGGTGCTCAGGACACAATGACAGCCCCATCCAGCTTGGCAGGAGGGGACAGGAGGTGGGATGGACCTTTATTCAAGGAGTAAATCTCCCTGATCTGCCCCAACAAAACTGCTCAGCTCCTGCTGCCCAAGGAGGAGAGCGTTTGCTTCTCATCACACTTCACTTTTAGGTTTGACTTCAAGCCCCTTTTTATTAACCTGTAGTCACCTGCTGCAGCAGGGAGCTGTGTGCGTGATTAATGGGCCCTGAAATATTATCGAGTTTGAAAGGCTGCTTGTTGGAAATTTCAACTGAATGTAGTTAGCTGGGTTTTTTGTGCGTCTGGGCAGCCATTTCACACAATTGCCACCGACAGATAAAAAGGGTGCAGGTGGAGGCGAGTGGTATGGGAGCAGGATTCTTACACCATAGACAAGAGCTTGCAACTATCTATAGCTTAATCTTTGCAATGTTCACTCTTGCTAAACATCTGCAAATCCACCTTGGGTATGTGTGTTTGGACTGACTCGCTAAGCAAATAGCAAGTCCAGACCGTTTCAGAGGGACAGACAGTGGGCCTGGGGACACACGGACTCTGGTGACTCATATGGAAGAGTGTGGCTAAAAAGTTATTAAACTTTTCTTGAAGTAGGAACATAAAACCATTCTTTTTCTGAGAATTTATTTTCCTGACTTTTTAATAAAATACTTGACCTTCCAGGATGAAGGAACGAAGTTTTTTTTTCCGCTTAAAATTTTAAAAATAACTTGACATTTTTCATGGAAGAAGGTGTCTTCCATCCAGATCTCATTTGGTCTCATACCTGCAAAGCACACTCATACCACTAATTCTTTGCTTTTCTACGCATGAAATTCACCCATGAAATGAGGGAATTATGAAATTAACTGTCTTGAGAACTCAGCTTGCCTTGGCTCAGTCTAATAAGATGAAAGCACACGGTAGGCACCTATACATATTTTTTAAAACTATCTGTGTGGTACAGCTGGACTTAAACCTGGAGAACCCTTATGTTGCATCTCTTACTTCTCCAGCTCCTCCCCGAGTAGCAGTTCTGATGAAAGAGGACATGTTTCACAGCAACTTCTTTTTTTGTAAGCCCAAATCTCTGGCTTGGAAAAGCAGCACAGCCCAGGCATTAGCGCATGAAAGCAGGATCCAGCGTTCCCCACTGGCTGTGCTCTGAAGGTTGAATTTTGGTGTCTGGTCCCCAGGCAACATGTGGCTGTTACAGCTCCTCACCCTGAGATATCCAGTGGAAGCTGCAGTTGCTGCTCCATTAGGATTTTTCTGGGCCACTTTACAAGCTTTATCAGTGATGTGCATCATCCTGGACCAGCCTTTAGCATTTCCTTTTGTTTCTTCTTGCCCTTTCTGCGTGTTTAAGCTGCAGTCTCCCCTGGACAGATGTGATCTTTGCCCGATACTTGACAAAAGGTGGCCCTTAATTCCTGATCTTGTCTGGTCAGGCCACATTTATTTTTCTCCTTTCTTATATCCAGAAGACCCTGACCACACTGGCTCTTATCCCATCCCATCCCACCCCATCCCATCCCATCCCATCCCATCCCATCCCATCCCATCCCACCTTCCCTAAACACAGACAGTCCCTCTGTCCACCAGGTACCATCCGCTTCCTCATGGCTTCCTCAGTTTGACAACCCTAAAGGCAATATAATGCGGAGAAATGACATTAAAGTAACCTTGGAAATGGGGTCTTATAAGCTGATTGATGATTTTGGCTACACTATGACCTTAGGAGCATCATCTGCCTTTCTTCTAGCTCGTAACTAGAAACCGATTAAGAAATAAGAAGAATTTTCTGCACAGGGGTTTGCTGAGAGAAGGAAAAAGAAAACAGATGCCACATCCAAGCTGGGATTTCCCTGAGTAAATAAATTATAAAATTATATTAAAGCATGTTTTTAGTTGCATATAAAAGCTAGAAAATGAATGTGTCTTCCATAATTGCTGCAAAGGGCCTAAGCCAGCCATTTCTATTTGCAGTTTCGTATTTCAATAAACTTCTATTTATTTCCATTTGAGTGAATGTTCCTGTTCATGAATATTTTGAGGGATTCAGTGCACTGTCCGAAACTAATGCTGATTTTCACTAAAGCCACATTCCCCTTCAGTCTGTACTGATATTCCTCCCTCCATGCCCATGGGAAAGCAGCAAGACGACTGTAATAAATATTTTCAGACACAATTGCTTTAGCTCAAGCACAAAATTAACTTTTCTGATAGGTTTAAAAAAACCCAAACCAACAAGTGAGCAAGCAAACAAAATCCTTAGATCTCTCCTTAGGACATTATTTGAGCTGTATTTTTTTCCTTCTTTTCTAAGGGAAACCATGTCATTCGTGGATGTAGCCATACCTTCTGTGTTTAAATTGAACCCAGGTTTTGCAATTTACTTAACTAAATTAGGAAATGAAGGAAATCTCTCGCACACCTTGTTCTTAAAGCTCAAAGCCAGGAAATGAGAAGGCTACACTGCCTTTTTAAATTTTTTTTTCTTCAGAGCTGAAATAAGAAATAAGAACTTGTTCTTTCAGGTTTTTCAGGGGGAAAGAGTTTGGTCTAGCAAGAAATCAGCTCAGCTGGGGGTGTGAGAGAGACCCAGTTTTAGATTCCTGCTGTGAATCACGCAGTGGATATTACCTCGCTTCCCTTATCCTGAAACATTTCTGGTCCTTCTTCTGAGTTTTGAGCAATAATTCCACCTTGAGAACATTTACTCTTGAACCAGAAACACAACTGCAGAAAAATCTCAGTTTAATAAATTTTTCAATAAAGAGAAGTAATTACAGGCTGACCTATTTGATGGTTCGGGGTGTGCTGTGAAATGCTGGACCCATGAACTTGATGTTTCCCTTCAGACTGGTTACATACGCACCATCGGATGCATTTCATGTGCAAGAAACTCCCCCTACCAATGCCTTTGGAGACGGTCCCTTTTTTCCCTTTCTTTTTAAAAATCATCACTTCTGTGGTTGGGATTTTGTCCTGAGCTGGATCCAAAGAACTCCAAACATCCCCTCAGAGCCCCAGTGCTAATACAGAGTTATGAAAACTTTGGTTTTGCTAAGCTGCCCTGTCCCACGGGACGCACTTTAGTGCCGAGAGGGGTAAATCTGTGATCCAATTCCCATCAGCCCGCTCTGCCTGGCATCATCCCGCTGCAGCTACGGAGCAGCTCTTGTTCCTTCACACGGCTTTGCCCAGCTTTCCTTGCTAATTAAACTAATGCATTGCACCTTGCAAGAGAGCAGGATTACCAGCAAGCGACTGTCTGTACAGCTCATAACACGATTCCTTCAGAGACTATGCCCCGTGTTGCTGACTTGTGATGGAGGGTTGATTTTTCTTTTTTTTTTAATGGGGTAGAGACCTGTTTTTTGGAAATCTGGAGCGCAACTGGCTCAGGAGCAATAGGAGGGGAAAGCGCTCAGGGATGGGGCTCCGAGGGGAGCTATTCTGTGTACTTTTGGGGTTTTTTGGGGGAGATGGTGCACGGCTGCCTGATGGTCGCTCCTGTTCTCGCTGCGGCGAGGCCGAGGCTCATTGCCTGCTGCCGGGGTGCAGGGGGGAGCGGGGGCTGCTGGAGCGAGCTCAGTCCATATGTCCGCAGGCATCCTGGAGACTGGTGCAATATGGAGCGGTTCAGCATTTGATGAATGTTGTCATTAGTGTTCGTGGCACTTACGGGCTTCCATTTATCCTGAGCAACAGTGATTTATGTCCGGAGCATATAACCAGGTAAAAAGTATTTTAAAAGCTAGGGGAGGGGCTCTCAAAGAGCTTTAGCCTCTTCCCCTCCTCTCCTTCCCCAAAAACTAATCACAGTTGAAAATATGCAGGGGTGACACGGCCTTCCCTCCTCTCCACAGTTGTCCTCACTGCTCCGATGCTAAAACAGGCAGTTCCTTCATTTGAGGAGACCCTTTATCCCTAAAAAAATGGCTTTAAAAGGTTCCTGACATTCCTCCTTTTCCTCAGCCTCCCACTCCATCTCTCCACCCTGCTTTGATTGCTGCTAAGGCTGTATCTTTAGAGCTGCCTGCTCATGCCACAGCGATGCTGCAAGGCTGGGCTTACAAAGGGCTTGGGAAAGGGCTTACAAAGCCTGGCTGGAGCAGAAACCGGCTTGGAAACTTCACCGGTACAGCTTGATAGTGGAAAATGCAGGAGGAAAAAAAGGGTGGGGAGCAGAAATGATTGTTTGGTAAAAAACAGATTTCTGTCCTCACTAGCTCCAATTAGGTTTTAGTTGGGCAGAAAGAAAACTCAAAGCAAATAGTTTCATTATGACACTAGGAAAAGTTGGCTTACCTACTTTTATTATATATGAATAACATTTTGAAGAGTCAAACTGATAAATGCCAGGCATTCAAAACCAAAGTTTTTATTGAACCCAAATGGCTTTTTTTTTCACCCTCTTTCTGTTCCATTTTAAGAAAAATAGACCATTTTTGTCCTGATTTGGACGGGGAAGCTGATCTGAAGCTTTCACAGAATGGGAACTCGGCTTTCTGATGAGCTCTGCCTGCGTATGGACTCCCCAGTCAGCAGTTTAATGCCATTCCATTCATTTACACCAGTGTAAATCAGGAGTAATTGTCCTGAAATCAATGTCACCGTGATTGACCAGATTTTCAGAATAGCTCAGCTCCCAGCTAAACCCCTGCAATACGTGGCCAGATGTATTTATTTATTTCATTTAAAGAGCTCTGTGGATACCTATCCCCTGTGAAATCGGGCACTGAGCAACAATATTGAATGCTGATTACAGCTTGTCAGAAAATGAGGGAGGGGAGAAAAAGCAATATTTGCAAAAAGCTTTGAAAAAGAGTTGTAGGGTTTTTTTTTTCCTTTTCCTTTTCAAAGAGCATTCTGTTTTTCTCAGTTAACTTCCATCCTCCTCCCCCTTCCAAGAACGTGTGCGCACATCCTGCTTTCTATTCCTGATCCTCTCTCCCTGCCTCTGATTCTGAGGTTACATCTCAGCACAAAACGTACATGAGATACCCCACAGACCAAAGAGGCTCCAAAGAAGATGTGTTGCCCCTCACCTCTACTAGGGTAACAATTGACCCCTTTGGGTGCAAGCCTTTCTCCCTAGCTCAAGGTTGAAGCACGTCTCAAGACATACCAGTGCAACTTTAAAGGTTTTGAGCTTCTTTCCCTCAAACCAGCCCACCAGGAGTGGCTCTCAGCAACCTGATCGGGGTGAAGATGTCCCTGCCCATGGCAGGGGTTGGGCTGGATGACCGTTGAAGGTCCCTTCCAACCCAAACCATTCTATGATTCCCATGCTGGTTGCATGAAGGAGCAGTTTGCTAACAGCCTTGCCTGTGCAGAAGAGCCGGTTGCAGGCCTGAGGGTCCACCCCGAATAAGAAAGGTGTTAATTGCTTCTTCGCTAACCTCCTTGCTATTTTCCCCCCTCTCCTTTCCGCTTTGGTTTGTGAATGAACGGTATAAACACCTCCGCGATTCAAGCTCTCTGGGTGAGGACGTGCAGGGAGCAGGCGGGAAGGGGAGCATCCTCAGGGAAGGAGGACGAAACGTGTGTGTTGAACCACATGTTCTCATTTTGATTCACATTGAATATGAAAGGCAAGCAGAAACCCAATTAGTAACCTCTGAACTAGCCCCGTGTTATCTCCGGGAACACATGCCATCTGCCAGCTCCTCTGCCACCCGACGGCCCCTCCCTCTTCCCAGCTAAATGAAACAGGTGGTGGAGCCGGTTTCTGTGCTGGAGACACCACACGGGGATCAATATTTAATAAAACAAAACACAGACACCTCCCACCCCTCCCAAATCAGCCCCCAGCCCATGGTTATTTGCTGCCTCCTCTCTTCCCATCAGTCTTCATGCTTTGCTTGCTTGTCCTGTGGACCAGCTTGACTCAGGAGCTCTGTTGGCTTTGCTGCTCCTGGAAGGGATGGGAGTCACCCAGGGCACCGATGATGAGATCTTTCGACTACCGATGGCTGGGCTGGCAGGACTCGGCTCATGCCACGGGCTGCTGTCAGCGCTTTGCTGTCTGCTGCGGCCACAGAAAAGCTGCACCCAGCCAGAAACAGGGAGATTTCCAGGGAGAACGCACAAAAAAACCCTTGCAGTTCTGGCATCTAAGCTTGCAGGATCTGGGCATTGCTGTGATGAAACCCAGAGGTGAGGGACAGGCAAAGCTGGTCACAAATGCGCTGCTCACATGAACTGGCAAGAAAGGCCTTTTCCTCCAGTGCTGACCTTGTTTTGGGGTGGACGCTGTCACCGGGATGTTTGCACAGCTGATATTATGTATAGTATGGATCTGATTGGGGGTTATAGGTGGCTGTGCCCCCGCTGTCCTTCTGACACGGCAGAAAACAAAGAAAGTGGAAACAACACGACTTGGCTGCAATGACCTGGGTGCTGCAAGCTCCCCACCAGCTTCTGGTCGAGCTCCAGGTTTGCATCCTGCTCCCAGAGCCCAGGGCATGGACGGCATGGTTGGTGGCATCAGCAGCTCATCCATCACTGGAAACAGAGAGTCACCATTGCAGATGCAGTGCTGGAAATGAAAAAGCACGGCTCCCTCCACCAAGCCGCCTGGTGGGACAATGACAGGGCCACACATCCCAACTTGTCCCTTTCCACGAACGGCCAGGGTTTGGCCGTGCTGCTTTTCTTCCCCAGCAGCCTGGATAATTGTGTGTTTATAGTAAAATTGACAGATGGGAGTTTCAGCGTTTCAGGGAGGCAGATGGTATCAGAGGAGGGTGGGAAAAGTCTGGCAAGGAAATGCCAACCGGCTCTCCTTGTGCCAAAGCTGCAACATATGCCTGCCTTATGCAAAGCAGCCCCGTTTTCCTCCAGAAAAGTTCAGGGAAGTAGAACTGTGAATCAATAACCTGGGTCTCCTGTCAAATGCTGCACGTGCTGATGGCCTCTGTCTTTCCCAGCTAGAGAGAAGCCTGTATGTGAACACAAGCCACTTAAAATCTGGACCCTGGCTCCAGCTGTGTTGACCACTTGGTAGATTTGCGATGGTTAATGACAATTCCCAAAGTCTTCTTTCTCTCCTCCTCCCTTCTGCTCACGACTCCAGTGATGGAGCAAGGACCATGACTACCCTGAGCTGTGGGTTTTTCCTGTGCATAACAAGTGGTGAGAAGAAAAGAGGAAAAAAATGCCTTTGTACCCTGAGGTTTGATTGCTGAGAGACAAAGCAGGTTTGCTTTGGATGTGGTTTAGGGTCATGCTTGCCTACCAGTATCCCAGTCCTGTATCCTCACGCTCTTGCTGCAGGGGTTGGGCTGTGTCAGGGACACCATGAACATGTCTCAATCATAGCTATGGCCTCTACTCAGTTTGTAGACCTACAGATTTTCTCCTTTACTCCTGTAGTAGCCATTACCATTCCCTCTCCTTCCCTCCCTCCTTGCCCCTGTAAAGTGAAAATCTCTAAGTGCTCTGGAGCAGGTACAGGGTTAGTTTTGCATTTCGTATTATGCACTAGTGCATGTGAGGGGTATCAGTTAAGTACTGGCGTAGCCATTTCTAGGTCATGGTGGGGGAAAAGCATCAGGCAAAGGACATTTTGTGCGAAGCACCCTGCAAATTCAAATTGCTGGGCCCTTCTTGCCACCAAAAAGGTAGTAAAGGAAGTCAGAAACTTTACTGGGGCACAGACATCAACATCAGCTTCTTAAAAACTACAAAGAGAGATTTATTAGCCATGAATGGCCAGGACTGGGTTTTAAACCTCCTCTGAAAGCAGTTTTCTCCACACCGGCTACTGGCAGAGTGTTCAGCTCGCCGTGAGGCTCCAGGTTTTCAGGATCTTTCCAGGTTTTCAATATCTTCTGATATTAAGTTGTCAACAAGGAGGCTGGTAAGTGAGGAGGACTCCACATTTATGAGGAAGAATAGTAGATCTAGGAATTATCAGGCTACTCAAACAGCAGATAAATCATAGAAAGTGGTGGATATTTCTCTATCAGGGACAGACCACAGTTCCCAGTAGCTGTGGCTGCATACTGGGGGAATGATGGGTATAATGCAGTGCCAGGGCTTCCAGCTTGATCCTGCACCATGCAGGAGGAGCAGCACGAGGTGTTGGGTTCTCTCAGCACTCACCAGGTCCAGGGGAGAGGTGGTGTTTCTGTGCATCACACTGAAGTGATCGCACACGTTGCTGTGCTGAAAGCCTGGGCTTTCTTACCCAGCTTGCAGGATGCAGCTGAGTTTCTGCATCCCATCTAGGTGGCAGGCATTGGAAACAGAGAAAAAAATGGCCAACCTGAGCATGCCCCTTTTTCTAGCAAAGTATAATTAATGGCAGCTAAATGAGTCACCTGTGCTGATGCATCACATGCAGCGAGGTGGCTGAGAGCCCATTTGTTACAGATCTGGGCCACCTGTAATGCAAGATGTGCAGAGGTCCTGATGGCTCCACGGTGCTGGCAGCTCAGGGAGGCTTTGGAGGTGGGAGGAGAGGAGGAAGAGGATGATGTTGCAGGTTTGCTCTTAATTCTTTTCTTCCCTAGTAACCCATTTTTATTCGGAGGAGTTCACATGGGGTCCGTGGCCCTTGGGCAGGGGGGTGTTTGGGATGCAACACGTTTGGATGCTGCAAGCAGCACAGTGATGCCAGGGGAGCAGCTGAGTGTCCTTGTCCTTTCTTCACAAGGGAAGGCAGGTCTTGCAAAGCCATGGCAGGCTGACACCTCTTTCCCAAGCCTCTGGTCATAGTTACGGGGTTTTAACAAAGTAAGAGCATCAAGATCCCCTCTGCAGAGGAAAACAGGAATCAGCCTTTTTCTGTGAAGACTCTCCGGTGTAGGACAGGATGGGGGGATGATTCATCACCACAAACAGCCTGGGGAATGGTGGATGATGTATCAAAAATGCCATTAAAGCTTTCAATAGAGCATCTCCAACAGAAGGATACAGGCGTCTGAGGAACAGCAGTGCTGTGTTACCCACTGCCCGTGTTCCTGCCGTACAGCAAATTCCCCCAGGCATTTCAGCTGCCCTTAGGTGCTGATCACAGCTTCTGAGACTCAAAGCTGTTTTACTGCCTGGCGGTGCCACCAGCAGCGTTTATTCTGCACAGAGCAAGCCAGGGCTATGAAGAGCAAGGGGACAGGCGGGAGCAGACGGGAGTTGGAGGAGGGCAAGAAACTCATTAGATCACACTTGACTTATAAAGCCAGAGTCACCCTTGATGAAACTTTGCTGCAGTCAGTGCAGAATAACACCCTTGACTGATGGCTGTTTCTCCATGGTGAGGAGATGTCTCCCAGCCAAACAGCTACAGCCCAGACACTTCTTTCTCTCTGGCTGCTTTTGGCATCCATCGCTTACACCAGTTCCAGTCTGGCCAGCATGCTGGGCCATCTGGGAAGGGTGACCACCCAGAAACAGTGGCGCTTCTTCACGTTGCTTACCAGGACGGCAGCAATCCGGAATTCACTGGGGATGCCATGCGCATCCCACGCTGGAGCAGCACAGGTGGGAGTCACAGCAGGACAAGCCCCCAGCGGCTGTGGGGACCAGGGCATGTCCCTGCAGGGTAGCAGGTGTCCCTGCAGGGTAGCAGGTGTCTCTGCTCAGCTCCTGGGTCCAAAGCCCTGGTTCCCCACAGCCCCGGTGACAGATCTGTCTGATCTGCTGCTATCCATCCTGCTGTCTGTCCTTTCACCTCTGGCTTTTTTCCCCCCCCTCTTTTATTCCCTGCTTATTGTCCTTATCTAGTAAGGCCCTATTACCTGCTTTTATCTGCAAAAGCGTCTAATCTCTGACAGCACCTGGTGTTTGGCTGGACGTGGACAGAACACATCAGCTCTATTTTTTGTGGTTTTTTCAAAGCGAGATTTCAAACTGCCTTTCGACTCATGGGATCCCTCTTGCTCCTTTTTTTAACTTTGCAGCGATGCTTTTGCAGCTCCTTTCCTGCAGGAAGAGTGCTGTGCATGGATGATGGAGGACCAGATTGTACTTGCACTGGTCGCACTCCCCATCTGTCTGAGTAAGCATCAGCCCTCTGAGTCTGGATTAGCTAACCAAGGGGCTCGGGAGGCTGCTGAGCACATCACATCTGAAGGGAGAGGATGGAGAGGAACAGTGGGTGATTCCTTTCTCCTCACTGTCTGAAACCAGGATGCCTGTCCCTGCTACTCAGTGACCTTGGAGAAGTTACTCACATTTCTCCTTCAGGCTGTCATTGCTTTGGGAACAAGAACAGTCTATTGTTACATACGTACATATAAATAAACCATTTAGCACAGTGGTGGGCGTCTTTACTGCTGTTATAGTATCAACCTGTCTCCCCCTGTCCTATCTCCATCTGAGAAGAAAGAAGTGTTCCTCTGTTTCTGGGTACGAATAGCAGGGTGGGATTTGCTGGTGGATGTCGGTTGGAGAAAGGACTCAGTCTTTTTCTTTTTTCTTTAAAAATGAGTTCAGCACTTGTTGCCGATGGCAGGCTGAATCCCGGTGAGTGGTGGTTGCTCTCTGTTCATACGTAGATACCTGTCAAGTGTGACCAGCCCAGGCTATCCTCATGAACTGCCTGCTCACCCATCTCAGCCTTTCTCCCCCTTTAGTAAAGACATCTCTAATGCATGAGCCAGGGGGAGGGTGAGTGGCCTGCGGAACTTTTTCTCACCTCTTGTGCCACTTCTTGCTCCCTTCTTGTGCCACCACGTCTGGGTCCTCCCACCAAGCAGTTCCTCAATTTCCCTGCATAGAAAATTACAATATTATTTTATTATCAAGCTTGCACAAGAGTGCACTTGCTGCTGTTAGTTCAGCCTTGAGTCCTCAGAGCTGCACTGGGGGACCTGAAAACCTGCTCGCTCTGTTTGTGACCCCACTGGGAAGCAGCACAGTGAGAATGGGACCGAACGATGCTGGAGCTCCCGCTCAGGCTGCAGCTGCAGCAGCTGCAGGAAGCCAGACAGGAGTAAATCTGTCACCGGCAGAGGTGAAGGGTGCATGAGAGAAGGACACTGTTGTTTCTGCCCCAGAAGGGGAGAAGAAAGGAGATGGGAAATTCATCTAGTGGCTCCTAACAGCTGGAAGCTGAGTTCTGTACAGTGTATAACAAGGGAGCGATAAAAGAGTGGAGCGAAGAAGGGACAAAAAGGATCTGAGAATTGTGGGGTGACTGAGTCTCTGATCAGGAAACCTTTCCCTGGATCTGCTCTGACAAGGCAGAAATTCTGTCCTGATGAGTGTAGGTCCATGTGTCACGAGTGCTGGAAACACCAAAATGCAGGAAGGGTAAGCAAAGAGGGAGGGAAGGAGAAATAAGTGAGCTACGGAGGTGGGCAGGCGGGCCCTGCTGTGGAGGAAGGTTAAAGTCCTATTGATCCGTACAAGGAAAACATATTCTTGCTGTTTCTCATCCTCCTTTCAGATGATCCTGCATCAAATAAAAAGAAGGGCTGTTTTCCAAGCCTGGCTTTAGAGATCTTTCCAGTGATACAGCAGATAAACAGCTGCTTGCTGACAGTGAAGGTGCCAAAGTGATTTTTCTGATGATATAAGCTGGGCTGGGAGGGAGGAGGGAGAGGAGAGGTTGCTGAAGGTGATAAAACGTGGAGGAAGGTGACGGGCAGGGCTGAGCCAAGGACACAGGGCTGGTGGGAGATGTGGCAGCCCAGCACAAGGCGAGCACTGGGAAGGGAATGGTTGATGCCAGGAGCTGGATCTGGACGAAACAGGGGGCAGGCATCCAGGCTGCTGTGCCTCCGAAGGGTTCGTTATTTAGGAGCTTGCTGAGTAGTCATCAGGCACCCTTAAAAATAACCAGGTCCCCAGTGCGTAGCTGTTGGTTTGTTTCACATCATGTATTGCAAGGAGAAGTTCAGCCCAGAGGAGGCTGATGCTCATTGTTATTCATGGATGTCCTGCTTTTCGGGGACTTGTCATCCAGCCAGAGGGGGAACCAAAGCAGCAGGAATGTGGGCAATTGCTCACAGCGATGGAAGAAAGTACCAGTAGTGCCCAAACACCATGGGGACTGGAGTAGGGGCTCCTTTGATGGCAAAGAATAACTCTAACATCACTCCAAACCCAGATTTGGGAATAGAAGATGCTTCTGATGGGGCCTGAATATGTGTGGCAGCATCTGTGTCTGTGGCCATTGCAGGCTGAGTGGTGGAAGGGAGAAGATTTAAGCCTCGTGGCTTGACACCAAATCCAGCAGCCCATCAGCAATCCAGCTGCGTGATGTCCCCCAGAAGAGTAACTGTTTTCTAATTGCAGCTCAACCTCAAACAAACAAGGAAAAGCACCAGAGGAAGGAAAAACTTCCAGCAGAAAGGTGGAAGAAGGTGGAATGATTCCAAAGTGAAGCACAAGAGCTCAGGCAGGAACAAATAAAGAACAATTGTGCTCCACAATTTAGGGTCACTACTTAAGAATTAAAAGTATTCATGAAAGCACCTCTGAAGAGGCAAAGAGACGTATCTGCTATGCACTTCTGGCTAGTTCTCAGAGGAAATACCAGTTCTATAGAGACAGCAGCAGCATTCAGAGCTCTGTCCCACAGAGAAAACAGGGTCTGTACTCAGCTCTGGTCCAAGACAGATCCTCAGCTGAGCTCAAAAATCTTCATTTCAGGAACAGACACAAAGCACATTACAAAGCTTCTACCACTCGTGGATTTGGAGTGGTTTATTCCTTACATAACACAGGTGTGTTTGGTGTAGGGTAAATGGGATAAACAGAACTGAGTCCCCATCCCATGACCAGAGGGCAAGGCTGTATCTCCTTCCTGTGGTGCAGCTGGTTCCCAAGACTGCTGTGGTGGGCAATGAACTTGTGAGAAGCACATTCGGAGCAAAGGAAGGGGTTTCTGCGGGGTCCTGGACTCCACCACAAGCCCTACATTTTCCAAATACATTTGGGCAATTCTCTGCAACCCTTGCCTCAGCACTCGCGGCTGTTTGATGGAGCTGAGTGCTTCTCTCCATACAGCACTCTGAGATATTCCCATGAAAGGCTGTGTATAACTGTGAAGTATTATTATTGCACACCTTTTGGAAAGTGCCTTGAGACGTCTTGGAATGATAAGGTGCTATAAGGCGGAGAAGTTGTGCAGAGATAAATTCACTGTGAAATGTGTTTTGCTAGAGACATTTATGTAGCATATCATCTTATCAAGGAACTTTGCCCAAGAAACAAATTCTCATGCCTGTATAAAGAGACTATAATTGAACTGTTGACTCATAGTTTTGGGAAAAGACAGGGTGGGGGAAAATTTCCAGGGCCTCTAGGACCCCAAGGAGGAATATAATTAAGACAGACATAATTTGAAACCTAAAGCAACCCCATGCACTCGGAGTGAGTGCTGAAACAGCAAGGCAGAAGAGCTGGGCTGAGCCTGAATTGCAAAGCAGATGGCTGAGGATTTGTAGGTCAGTAGCTCTTGGATCTGCTGGGCCAAGCTGGGGTCAGGGGACCATATGGATGAAGGGCAAAAAAGACAGTGTATCCAGGCAAGCCATGCACTCTGCTTACCCAGAAAGGCTCTGTTGGCTCGGAAACAGGACAAAGTCTCATACAATGTTTTGCATATTCTCAAGAAGACAGTGAGTCCCAGGCTTCTTCAGTGACACTGGCACCAGTATAAGCTTGGGGTATTAGAGATCACACAGCCAGGAAGGAAACAGAGTCAATGAACAATATTTAACGGGCTTTAACCCTGCCCCTGCTTTTGATTAGCCCCTGCTTGGGCCTGCCAGCTTTTGCAATAGATCTGGTTTATAAACTGATTTTCCTCCTTGATGAGGATCTTTATGAGCTTCAATTTATGTTTTCCCACCCCTGTCTTTGAGACTAACGAATCTTGAATGAAATTATCAGCAAGCAGGAGGGAAAACCTTCTCTTTATCTCTAACCCCAGATTTACGGCTTGCTGGTTAGGACATAGCCTTAGGATGGGGTAAATGCCATGCTGAGGACCCTGTTGTGGATTGCTTAGGCTGGGCTTCTTGTTCTTGGTACCCAAACCCAGGAGATTAGCAGAACTTAAGCAAACCCCCGTGAGCAGTTGTACCCTAAGCCAGAAGAGGTGGCAGAGCAGATACAAGTCACCTGCCTAGAAGTTGAGCCCACGATCCCATGTTGCTGCAGCTGATCTCTATTTTCCTTAAACTCTACAGACAGTGTCTTCAGAACTTAATTTGATTTTGATTGATTTTTCGAAACTTGAAACACTTCTAAACTAATTTTCAGTATATTACTCTTGTCAACTCTTAAAGATTTTGTCAGTAAGAATTTGCTGAACAGACACAGTAATTTTGTTTCTCATTTTGGCAGATCACCCCTAAAGAGGAAAGTGGGGAGGAGAAGGTGTTATTATTGCTGCAGTTACTAGAATATACATTGCAATTACTCTCCTGCTATTTACTGGATGTTTCAGAGCAATTTCTGTGAGCTGCCACTAGGAGCTCAAGGCGTATGTGTGCATGTAAAACTAACTGTATAAAGCCCCATAATTTCCTGAGATCCTTCAGACCCAAGATCCAGCTCACTCTGGTTGCTCCAGCACTTTCTAGGACTAAGCCCAACATCAGGGCTAAGGAAGAGCTTGCACCATGGTCTTGCAACGGCGCTATCTGTGGACTCCTGCAAATGCCATTCTCACATTGATAACCACGTGTGAAATGCTACCAAGTGACTTAGTTGTTTTTCCCAGGGTGGGTGATAACACGGAAAAGAAGTCAAGGTGAAATGGGACACGTGTTCTACAGGGAGCAAGAGAAGAGGAGGTCGTTACATGGGAAATTTTTATCTATTAAAACTGCGAGTGATATCATATTAAATAAGGGAAATTAACACATTTTTAGGAGCTGGGTTAGTCTTCTGCTGGGTTAGAGAGCTGAGCTGGCTCATCGAACAGTCTGGCGAGCTCCAGAGCTAAGCGAAGGGATGTGCATAGCCAGGACAGAGGCGGGATGGCCAGGACAGCACGAGAAGGGGTTTATAACCATCCCTTTTTGACATCAGCGAGTCGTTAGTGCAGCTCAACTTTCTTTATGAAGCCTGTCCCAACTAGGAGAAGCAGAGACATCGCCTCATCGAACGGCAGCCACTTCTGGGGTGGAACCTGACAGCTCCCTACCCACGGACCCTTTGTAACACCAGATGTAAAGCATGTCACTGCTGTCCCTGACACGATAATTAGGTTTTCTTTGATTTCTATTTTCTCTCTTTTGCTTCTTTTTTTTTTTTTCTATATATGGACGTTCTCCCTTGTTTATGAGCTTAATTGCACAGCAGAGGCAAGCATGAGAAACCCGATTCACCCCGTGACCTGCACGCCACGGTCTGCATTAGTGTGCAGATGTTCTGCTCTGTTATGGTTGCTGGTTGCTCACAACTCAATCCCTGCGCCTGGAGCACCATGGGACCTGTACCTCTCAGGGTCTATTAGATGGTGATATTAAATTCCATCACTGAGCAGCTAGAAAGGAGCAGTGTTAAGGATATAAAGAGATGTGTCCACTGTGGGCTGGGGTGTTAAAACTGAGTGAGAGGAATAACTCAGCGCTGGGAGTCTGGATGGGCACAAGTAGCAGCTGTGCAGCAGCAATCCCTGTTTGACGGAGAGCTTAATGATGGTGGCTTTTCAGGGAGGCTTATTCCTCCTGGATGTCTTGGTGCAACCTTTGCTTCCTCTAGCCTGTTGCTGTTTGAGCCAGGGAGTTTAACTTTTAACCTTTTGTCTCTCATGCTTTCCAGATTACTCATACCAGTAGGGTGTCTAAGGGAGAGATTTATATTTAAAAAATGGACAAAACCCCTCCAGGCATTAAGCTCAGCTGTTCAGGTTTTTTATCATCAATGGCATGTTCATCCCGTCTTGTTCCCTACTGCACTTCTTTGTTTTGCTTTATTCTCTCTCAGGGAAAGACTGTTCGACACAGTCAAATATGCTGATTGGCTTGGACCATTCATGCAAACTGGAATGTTGAAAACTGCAGTGTCCTTTTTCTAAAACAAAACAAAACAAAAAGGAAAGAAAAGTATTTTTCTTTTTTTCTCTTTTGATATACCAAATGGGATGGGGATAAAGCACAGCGAGGGGCTTCCTACCATCTGGGCTGGAAGATCTGCTCAGCACTGCTCTCTTCACTCTTCCATCACTTGCATCTCTCATCAATTACCATCACGGAGCTGGTCAATATTGAAATGAAACTGCCAGGGATCAATAGCAGAATCGCTGAAGAGCATTCTGTGTGAATGACATTTTCCTCATTTTGCGGGCAGGGAGGATGAGTCAGGATGGAAGGAGGCAGGCAGGGATGAAGGCTGGGAAGAGACGCATGCTAAGATCTTTGCCTTATCAGAGAACTTTACAAAATGCCCAAACCTAACAAGAATCAAGAATGTACTTGTGGGGGGCATTTTCTGCTGCTAATGGAGCAGTTTGCGGTTTGCAAGCCCTCTAAATTTCACCCCAAGGGAGCCGTAGACCCTGCGTCGCAGATGTGAGCTCTGCCACAACAGACTTGCTCTCTGTAGTTACCACTCATGGATCTGTTAGGAAAATAACAGAGGGCCTCCAAGGATTCACAAACTCCAGACTGAAAACCACCAGACTACGGATTTACAGGCACATCACTGTCCCGTGGCAGCCTCTTCACAGCGAGGTGAACGGGGGAATTTCTTGGGCTGAGGGCAGCTCCGAAGCAGTGAAGTCCTTGCCCATCACAGGCAGGTCCAGGTGGGCTTTACAGTGATGTTCCCAAAGCTCAGCATAATGTGGACCCTAAAGCTACACTACTTATGGCTGCATCCTATACACTGTCTCCCTCCACCAAGGGGAAATGAAATAAATATAAGTGGAACATTTTCAGGACAGAAGCTGGAATTTATTTTTCCTCTAAAAACATACTTATCCTTACAGAGCAAGACCAAGATGTTCCCATTTAAAAAACACAAACATTTATAATATTTTTAAAATTAAAATTGTAAACATAAAATGTACAGGGCTCTCAGAAACAAAGGCACAAAAGCATTTGTCAGGCTTTTCCAAACAGCAACGACAAAACAACCACAACCAGAACACTGGCCTGATTCAGCTTTGCTTTCCAAACCGGGTGCGCTGCCAGCACAGCCCCAGCAATACAACTGACGCAACTGCTTTCAACTGTTTTCCAAGGCATCGACTCCTAACTTTTCTTCCATTTCACTCGGAAGTTACAACTTAAATACAGTGATGTTGATCCCTAGAAAGCAAGCTGCAGAGCCTCCTGCGCTCAGTGCTGTATGAACGGGGATCAGACCTCTGATCTCAGTTATACAATTAAATGTCATTTCTCAGCTCCCCGCCTTTCTTTGCAGAGCTGAGCGGCCTCACAGCTCTTAGCAGGGGCGCTGAGTGACGTACCCCTATCTCGCCCGTACTAAATGACAGCCCGTGACCCAAATATCTGTTACAATATTAGTCCCTTGCCTGCTGCTCGTTACCAGGTGCTATTGGCAATGGAAGGAAGGGATTTTTTTTGTTTTAAGCACAAGGATATTTTCATCCCTTGGCATCATTAGGCCGAGCTCAGCGGAGCTGGAGCTGCTCTGAACTTGGCCTGGTGTGTGTCGCTTTGAAGCTGCCGGTTTTCCTGGGCACCCTCCTGCCCGCGGATCCTGTGTCCCCAGCGAGGGCTCCTCCAGCATATGCTGCTTCCCAGTGGGATGCTTCCACAATGTAATTACTTCAAGCTGTCTCCTCCAGTGCTTAGTTTTCCATTGTTCTGTCTTTATTTTTCTTCTAAGGGCCTACTCACTCCTTTTTTTAAAAATTTGTTTTGTTTTGTTTTCTCTTCTCAAGAAATCAGGGGTATACAACGATTCGATCTCCTCCCTAGGCTGCATTTGAAGGATATTGTCTGTTTTCAAAATCCTCAGCTGTGTTTATGCTCCAGGCTCCAAACCTTTCTTTCCCTTCAAAAAGAGGGAGCAATCCTCCCTCTGCCTCCTGCCCCGCAGAGCCTCTGGTTCAGGGATGCATTGTTCTAAATAACCATTAACCTCCCCACAATGAGGGTCACTTCCTATTGCAATGACAGATCTTTCACTCCACCTTCTCTGCGGCCCTTTTCTATGTTTGTGCTTGTTACAAACACACCTGTACACAAGACCTTGTGAGTGGGCACCGCTGTTGGGCAAATAAGTTCACCATGAGAAAGGAGGTGCTTTGTGGACCACAGCAAACAAAAACAGGCTGATTGTGGCCACCAGAAAATCTCCAGGTTGCTGTCAAAGCCCTTGTCAGCCACATTGGAACGGGAGAGGACGGAGGTCTATAACCTCTCCTGGCAGACCACACGTGGGCAAAAAGCTGTATGTTGGCCTTCTATGATTCAAAGGCTGAGACAAATCATTTAAGGACATCTGATGCTGTTTTTTCAGGGATGAGGGTTTATGGGAAAGGCCCTGCTATTGAATAACCAGCAGCTCCTGCATGCAAAGCCAATTTTTGTCACCCAGATGTGGGGTTTTGTTCTCCTTCCCTAGAGAAACATGCCGTGTCCATGCCTGTATAGAGTCAGTCATTAGGGAGCCCCTTGGGTTCAACTCCTCCGTTTGTCCAAGGACATTTAAAGATGGGTTCCAGCAGCTCTGAGGGTACCTTGTGCCCTGGCTGACTGGTTGATTGGAGAGCAGGGCATTACTACACTTCTCCATGACATTCCTGTTTGCATCAGTCCAGAGTGCAAATCCCTCAGGATCACACCAGAGCAAGAAGGCCCTGTGCCAAGTGGTTGTTTATTTGAGGTTAAACCAACCCTCGGTCATCCACACTGGTGGATTTTGGTTCAGAGAGTTAACTGATAGCCCAGGAGGTCATCAGGAGCTACGGGACCTTCTCATCTGCTCCCTGGGGTACCTGCAGGCTTCAGAGCAAACCCATTCCCTGGGGAGGACAGGCAGATATCGCAGCACTCAGAGCGAATCCCAGCCCCTCGCATTAATTCTCTCTCACATCTCGAGAGGAGTATGACAGGCAGCAAACCCTCCGAGTGAATCCTAGCCCTATATTAATTCGCTCCCAGGTCCAGCTCTCTGATCTGCTGTCATCTGAAAGTGATACTAATGCCAGGTTTCCATATCCAGCATCCCGCTGTGCCTCCCGCTGCAGTCAGAGTCATGCTGGGAGAGATCAGCTCTGCTTGAGAAGGGTAAACCAAGTGCTTGATTTCAAACAGCATCAAATAAGTCAAGAGAGAAGAGGGGGAAGAGGGAGGGAGCGAAGGAATGAATGGTTGGGAACACATTCCCTCGAAAGAGGTGAGTGGAGAAGAGCGCAGATGGGATTATTTCTGTCTCCAATCTCTGTTCACCTTTGCTACCCACACCCCCAGCTTTATTCCTCCAGTTGTCCCCACTCTCTCTTGCAAGACCAATTTCCTTGCCCCACTTGAACCCAACTAGGCTCTTTGCACTGCAAACACAGTCTAATAACCCTGACGTAGATGACTGCCCAGTTTCTGAGGAATAAGGCTGACGCCGCTTGCCGCAAAGCTTAATGTGCTTCAGCTGCTGAGCCAGTTTTGTGCTCACCTGCCCACAACGCTGCCAGGCAGAGGACTTACTAGGGAGATGAAAGGTCCAGTTCACCGTCAAAGTAATGGGCAGCGGACAGG
Source organism: Pampusana beccarii (assembly GCA_013399365.1). NCBI lineage: Eukaryota > Metazoa > Chordata > Aves > Columbiformes > Columbidae > Pampusana > Pampusana beccarii. The sequence continues at coordinate 505,267 of VWYH01001909.1, forward strand.
TTGGAGTGGGCTGTCCAGCTCTTTCACCAGTTGACAGCTTCTGACAGCTGAATCTTCTTCCTCTTCACCATGTGCTGCCCATCCAGGCAAGGGGGAGGAAGGTGAATGCTGCTTTAATTTGGCACTCCAAGAAAAGCAGAAAGAAACCTCAATATAGACATCATCTTTCCTTCAGAAACTTCCCTGTATATTTTACTTGCCAGCAATGCTGCGATATTTTTTGTGAAGGTCAGTAAAAATTACTTAAGAAAGCCAAGGAAAAACATTCGTAACAAGCAACAGTCACTTCTGAAAAGAGCAGGAAGGAGCTTTCAGCAGATCCCCAGTGAGAGGTCCGAGGCTCAGCGTTGCTCATGGAAGTGGTCACAGCATGTACATGCTTTACATTCACCCATCTTTCTGGGGAAAATGGGAACCTGCAGGACAGGGGCAATGAAAAAAAAACCAAAACAACAGTGGGGAGACAATATCTTACATCTCCAGTGTTGCTTCTGGTGTTGACCTTGCCTGAGACCTCAATTTCTGAAGTGCTTGGGGCTTCAGTCTGCCAGAATCCCCACTGAACAGCCCCTTATTTCTGGAGGAAACTTCCCGCAATCCTCCCCAAAGGCGGTCTGTGACAAGGGAGCGATCTGTCCCCAAAGGCGATCTGTGACAAGGGAGCGATCCGTCCCCACTCGGTTCGCTGTTGATGGCAGCGTGGCTCTCTCCGCCGGCTGCTGCCTTACGCTGTGCCACTTCATTTCCCGCGATGTTCCTTTTTCTAAATGGTAGGAAATCAGTACTTACCAAGTGCTGGCCCAGAATTTATTTGACTTTAATTTCCCTTTATGACCCCGTTTGCTAATCTCTATTGCACAGATAAAGAGAGGTAACCCAGGCACCATTACCCACGATGTGGAGAATTTTCTGCAGTTCAATTATAATCTCTTTTTTTCCCCTTGAGCAATAAAATCTCTCTGTCTCCCTCTCCTTCTTTTCCTTTAAACTTGCTCTCATAATTCTCCCTCTCCCACTCTCAAGATGAGGTTAGGTACTTTTGTGATGTGTTCTTGGCCGGTGTGTCTGTGGAAGTCAAAGCAGTTAACGTCGGAGCAGAAGGTTCAGCAATGTGCACATGTTGTTTAACGCATTGCTGGGAAATGCACGGTGCAGGTGAGACACAAAAGATGAATGGAATAGGCTAGCACATGGAAAGGACTCAGAATTCTGCACAGACATCTCTTTCTGGATTGTTTTCAACCTTTCTTTTTCTAGAAGTGCCAGCGTGGTGAGTAGAAAAGATGCTGCTGAATTGATGGTTTAATTTGACTTCTTCTTCCTGTTGCCTTTAGAGGCATTTTAAGGAAGGCATCCAGTTGTAATCGTGCCGCCCCTCCAAAAGGCTGTACTCATTTGTCTGCAACTTCTTTGAAAAGTGGGTAACTCTCAGTGCATTTTTCTTGGGCACCACTTACCCTGGCAAGGAGATCTTTCATGTATGCTTGTGACCTTTCAGACAGCAGGGCCCCCGATATATCTTCAGTGCATGTGCTGTCTTTGTCATGTAGTGATTATTTGCAAGGCTGAAAAAGCTTCAACTTCAAAGTTCAGGCCCCAAGAACAAGAATTTCTCTCTATTTTTTTTTTCTTCTATTTATTTTTTTAATCAGGATGTTTCTATTTTTTTTCATGGTGTAGTTTAATTTTACTTGAATTTAAACCAAAAATGATAGGTGAACAACAACAACAAAAGGTAGATCTCTGAGTAATAGTGAAGCTGGCTTCAAAAAGGACATCAAAATGGCATGGCCCTGACTTGTGGATATTCTGAATAATAATAGTCACTGTTAAAACAGATCATCATTACTTGGAAATGTTAACTAGACCCCCTTAGAGCACAATCTTCCCAAGTCTGTGTTTATAATTAAAAGATGGCCTGCCCATTAGCAAAGATGGGTTGCACCTGAACTCAATTAGGCAATTAATAGCCTACGGGAGATGGGGTTAAATCTATGCCTCCAAATTTAAGTGAAGTCTATCAGAAGCCCATTTGAATGGCTGTTGTATGTCTCTGTCGTGTTATGGGTCTGAATCCGAAGTCAGCATCTATATGACTCCAGACTTGTGGAAATACAGTCTGAATCCAAAAGGTCCTGTTGCATATGTAGGAAGACAGATGGTGGTTGAGCTTTCCTCCTTTTGGTAAGATAAAATGATTTATCGCTAAGCTATTTCTAACGAAAAAAAGCATCCGAGGGCAGTCTGAAATGCAAGCAGTCTGTGACTGACCGCTTACAGAGACTAGGCTGGCTTTATTTTCCCATGAGTGTGGCTAGAAATAAAATGCATGTGTATTTCTGCGGTTGTCCTACAAGTCTGCTTTATAAAGCAGCAACTTTTTAGCATAGACAGGACACCCACATACTGATCCCTATCCTCAGGCATTTCATCCAATTTCATTGTAGGATTAACTTCTTTGCCGTAAGATTGACCTATAGCACTTATTTCTTCAGTGCTACTGTGAGATTTTTTCCTAGCAAAAGCAGCAAAACAATGACTTGCTGTGTATTCTCAGGGTATTTTAATGATCCTATCTCCATATCTGTTAAAATTTACAATACAGCAGAGCTCTGACTGGCATATGGTTGTCAGCAGAGAGAAAACCGCGCGCCTAGGAAGCAGATCAATGTTGACATTGAGGAGGCACCTCTGGAAAGAATTAATCGAGTCTGATCTTTGCATACCCTCTCAGTATGGATTTTCATTAGACGTGGTGCTGTTTCCACACAGAGAGAGTCCAAGGTGCTCTCCTCAAGGTCAGCCCGCTGAAGCTGATGAACGTGATACAGACTGGGGGCTTCTTTGGCTGGAGAACTCGGTGGTCTCAGTGTTGCAGAAGGATGCTCTGGTGGAGCGGGGGCATTTGGGCAGGGCTCTGTAGCACCCAGCCTAGGTGTGAAAGTTTAAGAGCCTTCAAATGGGTGAGAAATGGTTGTGTGGAGGGAGAAGGATTGGGATTTGGACTTGTGAATAAATTCTTCTTTTAATCAGAGGATAAAGGGAGCCATTAGGCCCCCGGTTCAGCCTTAATTCAGGTCCACTGGTGGATTTGGACTCCAGTAAATCACCTGAGCTAAGATCTAGGTTGCCTTCAGCTCATCGGTTGGCTAACTCAAGCTAGCCACACTGTGCCACCACTTGTCACCATCTATTTTGGCCAGTAGCACAGATAAATGCAAAGGTGCCGTGTGTCTACAGCTCCATTGATCCTGAAGGTAAAACGAAGCCCTTCATTAGTGTTTGTTATTAGTAGCTGTTAGTTGTAATTGGGCTTAATGATATGTCCGCAGTGAAGCACCGAGCAGTCATATTTCTTATACGGAACTTAAAACACTCTAATAGGAGAATGCACGACGCATCATGTTTTACACATGTTGTACTTCAAGACTGCCAGAACAGGCATCATGAGTTTGGGATCTAAGAGGTAATCTTATTAATTAACAAAACTAATGCTATCTAGTAAACAGATTCTGAATTTGTAATAAATAATTAGTCATCACAACAATTTCTTAATGGGCTATTAAGTGACTTAGGGTGGAACTCTCAGCAGCTGACATGTAAGTATCTAAACCAAAAAAATTCCTTTTCCAAATAAATAATGGTCTAATTAATATTGAAAAGAACAGCCTGCTTTTGCTATTTCTTGTGTCTTTAAGAACAGAACAAGCTTATAAAATAGAAACCTATCCAGCATATGCTGATTGCTGCCAGAAGCCAATTCTTCAAGAACTGTCATTGAGAGTCATTAATTATCTGTAGGTCCCATTCGCTCTGACTCAGTGACAAACTTTGTGAGATTTTGGATGGTTTTAATTAATGCATGACTATGAGATGTAATATGCTTCTTGTTTGAACAATTGTTGTCCTAGCACAACCCTTGAATTAAAGGGTTGTGGGGAAAAAAGTAAAAGTATAAATGGGGTGCACACACCTCCTCACAGCGCAAAGGCCAACGGAGGAAACATTGCAGTTGTGCAGGGACAACAGATCATTTCTCTGTTAGACACAGTGACACTAAGATGCAACACACATTTTTTAGACTAATGAGGCCAGTAGCTTACGCTTCCATTTCAAATCTAATCAAGATGCTTGTAGTTTTTTGGTTTTTTTTCCCTTTTTAATTCAACATGAGCTGGGTTTGCGTTTGGATTTGTTCTGGTGTTTTTTTTTAATGCTTCACTGACATAACTAAAAGCCAAATGCATTGAATGGGTGAGCAGGACAACTAGAAAATCTAAATATCATTGACCAGGCTAGTTTTACCACACATGCTGAATAAAATATCTAAGGCCATGTGCCTACGAACAGATCTCTCAGTGGTGATTTTATGTTTATAGCTCTGTCCTAATACATCTACCTGGCGTTCAGATGGGAGATATCTTATTTCTAGCCAGCTCAAGCAGACAAAAAGGAATTTGGGTCTTACATGTCACTGGTTTCAATGGGTGGGGTTTCTTATCTCTCTCAAACAAGGCATATACAGCTGCTCCAAGCAGGATTTGTTCTGTATTTAACAGGCACAAGCTGCACAGTGGAACAGACAGCAAACACTGAGCAGCGTGTTGCGTGTAGAGAGACAGATCAGGAGGGTGCTGAGTCCACCAGTCGTGCTTTTATACTGACACAGTATACGTTGGTCAGGGAAGCAGCTGGTTTTTAATTTGCATAGTGCCTTTGCCTTCACAGTGATGTAACAAAACGTGTTTGGGTGTTCGCCTTTGATTTCACAAGGACCACACTTCCACTCATAATTTCACTCAAAAGAGCAGTGTTATTCTGCTCCAGTAGGATGCTGGATCCTATTTAACTTTCAGACCTTGTCTTAAGCTGCCACATTTTCATTAATATACTGGTGCCATCTGAATGCTCACAAATAAGGGATAACATGACTATGCAAAGCAGACAAGTCAAAAAGCTGGAGCTTTTGCTTATGATTTTTTTTTGTTATTATTTTTGCATCCTGCCAGCTGTTGATCTTGCTAATGTGCCGCTTAGCAGCCAAGCTTTGTTCCCTCTTGGTTAATGAACTATGCAAGAAATCATGGGCCAGTGGCTGGTTTTAAAGCTAATAGTGATGGTGTGTGAAAGAGAAATGCCCTAGGCCACTAGATCTGGAGACCAAGCAGCGCAGCTGTCAAAGATGATGGAGAGCAAAAGGTGGTAGAAGTCTTGTTTCACCTTTGATATAGTTATATCTCTTGGACATGTGCTGAAGCTAAATCTTAAGAGTTATTGCATGTGCTGTGGGACTGACAAGGATTTGTGGCCTGGTAAAATATACCTCGCTTCACCCAGAAAAGCTTGTATCCCACTGGAGGTCACCTGCTTCACATGACAGAGCACAACCATAGGCACATGGAGACATTCTCCACACCCTCTTGTAGGTGACCCTCAACCACAGAGTATGGTTAACACGGCTTCAAGTCTAGGAAACGTGCGTTAGTTTTGGGAACTACCTTACTTACGAATATCTTGGAGAAAGGGCGGTGCGAGCTGCCCTCAGTACTACACGCAAACGTGCCCATCAAGCGGTTTATGGACAGTCAACATGAGTCTGTATCAGCTGCTGCAGGGAGTGCTCGCTGAGAAGGGATCACAGAATAATTTGGGTTGAAGGGACCTTCAAAACTCATCCAGTGCCCCCCCTGCCATGACAGGGACATCTTCACCAGCTCAGGTTGCTCAGAGCCCCGTCCAGCCTGGCCTGGGATGTCTCCAGGGAGGGTTCATCCACCACCTCTCTGGGCAGCCTGAGTCGGTATTATACCACTCTCATTGTAAAGAGGGATGGCTGGGTGCGTGCTGGACGGTGCCTTTTCCTCTGGTGGGGAGCTCCAGCTCTGCAGCAGCCGGCACTTTGCTGCCAGCAGACTGTCTCATTCGCATGCAAGAGCTGAAACCAAGGTCGCTGCCAACTGACTCCTCTTGCAGGGGCTTCAGGAAGAGACGCCGTTTCCCCCGAAACCCCTTCTCAAACACATTAGCCCTTTGCTTTGTGGAGCCAGCTCGCTCTATCCTCTGCCTCTTGCTTCTTCTTTTGTTGGCTTTGGGATTTCTCGTGGACCCTCTGCTCCCCCTTCCAAGCACCTCTTGGTTATTAAAATGCAGCTCAGGATAGTTCACTTTGCCTGGTACATTATCATTCCTCGTTAGAGACCCCTCCAGGGCCTGTGATATGCCTGCACCGACTTTATAATTACAAAGTCAATTTCTAAACAGACATTTGCAAATAAGTCAATTTAAATACCGAGATTTGCAAACAATAATTAAGCAGTAGCTTCTTTTTTAATATCTATATATATAATTAATGCCCATGGGCTTTTCATTTTACCTTGCGACTGTGTAGCTTGCAATTGTTTGTCGAGCTAAACCATTCTCAGAAAGCAAATCGAATCACTGATGGGTTTTAAAGCTGTTTAAGAAAATGCCCTACTTCCCGCTACCTCATTCCACCCCAGCTCCACGAGCCATTTCTTATGCAGCCCCCAGCCCACCCAGCAGCTACAGGGAAGCAGCATCAGGTCCCTCACCCAAGAGCAGCTGAGCTGGGGAGCATCATGTCTGAGCATCACATCTCCCCAAGGGGCTTCTGGAGAAGAGTAAATGTCCACAGGGCCTTGCCTAGAAAATAGCAAGAACAGGCTGAGTGCAAACGTTTTGCATATGTGTCATGGTGCATTAAAGATGGGTTGTTTCCTGGTTTGCACTTGTGCTCGGTAATTTCAAAGGGCTTACTCATTATTTTTTGCGTTGGTTCCTCATTTTTTGAGCGTGCTCATCTTAGCTCATCAAACTTTAGCCAGCTGGGGCCAAAAATAGCCCTGGCATAATCACTTGGTTCATCCAAGCCCAAAACTTTCATTTCCCAAATTCAAATAGACATTCACGATCAGCGTATTTGAAGGGAACAAGGTCCTCAGTATCATCTTGGGTGACATTGCTGAAAGCAGACTTCCTTGCACCCTGGCACTCTGCATCCAATTGCTATAAATACAAGCAACAATTATACATCCCTTCTTTTCTCTTTTTATGGGTGTGCGAGGACAATAACTTAAAGCGCTTGCTGCTATTCAGCACAAAAACAAATAACAGAACAACTCAGGCTGTGATGCATTTCAACAGCATAACTTAGACATGCCACTGTTATATTAAGTTATAAATATCTATCACTTGACAATGCCAGTGCTTTTCGGTAGGGAAAGGAGTATTAAAAACAAAGAAAAAAAAAAAAAAAAGCCCAAACTTGACTTGTGGTTGCCATAGCAATTAACAATGGGCGTCCTTCTTCAGGAGCCAGAGATGCTGATGCAGCTAAAACAAATGTTTGTGTATGGCCGTGGCGGGGACGGTGACGGATTAGGGAGTGCTGGCCCTGAGCCTCGGCGTAATCCAATTCTAAATAAATCATAAATCTAAGCGCAGACTGGCAAGCTGGAGGGAATACCAATGTGAGGAGGGTGACAGCAGGGTAGTTTCAGTTTCTGTCAGGGGCAGAGGTGAGGAGGAAGCAATAGCCGGATGGGTGTAAGAATCCAGGTGGAGAGTTTTGTGATTTGGGTTTTTTTTTGGCAAAAAGGACACAGCTAGCCTGCAGCCACAAACTTGCACTGGTCCACAGTGGGTTTATGAGCCCTTGTGTCCTCTAAGCACCGTGGTCTTCTTCGTTTCAGGGCTGAATGTAAACCTTAAAGCTGAAGAAGGAGAAGAGATGTGTTCAGGGAGCTCGTAGCTTCCTTTCCATCACTGGATGCGGCCTGTGTGATCCACTACCTTCCACTTTAGCCCAGTCTACGCTGTTACCATAAGGTTTGTGAGTCCTCTGGGTCCAGGCCCTAACGAAATCATGCCAAGACCCCCCATGGGAGCTCTTGTTGTCGTGCAAAGCAGGGCAGGACGGCGCACTCTGTGGTTACTCTTGGGCTAAAGAAAAACCCCTGCCCTGTGGAAAATAAAACAAATAGAAGACTAACAGTGATCTGGTGTCTTCCAGCCTCCCCAACACACGGATTCAGCCTTGATATTGAGTGAAAAATGAAAATGAGGACAGCTCAGTCAACAGCATGTCTCAGAAATTAATGAGCCCCTTTGCCTCCAACACCTGATAATTACATCTTTCAATTAAATGAACTCTCTCCCTGTCCAAGTTCTTATAAATTAACTCAAAGTGATGCATCTTAGCGGGCTGCCAAAGCTTCCTTATGCCAAAATCTGTGCAAGCTTCCAGGCTCTTGCAATGATGGAGAGTCCTAGGCCCAGATATGACTAAAGGATTTAGTCCTGGTATCACAGCAGCCCAGCTCCCAGGTTACTGGCACAAGAAGAGTCCATGAGCCTGAGTTCAGCACCTCATCTCCCTGTGAAATGAGGGAGAACAAAAGACCTTGGAGGATCCCGTGCAGACACTCGCCAGTATGGGAATGCCATGTACAGAGATGTTCCTTGAGTCCTGCCCTTTGCTTGGGCTTCTCACTGCAAAGTATGGGATTTCTTCGCCTCAAGTCACAGCTTTCATGTGTCTGCTTAGAAATCAGAGCCTTCAGCAAGGTGGTGGAGTGACGGGCTCTGCTTTTTGGGGAGATTCATGCCATTATAGGCAATTGGTTATGGCAAAAAGCACTTGCTAGCGAGAAGAGACGCCAGTCACCACGCTAAGGGCTGTTACCATGTTTTGCAATTACAGTTTGGGTGCAGAGGTGCGCTGAGCGATGTGTTGAATTTATTGATGAGAACACGTGCTCAGAGACAGGGAAGACAGAGGAGTTTCTGTCTCCTCCTCCACTCAAATGTGTCTTGTGATATTTCTAAGGCTCCCATTACCACCCTGTTCCGTTGCTTACAGACTGGAGAAAACGCATGCACAGAATGGGGGCTCCTGGTGTTAATTCAGTTTGCTGCACGTACAAACCTCGGTCAGCTGGAGAAGACATGCTGAGGGCAGGGAGAAGGGGTGCAGGTAGAGATCCCACAGCAGCAGCGTTACAAAACCAGACAACCGTTCCATTCTCTTTCTATTCTCCCCTTCCCTCAAGTAACCAAGTGCAACCAATGCAGTCTAAATCTGGGGTTTTATAAGCTTGCAATAAATCCAACCAGCTTTTCTAAAGCACAGTAGGCAGCTGATGCAATCACATAATTCAGCCCAGACTCATTGGACAATGGCTGGGAATGCTGAAGATCTATTTTCCTCTTAAACCCACACAGGCGTGTATTCCCACTTGTGCAGACGCACGCCACTTCAATTAAGGCAATTAGCAGTGACCAAGGGCAACTGCAAAGCTCCAATTAAACCAGCACAAAGGCTAACATGATCTACAGTGTCATGGAGCAGGTTGGAACATGTATCCCCGACAGCCACTATCTGCCAGATTAAAGGGTTTGTACACCCTCTGTTGTCCCCTTCCAGACCTCCCACAATCTCTTCTCCATCAATAAACCCAAATCCTAACCCCCAGTCTTTTTATCTCCTCAGTAATTTACCCCTTGTCACCTACACCTTGCCTCGGGGGAAGATGCCAGCTTTCCTCCTTTCTGTCCCATTTAAACCATAGCCTGCAGTCACAGCGCCCCACTCCCCTTGGTCTCCCTAGGGATAGCCTGGGAGCGTGATTTAGGCTTTAGTGACCTTTTCCGAGCTGTGACTGGTGCTAGAGTGTGCGTTTGCTGTTTGCACTGACAGGCTGGGATGGGAAGGAATGGAAACAGGCTGCAGAAGAGCAGCCAGGGAGGGAACCATTTGTCTACCCAAAACCAGTGGTTTCCTGCTGGGACGATTTGGGATGGCCCCTGCGTTGGGGGAAGTGTGGGGAGAGCCCTCCAGCAGAGATACAGGGCTATCTGGGGGAGAAAGGATTGCTTTTTGTGAAATCTGCTCTGGATTTTCACACCTAGGAAGCGTAGGGAACTCCTTTGGCTGGAGACAGGCCTGAGCTTGGAGCTGCTTTCAGATGGTGGTTTAGACTCTGCTAGAAAATACCCAAGAGGATGGCGTGTATGTTCAGCTGAACCATTTGCTGCTGAGAGACAGACCAAGGAAAGGTTTCTAGCAGCGGTGTCTGAGCTCTGCTCATGACTAACATCCTATTCCATTATCTTAGACTGCCTAGATACAGGCAAGTCTCTCCCAGCCCCTTCTCAGTGGCTCAATCCATGGATTTGGACTCCATCCCATCATTAGTTAGTAGCTGTCAGCTCTGAAACACTCCAGACAAGCTGTTGCTTGCAGCCTGCACACCACTATTATTGGGGTATGTCATTAACAGGACATCGCATCAAAGCAAGGACAGAGACTGGCACGGATCGCCTCCTTCAGACAGAGATTGGAGCGAGGCTGTGGGAAGAGGGACAGCTAATGACAGGGGGAAGGACTGCAGTGGGGACAGGACTGCACCCAGATGTCACGGCCAGTGGTCCAGATCCAGCAGAGGCTGGTAACGAGTCGCAGTGATTAGCCTGTGGTGGCTGTTCAGTGGCCTGAGCTAAATGGCCAGGTCAGATCCCGAGACAGTCGCGCTTTGGTTCATGGTGGACACCTGCTTATATAGGAGTACAGTTAGCGCTAATTGGTGTCCTCGTTAGCAGTTACTGCTGAAAAGCCACTTGTTGAATAGGCCCAAAGGCTGAACTCTTTTCCTTAAAGGTGAGTGTTCCAATTAAGGGTTGATAGGCAGGTGGGGTAAGATGCTTGCGACCTGCTTGGAGGATATGCAGGAATTTTGGGGTTAGAGCACAGAAACCTTCCACATATTCTTTTAAAAAGAACATCCTTTGGTTTGGGTATGGTTGTGAAGGGACAACATCAGAGAATGTGTTTGGTACAGAACATCTTTAATATGTCTTTCTGTGGTTCTTGCACCTTTTGACTGTGCTCAGTTTTTCCTTAGCTTTTGGGTTTTCTTGTGTGTTAGCACTGAGGATAAAATCCATGAAATCCCCTTCTTAATTTTTTTACTTCGTCCCAAGTAACACAGACAAAGGGTCTGTCATGAGCTGCTAGAATGGAAATTAATTTTAAAAGCATAATCATTCATCACTTCTATAGTAAAAAATGAGAAACTACTGAGATTAGAGCAATTGTGGCAGAAACTTCCTGCGCAAGAATTATCAGAAGATACTTGCAAAAGGCTAATGATATCAAAGTGCTCAAAGAAATCCCAGGGGAAATAACCCAGAGCCCTACTGTAAAAACTGGAGTTTTTGCTTTTGGTGTGGGATTTGCCTCTCACAGTTTCAGCCACCCAAAAGTCATGGATTAAGAGTATGATGGTTATCTGTCTCCCAGTTTTAGTCAACTGAGACAGGTGTGTTGAATGGGCAACTCTCCGCATCAGCATGTGGTGTCTGAGATACCCCCTTTCCCTGAAAAGTAAGACAGGGTCTTATACAATTTTTGTTCCAAAAGATGCTTATTTATTTACATGTATAGCTGCCTGGACACTATTTAAATTGACTTTTTTAAAAATGAAGTGTAACTAGGGCTTACTTTTGGAGTAGGGCTTACATTTTGAGCATCCTCAAAAATACTGAAAAATCATGCTAGGGCTTATTTTTGGTGTAGGTCTTATTTTTGGTGTAGGTCTTATTTTTGGGGAAACAGGGTAGATGAGATGGGTAGTTCCTCTCATGAGAGCTGGAAGGGCTGTTCCTACAGAAATGCTTTGATTCACAACAGTATTGATAACAGTAGTAATAATATTGTTGACAAATGTGTCTATCTCTGATTTAAATGGGGATCAACGCAAGAACAACGTGGGTCCAACCCAACAACAGTCGCAAAGCCATACCAGGGACTTCAGCTGGGGACATTTGAGCGACATAACCACGAACTGGGAAGAGCAAACATTCCCCATCATATGTGCACCATCTACAGGGATCAGGAGCAGCCCATGGGTCACTTTGTTCTGCAACAAGCGGCCACCCGCCGGGATGATGCTGTGAGTTGGGGAAGGTTTATCTCCAACTGAGCCAGGAGCCTCATTTCATGCGTCTGATCTAGACTGCCACTCCAGAGGAGCTCATTAAATTGAGCATAACAGATCTTCTTCTTCCTTTACTTACTCGCTCACTCTTTTCCCCCTGCGTGGAATGAGTTAAAGGCCCCTCATTCCTCATCCATTCTGTCTATTAGGATCTTATCTCACTCCAGTCCTCCCCCTCCTCACACACATCTACTTGCTCCCTCCAGGAAGCCAGCTAATTATTTCCTGAATGCCCCCAGTGTTATTTTGCCTTGAGAACCTCTCCTGCTGGGACTTCTCACAAGCTTATGATTCTCTGTGTGACAAAAGGTTTCTCAGTTTAGCTTTGAATGGGTATTTCTTTAATTTCTACATTTAGTCCTTTTGCCTCATCATCTGCACTAGGGCTGAGAATAGAAACTTCACTTGACATTATCTAAACCATTATCAATTAAATCCCTTCTTAACTGCCCTTTTTTCCCTAAGCTGTGTAAGTTTTGGGGTTTTTCCTCTCCTCCTTCATTCCTGCATACCTTTCATTTGTCGATAAAGCCCTTTGCCCTTCTGCAATAACTTTCCAAACGGAACACACTTTTTTGCTGTTGTTTGTTGTTGTTTAATAACACTGATCAGTCAAGAACACAGAATTTCAGTTTTTTTCCACACCTGAAAGTCAGTGCACCCTCTCTGAACTCGAGCAGACAATGGTATATCTGCTGTGTGTAACAGAAGTTCTCCAGTTGGGCATGGAGCTTGTACTGGTGCTGAGTCAGGAGCAGAGTAGCACTGGGAAACAGGTAAGTCTGGGGTCCCACGGCTTTAAGTGATCTACAGGCACACATGGAGTGTACAATCTGCAAAGAGGCCAATAAAACCAGCACAGCAGCGCTCCTCTGCACAGAGAAATCAAAGCAGGCACTTGTCCACGGCCACTGCGCTAGAGCAGCTTTGAACCCAGGCTGATGCAGGATGACTCGTGAGTTTACCCAATATTTTCAGATGTTTCACATCTTCCCTGGGATGCAGTGGCTGCACCTAGAAGGCATGTGAAGATGACAAAGAAAAGCAAAGCTATCTCCAGCGTGCTTTCAATTGCTACCCAAAAGCCTGCACCTCCACTGCGCTAACATAAAGGTTAAACATAGCATGGGCCACGAGGGACGCGATCTGAGCAAGAAGATGATCCACCACAGTGGACTGTCGTGGGGAGGCCTTTGGTTGTCACGCATGCATGGGCCAGCCAGTCATGGCAGCTATAGCTCCAAAATATCACATCCCAGCTGATGGGGAAAGCAACCAGCTCACAGTAAAGAGCTGGTGTGGGTGGAGGAATGCCAGAGGTAATGCAGAGTGGGTGATTAAGATCATAAATGCCTCCAGCAAGGTGTCTCTAAGGGGAAAATGTTGGGGGTGAAACAGTGACACAGATGCATCGAAACTGCGATTTATTAATTCTTACAGAACAATTTGTCTCCTCTTCTGACTTTCTTAGGATTTTTTTTTCCCCCTATTGGAATAGAACTCATGCAGAATTATAGTCCTGTGAGTAAAAGACATACAAGTCACATCCTTTTGACCCACACACACTTGTCACAACTGGAGGCATGCCAAGCTGAAAGCATAAGCCACTGAGACTTAACCTAATCATAATAATTTTGCAACAGTTCATAAAGTATCAAATAAACACAGAGGGGTTAAGAAGTACTAGGAATTTATGACTTGGCACATTTTATAATATGAACCAGCCCCAACTTTGCAGGATCAAAGAACTGAGGAAAATGCAGGTAAGCAACTGAAATCCAAACCTGCAGCTCTGTGGAAGTTCATCTTTTGGATACGGCACAAGAAGAAACATTAATTGGTTGCTGTTTCACCTCTTTTCTTTGTTGCATCAGCTGTTAATTCAAGGCCTGTGGGCCATGTCATAACCACTTTCATTGAGCTGTTTCAAAACCAAGTCCCAATGAACCTTTTTGTCATTCAAGCAATGAAGGAGACTGCCTCCCAGCTCTGCAAAGGCTGCTCAGCCTAGCGCAGAGCACCCTGAAATCACTCAGTGCTAATTAGGACCTGCTTAAAGGCTCCCAGGCTGCCATTACTGGTTCGAGATGCAGAGTGGCATGTGAAAGCCCTTCTGCTTGTCTCCTGACAGGAGCAAAAGCAAACAACAGGCCCTGCTGTGACCTCCATTTACGAGACTCATTTACTGCACTGAAGGCATCAACTTCTCTGAAATCAAATGGACAAATTAGTTTTGAACCCCTACTGGTTAAGATGGACTTCTCACTGGGACAGTGCTCCTGCCTGGCCGGCTAAATGTTTCCTTAATCTTTGTTTCCGTGGAGTTTCCTCAGGGAGGTTGGGGAGATGAATTTGCTGCCAGGAAAAGACCTGGGAGCAGGGAGGCAGCACACGGCAGGTCGCTGACACCAGGTGGGTACCAGCTGTCATGTAACTAAAAAACACATCACTATCTTTAGCCAGTATTAACCATTTTCTTTAAGTAAAGGCAGAATCCTGTGCTCTGACCCATTAGTGCTCTGCCTTTTTCACCACGACGTGAAAGCTCCGTCCAGTGATGCTCTAAGCGATGTGCCCGACATCTCTTCCCATGATTCATGCTCATCTCCATAAACTCGGCTTTGTCGCTGCCTTTGGGGGTCTCTAATTCATCCCTGTTCTTGGCTCCATCGGACTGGAAGACCACCTGTCTATTTTCAGTCAAGTCTACCCAAATTCTCTACCCAGGGGGCATGAAGCTACCTGAGGACCCTTTCCTCCCAAAGCTCAGCCCAGCCATAATTGCTCCCCATGTAGGCCAGTGATTGGAAAATGTGGGAAGAGAACTGGGAGCCTTAGCAAACAAAGATTACAGCATCTTGCCCAGGAATAATAACATGTTTAATTTGTCACCCATGGGATCTTTTAGTCCTTACGGCAGAAATACCCGAGAAATACTTCCTCCTCCCCATCTGCCCCACTGCCATCCGTTCTTTTCTCTGCATTTCTCTCTTAATCTTCCTGAGACTCAAGTGCCTATCTCATTATGAGATATTTATATTTTCCATTCCGCTGGCATATGGTTCTGTGAGCCTTCTCAAGTCTTTCAAGGGGAATCTAAATTTATTGAACGCTTCTCTGCTCTTGCTGGTCTGTGTCTGACTCCCAGCACTGGCGGCACTGCCTGTCCTCTGAGACCTCTCTCCTGTCTCTTGGGGACACACAAGTCACTCAGGGCAGTGCCAATGGGGAGAAGCAACGAAGACATGAAGCCATTTAGCACAGGTCAGCCTTCCCCTTGCTTACCAGCAAACAGGGTGGCTGGACAACCCCATATCTGCTTGAGAAATAAATGAGGGTTTACTGTTAGTAAAGGTAGCTAAGGTAGCTAAATATCACCATACCTGACCTGGAAGAGAATACAGGGAGGAGGTGTGTCAAGGAGAACCAAGAGCTGAAAGATAAGCAGAGATGAAAGTTTTTCCTCTGCGTGAATGTCTGAGATATTGTCTTTAATTCCCACGACTTTCATAAAACAGCACAACGTGGCTACGTCCAGAGATGCTCTGAGGCTGTGCAGCAATGTCACTCACAGCTCGTGGCTGAGAGGCGAGGGAACCTCACCCGGACTGCGCTGTAAATGCGTTTAATGCACCGAATCTGTTAGAAACCCAGACTTCTCGGCTGCCTTTTGGCGAGCTCCACAAAGCTGGGAGCAGACCTGCGAACTGGAAGAGCTGGAGGGCGGCTGCTCAGCCATGACCTCTGGCTCAGTCCAGGATGGTGGAGCAGCCCTTGTATTGCCCGGCTGAAGAGACTGGAGGACTTGACACAGACGGTGGCAGTGCCATCACGTCATCACGGTCACAAGGACTCCCTGTATCAGATCAGGATGCTGCTGTGTAAGATACTATCCAAAGAATGAAAGAAAGACTTCTCAAATACGATAAATGCTCATTAAAAAAATAGCTCTTCATTTTGTTCGTTGTTTCCTCTAGCTCCTTTGTTTTGGAGGGATCTGAAATCCTCATGTGCTGATAGAGATAAGGAAGCGTTAGGTGAGTACTGCTTCAGTTTTGTTTATTGTTTGGGTTAATATTTATTGAGTGAAAAAGTAGACTCACTAATTTTCTTTTATATTTAAAAACATCTACTGCTCAGATGCTAGTGGGTCACACAATAACAGGGAGAGCCCAGACCCTGGATGTATTACTTAAGTACACAAGACAGATTCAGGATGGCATCCTACAGACAAGGAAGAGAGGGGCTGACAAACAAAACCCACATCCTCATATGCACTTGCAGTCCTCTATAGGTCCCTGTGATGTCCTACAGGGCCTATGTACCTAAATAAAAACCAGAACTTTTGCAGATCCCCAGATCCATTGGGGATACAGCATCTCTTCCACTGAGCAAAAATTGGAGAACAGGCCACGCAGCCACATCCGTCCCTGGGGATTATTTTTAGAACAGACCAACCTTCCCAACTAAATGTTTGTCAAATCCGACGCCTTTCTTCAAAAACTCCAGGTGCCAACAAAAGCGTTGGGAGTTTTTTTGGCTGGGAACAAGCCCAGAAAGCTTAGATGGCTGTTTTGAGGCCAGCTGTGCTGTTTTTCCCATTCATTCATAACTGCTGCGAACAGTGAGACCAGTTGGAGAATACGGGAGGAACCAGAGCCTGGGTCCATTCCCTGCACCCCAGCTGCACGTCTAGGGAAAGCTCGGGAAAGTTTCCATGCTGTGGTTATTTATATTTGCCACCCCTGGGTTCTGAACTTTTGTGTGTGTTGGTAATAATATCCCATTACTAAACTGTAATTTATGTATGCATCATTTGCATTATTGAACAGCTGTTAGCCTCTCTAAACTGCTTGCCTGCCATATTGCATAGATAATAATATCTAATCCATATTAATTATAAATACACAAATCGTCTCCTAAATAAGGCAAAGTTTTGCGAGCAATACAAACCAATGGGTGCCAAGAAACGTTAGCGTTATGCCTGACACCTCATCCTCTGCTTGCCATGTCATGAATAAAGAAAGAGCCCGCAGCACAAGCTGAGGATGGCGTCTGAGCTTTAACAGCCTGCAGCCACTGCCATAAACCCTCTGGCTACGATTTCATCACATCTCACAAACTAAACTGCACTGGGTCAATAAGAAACCCCTGTGGAGAAAATGCTGCAGGAAGTGGGACTGCAATTATTATTCACTACCTGGCGTTTGTCGACAGCGGATCGACGCTGGACTAACCCCACCTGGTGGTGTTGATGGGGTCTGGCTGACCTGTTTTGGAAGAAAACACTGATTTCCATCCTGGTTTTGATTTGAAGCCCCCCAAAGCATTGCCTGCTGGAGGTGGAAGTCTAAAATAAGCCCTTGTAGTTGGCTCAATTCCCTCTGATGGCTTTCTCAGGTCTCTCAGGAAAAAGCCTATGGGTGCCCCAGCCTCTGCGATCCAAGCTGAAAATTTATTGTATAAAACATAGCATGCACTGTCTATCTGCGCGTGGTCATTCGTTCTCTTCCACCTTCCTTTTGAGGAATTAGCTGTTGCTCCTGCTGTTTTCCATTCTGTGTATTTACTGTCTTCTCCCCAGTCTCCCCTTCACAATTTCAGACAGGTGAATTTTTTTTCTTTCCTCCGCTCTGTGCTATACTGTTGTATAACACAGCTGTCAAAAAAGTCCCATGTTTCTTTCTAGAGGTGGCTGCTTTTCCATTTAATGGCTGGAAACTTTGCAGGGCAGTTTTCTGTTCCTTTTGGATAGCACATGAACGGGACAGTATCTGAAAAGCAACATAAATGGCAAATTTCTCAGCTTTTTTTCTGCAGAGTTAAAAAGATAATATAAGGACTCTATACTGCTTCCCCTCCAGGCGTATTAGTATAAATGTCAATGAGATCTTATCTGCGGGTAAACCAGTATACTTGCAAAGTATCCAGCACAAATGGGGCTCTGATTGGAAAAACAACTTCATCACAATAATACTTAAGCTGGGGATAGCAATTTTTGTTTTCATGATGGCTAAAAATGACCATGTTTGCCCTTCCCCCTGCAAATTATGATGTCTTTTTCTTAACAGCATTGATTTCCTTTAACATTTCAACCAAAAAAAAGAAGAGTAATTTCTGGAGTGCCAAGCCACTGAAAGACCCTAATTGTTTGCAATACAGATGATCACAGGACTCAGGGAACATTCTTACAGATTTCATTTCATTATAGATGCTCATTCTTACACATTTCAAGAGGCAGATTATCAAGCAGAAAGAAACCATCACAGAGACTTCGAAAATGTTTAAGATCTAGGCAGTTCAGCCAGGACCAAAGAACCCCAAAGCCATGGTTGCTCTGTAGGAATAATTATTAGCAGCATAATGCAACCTCAGTTTCTCAAAAAATCACAAGGACAGGGATAATAATAGCAGATTGCCTCAGCCCCTGATGCAGACTGTGGCAAGCCTAGAGTTTTAAACTACTCTCATGCAAATTCGTAGCTAATAAATTCCAACTCTTCCCTCACCCCACGCATACATGTTGAAGGTACAAGGCAGAGAATTCAACTGGGAATGAGATATTAGAGAGAGAGGTGGTGGCTACGCTTCTAGGGCTCCATCCTGAAATCAGAAAATTGAAATGCCTCTCCTTTTCTCCTCCTCATCCCCCAAAAACACCCCACATGAAAGCTCAGCAGAGCCTACCCTGCTGCTCCTGGTCAGCTGAAATATCTATCATAGGGATCCTGAAGCCTGCGCTGGGGTTTTGGAGGGGAACAGGGCAGCGATGCTGGGGGCTGAATTGAAGCAGGTCTGTGGGAAAGCTGTGGGGTCAGTTACAGATTAATCAGCTCAGATCTACAGCCGGGACTTTGCAAATCACATCAGGAGGATCACTAGGAAATATGCAGCAGGGAACCACCCTACCTTGGGAAAACAGAGAAGGAAAAATGAGCTAGGTGGATGCTGGTGCTGGTTCCTAGGCTGCACATGCAATCATCAGTGCTTTGTGAACAAGACACACTTTCTCTAAAAGCCTCCGCAGATTGTCCCTGCTTCTCCCAGAGGTGTGTGCATGACTAGACAGAAAGCACAAAAAAATAGAGACGGGATGGCAGCTGTGTTTGGTGCTGTGTTATTCTCCTTAGAAAAGAGTTCGATTCCGGTCTGCCTTGTCTGGGGGCCGGTAGAGGGAGACAAGCTTCTGAGCTTAATTCATGTGTGTTTTCTCCTCTCCAACAAGTTCTCAGGTTATTTTTTTTTTTCTTCCCTCCTCTGCATTATTATTATTATTATTATTATTATTTGGGTTGAAATATTGTTTTCATGAAGAATAGCTATAAATGACCCTCGCCTTGCAGTTACAGAGAAGATTAGATTAAAAATGCTGCAGGGAGATTTGGGTGAGTGAACACATGGCAACAATCCTCCCATGGCAATAATACAAGGAGCAAATTGGCCCAGGTAGGCGCTCTGGATGCTACAGAGTACGCGTTTTTCTGTGTGAGAAAACCTCCTCATCACCGCTTGCATCCCTGCGTGTCTGTAGGCTTACCAGAAACCTGAGTTTGACAACAGATACGCAGGCATCAAGTTTCTCAGGATCTGGTGTAAAACTGCAAATTGGATCTGTAAAACACCATTTTTTCCTGGCTCACGGCAGCTGTAGCACAGTTGGGGCAAGAGTAGGGTGCTGTGAAGGGGCATATTCCTGCAGTAAAGTTGCCAGGAGCTGGGCAATAGCTGCAAAGCTGGGGATAACCCTGGGGAGGGATGCGATGTCCTGGCCCAATTTCAGTTCAAAGCTGTCATGTGGGTTTTTGTTTTGCTTGTTGTATGGGTTTTGCTGTTGTTGTTTGGTTTTTCCTTTTTCTTTCTCTTTCTCTCTTCGTCTCTTTCTCTTTCCTTCTCCTTCTCCTTCTCCTCTTTCTCCTTCTCTTTCTCTTTTTCTTTTTCCTTTTTTTTTCCCTTTTTAAAAAATTTTTATTTTCTTTCTCTGCTCTTCTGTTCTCCTAAAGAAGTGGAGGGGTACATGCGGGAGGAAATGCACAGCATTGTGTGCATGGGTGTTGGACTTTTTTGCAGGGTGTTACATGGAAGCGAGTGACTCGTCTGCAAGGACAGACAGTGCTAAAGCCTCGTGCTAAAGTCTCGTGCATGCAGGCTGAAAGTGGGACTTGGAGAAAGAAAGTGCTTTGCAGCATAGCCAAGTGCTAATGCAGGACGGAGAGGGAGCAGAGATGGTTGTTAGTGGCCAGTATCCCCAAAAGAGCGTTCTCTGTGCTGGCCAGGATGGCCACAAGCAGCTGGAAGCCTCCGAGTGTGTGTATGTGGGATGTGCATCCTCTGCATGTCCATGCACACATCATCCTCCTCCCGTATCTTCAAATGAAACCCTTTCAGAGCATGTGATGGTGGCATCCACTATGCACATGAAGTCCCTTTGAGCTTATGTTCATTCGTGTGAGCTGGGGAGCAGCAGTTTTCAGATTGGGTATCACATGTGGATTTTGACTGTGTTGCCTCCAAGTCCTCGGCAGAAATTTGAGCAGATAAGGCTGGATAGCAGTTGGGAGTCCAACACAACCGGGGACAACAAAGGATGAAAGAAGCCAAGCAAATGAAACAAGCTTTTTGAAGTCCTTGCAGAAACAACCCTTCACTATATTTAGTGAACCTCACGGCTCCAACAGAACAAAACTCGCATCACTGGAGGGAAAAGAGAAGTTGCCCTGAATGAAAACAATTCAGAGGACAGCACAGAGGAAGAGCGAGGGGAATGCAGGACGGAGAGGACAACAGTGAAAAGATCTCTGTGCCTGCCATCACACCCACTGAACTCAGCCCAAGTTTTCTCATCTCCAAAGGGGTGTTCGACGTGTCCCCGTGCCCTGCACGGGCTGACGGCTGCGTGTCCCTGCCAGCTGTGGGTGCACAGAGCAGCTGGATACAAGGGCTGTACCTTCACCACACATCACTATAGGTGACAGGTTGTAGAGCCTGTAGCTCACAGAGGTTTTCTATCTGTGTGGCTTTGGCCTCTGGGGATGCTGCCCTCACCATGCCATTCCTGGAGGTGGGGAGAGAGGAGAAGGGGATGCTCGGGGGATCCTGGCGGGAATATACCCCAGCTATAGGCAGGAGGATGAAATCCAGCAGGTTTGGCAGCTTTAAGGGTGCAAATTTGATGAGATGAACCTGGGCAAATGCCTTTTTCATCTTTATCTCCTCTTCAGGGGTGTTTGCATAGCAGCCTTAGGGCGTCTGCTACCTTGGAACATTGTATTATCAATTACCCTAATTAGGGGTTGGCACCTGCCTGACACCAAGTATTTTTCAGTCGTTTTTAACCCTTTCCTCACCAGTCTCTACAGGCAACATTCACAGAACCTTTCCTCTAAAACACAGCAAAACAGGGCAGAAAAAAAAAAAAAAATTAGGAAAAAGCAAGCAAGGTTAATGCCAGTTTGATTGGTGGCTGGCTGCAGAGCCCGAAGGTTGTTCTCCATCAGCGCATCCACCGCGAGGGCCTGTGTTTGCATGGATGGTATTAAGTATAAAAGGAGGTGGTCAGGCCCTCACCTTATGATTTAATCACTTTGGTACCCGAGTGCCTCGCAGGGCCTTGGCAGCCCAATTCCCCTCCTTCAGCAGCACACAGCGTCTCACCCGTTTAATATCACTTGCAGCGTGATATGCAGAATGAGCTAGAAGTAGCACAAATAAGCAGGTAACCATAAGCTTGAATTTGTTCTCCATAAGCATGGAGACAGCCAGCTTCAATCATGCCAGTGTTCGCAGAGAGTTAAAACAAAAGGGGCAGCAATGCTGTCAAAGGAAGCTCATTTCGAAATGGCTAATAATGACAATAAGCCTTTCAGTTTATCTATCATCTTTTCAGGAGCTGTTATTGTTGTGGTATCTTGCCACCTCCCACACATTAATGGGTTTATCTGTACAAGCCCACTATGAATGGAGAGGATTATCATCCCTCCTGACAGATGGGGAGGGAAGGGAAGATCAGACATTGCAACCACAGCCGGGCAGGGAGGGAAGACTGGCGAGTCCTGACTCAACACTGAGTTTCTCGATGCTTTCCAGGTCAAATACAGCTTATTCAAAGCACAACAGTTCCACTGCCCCTCCTCAGCCGCAAATGGGAGTAAAAAATTCACCTGTGATAAGCTTATATACATGCAGAGCGTGCACCTGTTTGCATTGAGGCGGATGCGTTCGGGAGCGTGTTTGCTCGTGTGTGTGTGCATTTGGAGAGGCTGATGAAGATTACTCTGGAGCATTAGGTTGTTTTCTCTGCTCTAGATTGTAATCATATTTTCTGCACTTTCGGAGGCCCCCGGCTGTTTATCAGGACCCTCCTGGGGGTTATGATGTACCGACGGAGAAAACTGATCGGATCTCTGCATCGCACGGGGAAACTACGGGTAGCTGTTCCTGAAGACCGTGGCTGAACGGGCTGCCTTAGAGTAGAAATCAGGAGGCATTTTTTAACGCTTTCTCCAGATATTTGAGGCCTCTGATACGTTGGTCGCATAGAGCAAAGTCTAAACTTCAGCCCTAGCATCTTGGGAAGCTGCTTGTCTTTGCCATGCTGCGATTATCTCGGGTACGTATGATGCAGCCCTGCAAAGACATACAGACCTCTGAAAATATCTGTTCGGGAAGAGGTTTTCCACAGAAGCTATAAAACATTCATAACACCTCCATTGTGCTGTAAATCCTTAGCAGGAGTTGATAACAGTGCATGAATTTTTAATGTAACATTTATAAATGGTTATTAAAACTATCCTTAAAGTAAAGTGTCAGTTTATTTTTAATTAACTGTTGGCTATTTAAGCTCCCGATGGCCCCAGGGCAGATCAACAGTCTAACAAGTTAATATTCCTGATTAACCCTTCAGTTGCTGCCTCTTTGCTCAAGGAGGATGAAGATGCGTACATAGAATCAACAACACGTGGTTATTTCTCACTCACTCACTGAAATGTCATAATTTCAGGGAATTCACTTTCTTAGTGTTCGGTTTAAGAAGTTTTAGAAGCTGTGGCAGGATTTATTTCCTGAATATTGAACAGATACAGATAGATAGCAGAGCTGGGTGATTTTTCTTGGGAAAAAAAAAAATAATTGCATGGCACTTGTGAGAAGAAATTTCCATTGAAGTCAATGAGCTCAGATTAAAAATTTCGAATTGCACCAATTGCAATTTCAGGCAACCCAGGTACAAAGGGCAGCAACACTCTGTGATTTGTGAATACAGGTTCAGTTGCAAGTGTTGCAATTGACTTAAAATTTGGCATCACGAATCCCAGAACTGTTTATTTAGTAAAGCACGTTTTTTGGTAGGTTTCATCCTTAATGAGCAGTGTGGAAAGTATGAGGAGGAAACCGATGTCAGTGTTTAATTAATTCATATTATATATTTTTTTTAACTGACCGTTTTTTAAGGTTTCAAATTAAATTATTTTTCAGCATGCAACATACATTTTGCATTTGCTGTTGTCATTGAAATTAGTCATGGGGTGACAGATTTTACAGATATTATCTTTTCTGTAACGGTTGATATTATCCGTGAGAAGGTTCCTGTGGTTATTCTTTGAAAACGAAGGTCGAGCCGATGCATCCCCACAAGGCAGTTTAGTTTCAGTGTTTTTAACATCCAAAAAAGCTTCAGTTCATAGCATTTTAGTCACTTAAATGACATTTTTAGTCCAAGTCTGCCACACGGAGACATTGGTGGTGGCAACAAGAGCTGTCACCAGAGGAGGTTGGTGTTTGACTGGTGGAGTTTGGGTCATTGTGCTCCAGAATAGTGAAGTCCCCAGCTCAGTTACAGCCAAAGCACGTGGGGGCAAAGAGCCAAAGTCTTTCTCTAGATGGGAATTCATGAAGCTGCACTTTGCATTGCGAGCATCCCCAGAATCAACAGCAAAAGGTCGGTGCCCCCAGATGGTGCTTTAGAGCTTGTTTCTCGTGGATTTATCAAGATCTGCACGTGGGTGACACCAGGGTTAGGTCCCAGAAGCTGGAGAGTGTGAATATCCCGTGCTCGGGCTCAGCTCTCCCTTCATCCCCCAGTTCGTAAAGCTCGTTCTTATCATTATTGCTGCCTCTGCCATCTCTCACCACCAACTAATCCCTTCCGTGACTGTTGATTGAAGGCTGAGTCTCCCTGGGCCAATAATTGTTATTTAAAGTTATATTTTCTTCTCTTTTCCAGATGCTTTTAGTTTCCTTCCTTTCCCAGATGATCAGCCTGCGCTTTGGGAAAGCCTGAACTTCAGATCTTTGGAGCACGCAAAGCAACAAGGCATCAAGGCAGCCGAGTGACACAAGCAGCAATATCCTTCGGTAAATGCCGCTCTATGCAGCAGAGCTTCCTAGCGATTAAAGGAGTCTTGGAAATGTCACTGCCCTGACCAAATGAGATAATTTGTATCTTCTGTCACTGGAATAAAATCCTCTTTTTTTTTTTTTTGTAATTAACTTGCGACGGTGGGAAGGTGGGAGCAAGGATGGGGGTTGGGAAGGGGATTTCATGGGTAATCCAGCTGCAGCATGGAAATGATGGTTGGGTAATTGTGCTCTCTAAATGAACTTGACTTGATGGTTGGTGTCAGGTTTTGTTAAGTGCCCTGGGCCAACGGAGACTAATTAGGAATGCATTAAATATTAAAGCTCTCTGACACTGGGGCATTGACGGTGACAGAAGAAAAGAAATCCCGTAACCTAATCTGCACCCAACAGGAGTAATTTATGTTCCCTTCTTTTAACAAAGAAAAATCCAATTATTTGGCCTGCTGGAAAAAAATGTATTTAAAGGAAAAGTTAATTTAGAGGAGGAAAAAGTATATATGGAAAAATAATACAGATGCTGTCAACACAACCTGTGAGTGTCGGTTCCCCTGCGGTTCTGACTTTGCCGATTGCTTCGGTTTATGGACAGGGAGAGTATTTCCCTGTTCCGAGGCTGTTGTCTGGATTCGCTGTCCTAGAAAACAGCCCGTTGTTCCCCCCTCTGTGGCTCCGGTGAGCTGGATACACGCAGGGATGGTCAGCAGGGGCTCCCGTGGCCACGCATTGAGGATTTGGGGTGTTCGTGGCCACGCATTGAGGATTTGGGGTGCTGGCTGCATGGGGAGCGCTGCGCTGTGCAGGCTGCAGCAAGGCTGTGCTTACACAGGGCATTGCTGAGGTGAGGCATGTACAAAGCTTCCGAACATTCCAGCAATTAAAACTCCCTTCCTGTCTCTCTACCAGAAAACAGCTCTAACAGCTCCACCTCCACACTTTGCTGTGTCTACCAGTTTCCAGGGCAATTTTGCCTGACCTTTAGTTAAATGTCCTGCTCTACCAGGCAGCTCATTTCTGCTGGTCTGTCTACTTATGCAATCTAATCAAACCCAGAATGGAATATAATCAGCCTCATCTTGTAACAGCAACTTGCACAAATATCTGTCTCACTGTCTGCCGTCCTGTCTATACATCTATCTAACCTCATCTGCCGGTCTGATCCTGTCACTGGGGTTTCAGCAGCTCCCTGCCATCGCTATGGTGAGATTTGGAAGAAATTGCCTGCGGGATATCCAAACCCCTGGGCCCTGGGTGGAGTGATGGGGTGGAAAGAGAAAGGCAGCTACAGGTGTACGAACCCATGTTGTCTGACCCAAGGATGCGGCCAAGCATCCCTCTCTCTAGGGCTGGGACCTGTCCGCTCACATGGACACACGTGTACACAAACACACCTGGTGCCTTTCTCTTTTCTCTTGTCCTCTTTTTTTAATATATATATTCTTTTTTCCATTTCCAACAACAACAACAACAAGCCTGTTCTTTTACGAAATTACCGGAAGACCATTTTCTAAAGGGACTTGGTTGCCATGGGTTACCAGATGCTTATCTGCCACCGGTGTGTTATTTTGCTAACTGCAGCCATTACGGGGAGAGGCTGAGGCAGGAAAGCTGGGAGAGCTGTGAACATCAAAGCCCTCCCTGCCTGGGTAACCCTGGCTGCCATCCACGGAATAGCAGGGACTGTGTTCCCCAGGGGGAGCTGGAAACCAACTTTTCCAGGCTCTGGAGTTTGTTGTGCCATCGGGCTTCAGAGCCCCTGCAGCAGCCAGGGCTTGCAGCAAGGCTGGCACTGAATGTAAAGTTGGTTTGAAACTTGGAACAGAGGAGACTGGGCTGGGGAAGAGGAGGCAGGTGGAGCATCTGAGATGCGCAGAGAAAGAATTTTAGGATTTTTATTCAGATGGTAAGGATTACTCTGAAATGGTCGGGGCACGTGCGAATTGAAAACAGCCATACAGAGAAATGCTGGTTTGTGACTGTGCTGCAGTTTGCATTCATGTGATGCTTCCAGGCAACACCGGTGAAGAGAGGGGAACTTCACCCAGGAGTTTTCTGGGAAGGGGAATAGCAGGCAGAGCACTAAAGAAACTCAGTCTAGGAGGCCTGGGAGGGGAGCAGAGAGGACTCAGATAAAAGGGGAACACACGGCACCTTGTGATGGGCAAATACTTGGTACACCGATATCATTCATCTGAGCATCTTCTGATGGTTCCCTATCTGTGCAGCCCCCACGTCCTCAGGGGATCCTGGATGCTGAGCTGTGTCCCTCACCTCCCCGCTGCCCTGTTGTTGAGTTGATCAGCACGACAGAGCTACTGACTACCCCCATTTCCCCTCATTCCTGTGACAAACCTTCTCCTTCACCCCAAGTCTTCAATACTGCGGGTCCCCAAACTCCTCTTTTCTCCGCGATCTGTGCCAGCCCTGGGAATTTCTGAGCCCCGGTGGTCCTGCAGCCCTCATTACCTGCTGCAATTTCAGCCTCTCCATCAGCACACAGAGAGTACTTTGCTACTACAATAATGAGAGAAAAAGAAGCTAAAAACAATACTTTACATTTCAAATAACTCCTGACACATCCCTTGTCTTTTTCTAACAGAATGACAAGTGACTTCGTCTTGAAAGAGAAGGCAGCCTCCTAGAGCTGTCTACATTGTCAGAAAGAATAATTTGTAAATTCTCTGATTACCTCTGTCACTGCTTGACTTTTCCATCCTTTTTCATTTCTCCCTCCCGCTAAAGTCCCTTTATGTGCTATTTCCCAAAGTGCTGCACTTACTTTGAATGTTTTCAGCCAAAAGAAAACTCCCTCCCATCTAAAGGTAGGAAGAAAAAAATCCCTGCCCAGAATGAATTAACATGCTGTTATTTCTCTCTCTCTGGTCTCTGCATCTGGATCTTATATAGGATGTGAACTGTAAAAATAACTAGGTCTTTATGACTTGTTAAAGCAATAAAAAAAAATAATGTTAATGAGAGAGAAAGACACACAGAGGCCCTGAAACTAGGATTTGTTCAGTGCAAGAATAACTAAAATATTTACTAATGAGAGGGAGAAGAGAAAGTAATTTAAAAGATTTAAAATAGTTGTGTGGGGTTTTTTTTTAATTCATGCCTCCTTTCGTTTTCATCACATATTTCAATATTTGCCTACCTTTCCAGCAAAAGATTTACCTCAAGTGCGTACAAATTATCTGGCATTTGGTTAAGGACAATATGTCTAATTATGGCTCTAAAGACCTGAAATATTTTCGACTTAAGCTAAAAGTCAAACTCAAAAAAAATAAAAAAGAAAGAAAGAGTAAAATTAATAATCTTTTTAAAATTCATTCCCATGATCATTGTTGTACAGAACACTTCACTGCAAAAGATTAAAACAAGGGAAACGTGAAAGCGGAGAAGAAAAAGAGAGAAAAATGGAATTTCTCACATTACGCCTTGATTTTAACCGCACTGAAGACATGGGGAAACTTCTCTATAATTGTCTGGGTTTGGGTTGTGTCCATCCCACCCCTCTTTGACGTGAGATGAGAAACCCCTGCATGGGGAGTGCTGTGGGCAGCCTGGGCAGAGGGGGACAACACCAGGGTGACCTCCTGCCCCACGGGTCCCCCTCGAGTCCCCATCACCGACTCTGCTGCTCATTCCACGTGTCCCTCAGCTCCTGCAAACACCCGTTGATGCTCTTGCTCCATAAGGATGCAGCACACAGAGCCAAACCCTCCACCCCGTGCACCAATAACGAGGTTCAAACCGTGATGACAAACAACTATTTACCCCCGCACCTCCTAGTCGCTGCTTCTCTTCAGCCTGAATAACTAATGCAACTCAATTGAGTGTATTAATTATTTTCACCTGGGGGGTGAGGAGAAGGAGGATAAGCAGGAACATCTCCAGAGGGTTGCCTGAGCTCCAGCAATTCATCTGTGGTTTAGAGGGCAGAGTGACCCATCCCGAGGAAGACGCGCAGGTTGCAGGTGTGCTAATTTCATGAAGAAGGAAAGGCAATGCCAAATAAAGAACAGATGGCTCCAGTCACTAGTTATTTATTTCTATAATTAGTTGCAAGCTGTGATCTCAGACCTTAAAGAAATGGTTGATTTCTATGAAATTCCTCCTGGCGTCGGAAGCGTGCACCGCACGGGCTGGGCTGCGGCAACGGCAACGTGCTGGCTTGGATGTACCCAGCTGGGGCACACGCTGCTTTTGGCTCCTTAAAGAACTGCAGCGTGTTAAAAAAACACTCCAGGCACTTCCCTCTAGCTGGTGGAGCCCATATGAACATCAAGGACAGTTTAGTCTTGTTATGTAGGAAAGCATTCGAGCCTGAGTTGAATTCAGCTCTGTCGTCACCTTGTGTTGCTTTTTCACCATCACCTTATCTCTCTTCCGGTTCTTTCCCCAGCGTGTCCTCTTCTGATCTCCCTGTCTCTTCTTTTTTCTTTTGGCTTCCCTTTTCTTTTATGATATCTTGGCACTCAGACTCCTTTTAAGCCAGGGTAACATGATCAAGAGCAGCGAGGACTCTGGTGTAGCAGCAGGAGGAATCAGACCACACGTGTTTAACAAAGGGTGGGTGCAGGTTATTGCTCTGACAACGCGACGCGTGTTATTCCAGTGCCTGTTATTCGCCCTCTCAAAACCTGGGTTTGCTAAGTCCCGCTCCTATCCTTAAGCCTAGCTGTTCTCAAAGGTAGGCTCAACAGAGCAGGGGGGAATATTTTATTTCCTGCTGGAAGGATCAGGTAGGGTAGGCTTTTGCCAGCCCATCTAGGCATGTCTAATCTATTTTATTTTTAAATGATAGCTGCTAAGCTGGAGTTGTTAAGTAAATGCAGGCCTGCGAGAATCTAGGTGGGTAAATAATTTGCTAGTTCTATTACAAAGATGCCGAAAGCATCTCATGACCAATACCTTTTAATGACACAAGATAATAAATAGCGAGAGTAAAGGGAAAGAATTATAGAATGGCTTAATCTATGCAAAACTTGTGACTTTGACTTTAAAAAGGCATGGTCTTTACTTTTGTTCGAATAGCTTCATTCAGACAAATATATGAATGCATTTTTCAGCTATTTAAAAACAACAAAATAACCCCAAACTCCAGACAAACCAAGAAACACCCAAACTTAGACCCCAAGAAAATGACCTGCCTCTGTGGGAAAGAATTTGATGAAATCCAACCAAATCTCAGCTGGAAGAACACAGAATGGTGGCTTTGGGCATAAATCAGGCATGGAATTAATTTTGTGCTTTATTACACGCCTTAAAAATAAAAAGAGGGCATCCTACGCCTGGGAGTGCTGAATGGATTGAAACGATGTCCACAGACTGCCTGCTCTAGGGTTCAGACAAACAAGACTGGTTCAAAATCAATATGTATCCTACTGGTGATAAAAATGCCCACTGATGACAGTGAAGACTCTTTATCATAGTTCCCGGAGTGGGAAGATGGATGTACAATGGGTGACATACGAGGGACCAGGTGACAAGACCTGTGAATATGGGGGTGTCTGAGGTTTCCCTGGAATCATCGAGTGCTGTGGAGAAGATGAGAAGCACTTTGCTAAGCACAGCTTAAAAATACTGCTCACGGGAATCACTGGAGTGGGACAGAGTTCTTATCCCACCGCCATGGACTTCTGATGGAGACGCTAAAACCTCTGCAAAGACACAGATGGAACCTGAACACAGTTAGAATTTCATGCTGCCTCTCACTCAGCAGAACCGCCTTTGTGCTTCTTTTGTTCTCAGACTAAACAGTGATGATCTCTTCTTTGTACCTGCCCAAAATTGCTCTAAACATCACCAGAATAAGCCCAGTGTGATCAACACGTGAGAAGGGAGTCTCATTCTAAATTCCTGGTTTTGATGGCTCGTCACATTCTGTCATCATACAAGGCAGCACAGAGTCAAATTTGGAATTTCTACCCCAGGTTTTTATCCTAGCTTGCAATGAAAACTTGTATTAGACATGGACAAGCAAGCCTAAAATAAAAGCAAAAAACACCAGCTCCAATGTTTTATATTGGGTATTTCCATTGCAATTAGTTCCACTTTTGAAAACCAATTAAAACCAAACAAACACAACAATGAAACAAAACATTTTTCTTTGATTTCCCTGAAATTTTTCAGTTTGGTTCGGTATTGGACAACTGTTTGTCTTTAGTGACACGCTCCTCGCTGGAGTTGTAGAATCACCAGCTTGCTGCAAAAATAGGGATAACAGAATTCCAAAGAGCATCTCCAAAAATATCCTGGAGTCCTGTAATGAGCCTGATACACCATGAATCAAAAATACAAGAGGAATTCTTCTCCAGAGAGCCTAGCTTTTAAAAGAGAATAGGTGTACAGCTTATGATTTTTCATTAGGCAATGTTCAGTATGTCATAAGTAAAATATGCTTAGTGTTTTGTTGCATTGTTTTCAAGCAAAACATTTAGAAAACTGAAATATTTGAGCCATGTTTCTATTTTTAATTAGTCTTATTCTGGCCAAAAGTATATATTGCATGTTGTTTTTTTTTAAATAAAGAAACAAACTTCAGCAAATGTAAATTTCTCCTTTGAGAAAAGGCATTTTCCATTGTGTATTTCCAATTCATCCCGGTGTAAAGTCCCTGAATAACTCAATAATACATAAAGAACTGAAGGTAAAGGAAAAGAAGTGAAGCCTGAATGCTATTTGGCCAAAGCCCAGAACTAGGCTAGGATTAGAAAGATGAGCGTGGAGTGATGCAAACCCTCTTAAGTGAGGCCTAATGATTCACAAATGACACGAGATGCATGGGTTGAGTCATTTGTATCATATGTTCAGACAGCGAGGGATTTGAACAGTGTAGAAAAAGAATTATTTGCCTAATAAGAAAAAGGGCCAAAATCGGTTCTGTTTTACTTTGCATCAATCTGGGGGAACCGTGCAGGATCTGGGCAGAGATCTCAGCCCAGGTAAAATCTCATCCCATCAACTTTGAGAGCTTTTAATTAGGCTTTAAGGCATGACATATACATTTTGCTCCCAGAAAAAAGAGCTATACCATAGCCCCATTGCAATGCAAGCATGAGGGGCAGGGAGTAAAGGCACAGTTTTCTCTCTCGTTCTTGCCTGCTATTGATTTTTCCACATTTTTTATTTCAAATTAATTTTCTGAGACAAGGAGAAGATGCTGCCTTAGCTTTGTCCTTGTGAACAGATCTTTTCCTTGATTGAAGAAATATTTTTATAGTCTAAGTGTGCAGGTTGAAGTCATTTTTTGACGGGTAAAATACTTAGCAGTGGCCCACAGTCAATCTCTCCCGCTCTCCTCTCCACCCTCTAATTGTGCCCTGCTAACTTTTCTCTGCTTTCGCCTCCCCAGGAGCTCAGAGCTGCTCTGCAACCACCTCACCTGCCAGAAGCCAGCGCTCCCAGCTCTGCAGCCCATCAAAATAGTCAAAGGAGGAGAGGAAAACTTGGGGAAACTTCTTCAAAGCTGCCCCGTGAGAGGCAGCAAGGACAGAGCAAGACCAGACATGAGCCACCACCAGCTCCGGGACACTTCCTCCTGCCGATGGTCTCAAGAACAACCTCTGCGAACACCACTGCAATAGGAGCCTCTCACTGCCCCAGCCACAAAAACCTCTCCAAAACACAAAGAGAAGACTGGAGAAGGAAACTACCGTGACCTTCACTTGTAGGCAAGGCACAGAAGAAAAAATACATTATTTATTGCAAACAAAACTTTGCTCCCTGACTAATACTTGAGGAGATGAGAGGGTTCCTGGTCTGAAGTGGCTTGTCCTGGGCCACAGAGAATCTGCTCTTGTGGGATGGAATGTAAAGGACAAGACCAGCATGTCACCAGTGTGACTGCCATGAAGTCAGAGCCCTCCACATTACTTCAGGCAAGACCTGAAGATGTGACACCAGCCTTGTCACCTGCTTAGTCCAAGACAAAGCAGGTGGAGGTAAGACCAAGGTCATAATTTATCTTACCCTGCTCTATCTTTCCACCAGCACTAAAGGTGATGTGTCAGTGGCTGGAAGAACACTGTTATCTTCTTATCAGGAGATAAGATGGCAACCACAAATACCTTGGCCTCAAAGACTCCTCTGCTATCACTGGGGTGAACAGGAACATGCTTCACAAATAATCTAATTTAGGTGGATAGCAGAGGACTCGAACATGGGAGGTAAAACTCAGAGCCCTGCCCCGTTACAAATGGGACAGAAATTTCTTATGTGAATGCAACACGGGTACAGCAAAAACATACAAACTTTTTTTCTCTACCAGCAAATCTGATGTGGTTGAGACAGGGAGTGAATAGGTCAGCGAGCAGGTTCCTCTGCAATAGATACATTAATCATTAATAGGATGTAAGTATTTGAAGTCCCCAAATCTTCCTCTAACATGCAAAACAATCCCTCCTGCCATGGATGGATTGTTTCACTGAGTAATCCACTCATCCTCTGGTATAATCACAGCAAGTGTAACTTCCACAGGGACATCTCAGTGTCAACATATTTTGGACTGTGATGTCTTTGAGACATTTTCTTTTTTATATGTTTGTGTACCTCCAGGTAAGCAGCGGAGGGGGGGTGTCTTTTAGAAATACCATGTAATGAGTAACTGCAGTCAGTCACTCCTCCATCCTTCTCTCTCCCTGGAGTATTCAATGTCCTTGTGCCTCTCCCAGACACATTTAAAAGAACAATTTTTCTTGTGACAAGTAATGCAAGAAGTGTGAGTTTGCGTCTGACAGGTTCGGGGAGAAGCTTGCAATGAGGCAATTAGACAAGGAAAGTGCTGATTAGAAGCACCGTCACCCATAGCAAGGAAAGAAACAAATTTTAAGTAGCAGGAGGAAAAGGCTGAGGAGGGGGGATGAAAAATGGATAAAACGAAGCACTTGCTAAAGCAGCAGGCTGTAATAAAAGGTTGGTGACTGACAAGGTCTGGTACCAGGCTCTAGGGCTGCTCAAACCTTCTCTGGAGGCAGGAGGTTGCCTGTGATGGGTTCCTCCAGATTAACAGCTTTTCATGCCCACGCTGGGGCTGCCAGTCACCAGCTCCTCGGGGAGCTCCCCTCTGTAGACCAGACCAAAGATCTTTCTGTAGACCTGTCCATCCCTCCCTCTGGCAGGAGCGATGCGACATCTCCGCTTGCCGGATGCCTGCGGTCCGAGCGAGCCAAGGATGCCCCGTTTTCTCACCGCTGAGACGCTCTTGGAGGATGGTCGGAAAGTCAGGAAAGAAAGACACTTTATGCAAAACCCCTCCGTGTCTTTGGGTTGGGCAAAAGGAAACCCGTGGCCCTTCTGTCACTGCGGCCGTCAGCTGCGCGGCGAGAGGTCGTCAAAGAGCAGAGACGAGCCACAGATTGCTGGGGCGTGCAGACAGGGCTGTCCAGGCAGCCTGATTGCAAGGAGGGTTTTTAAAAAGTGTTCTTGCGCACCCTGTAATTCACCCTGAGCTGATGAGGCAGGGAGGGAGGGAAGGAAACAACATAGCCCAAACCTTCACTAAATCACTCTTTTTAAAATATATATTCTCCACTTCCGCCTTTCTGGTAATTCTATGCAGCATCAAATATCTATAACATGAGCCTGGTGTAACTGTTCCAGGGAACTTACAAAGGGCTGTAGACCACCCAGATGGGATATATGTATAACTGGATCTGCCTCATGGAGTGGTGACAACAAGCAGTAAAATATTAACAACAACACAGTAATAATAGCATTATAAAATGCATTCATCTCTAGAGCTGTCACTGCGCTGGAGAGCCTGGCTACAGCAAATTTCAGCAAATGCTTGTTCCAGGTCCCCTGATAGATTGGATATCAGGAAAAAATTCTTCCTGGAAAGGGCTGTGTGGCATTGGAACAGGCTGCCCAGGGCAGGGGTGCAGTCACCATCCCTGGAGGGGTTTAAAAGGCGTTTAGACGAGATTCTTAGGGACACGGTTTAGTGCTGGAGTTAGGCTGGGTTATGGGTGGACTCGATGATCCTGAGGGTCTCTTCCATGTGAAATGATTCTATTATTCTATGATCTCCAAGTCACAGAGGTGGCTGCAGCGTGGTCCTGGTGACCCATGATACAGCATTACGCAGAAGGCACCGGCTCTATGCATACCGTGTATAAAGCAGTACAGTATCTTATCTACTATTCATTGCACAGCTTTTCATCCTTTTGCTCTGAAATGTTCCCAGCCTTTGCCAACTACGAACAGCCGAATTCACGCTACGTGGAAGCCAACCATTGAAGGGGAATCGGGTGCTTATGGCAACACGCAGGCAGCAAACAGCAACACGTGGCAGCTGTTTAAGGAAACGACATGAGAAAGTGCTCTGCCTCTGATGGAATTTAGGTGAACGGACTGTAATTACCCAAATATTTATGGGTTCTCTTTATTGTATGAGTCACTGAGGGCTTGTGAGGGGGCAGACAATTTCCACTTTGTTTAGGGCAGAAATATCCCTGGAGACCAGGCTGATCTATGGAGCTGCCATATCAAACCCTCCTAGGAAAGGGGGAAAAAAAAAGATAATGCATTTATTAGTCAGCTCACATTGGACTGTTCTGTGTAGAAAAGGAAAGAACTCAACTGAAAAATGCTTTTAAAACCGCAATTCCATAAGCATCTGTCTCATTTCAAGTATGGCTGGGGCCTTTCTGTCTCCTGAAAGGGAAGGAGAGCTTGAATTCAAATGATCTGTAGCTCTGGAGTGCTGAAGGGGAAAAAAAGTCATTTCCAAATAGCTCAGCATCCCTGCAGACAGTGACCTGGCACAGATAACCTCCCTCGGGGAGCGTCGCTTCCCCGCAAGGCTCCAGCCCTTCCCCAAAAGACTTGCTCTGCCATCCCCCTGCTCTCCCTGAGGCTGAGAGCAAAAACGTAAGAAGTAATCAGAAGAGAAACAATCGTTTTTGGACATCGGGCAAACGGAGAAAGAAGGGGAAAGGAGAAGGTGGGTAAATTATGTTAGTCCCCATCCATCTCCTGTTGGTTTATTTTTAGGTACCAGTCGTGTTTCCCATAACTGCCACAGTTTCTGCAGGACTCCCCGACTCCCGCAGCAGGTTTGGGGAGCTGCGGTGGGTCCCCAGTGTCGTAAGGCCCTGGAGAAGGCGGGACACAGGACAGGGAGATGCTCCTTCCCACAGAGCAGCCCCTGGTGTGATGTGCGCTGGGTGAGATGTCCATTCCAGACCTCACGGCCCCTGTGCCTGTAAATCTGTGAAAAGGAAGGGAATGAGGGAAAAGAGGAGCCAAAGAGAAAGCAGGAGCAGAAACCGCTCCTTTGGATCACCACAGCAGCCTAGAGGCTTTGTCCAAAAGCGAAGGTAGAGGAGGACAGTCCCATTTCACAGCAAACCTCTCAGGGCACGGCTGTAGCGATGTCCTTAAGTGAGTTTGGCTGGAGAGCAGGAGCAGTTTCACCACGGGTGCGACCAAAGCTCGGTCCAGGCTCGTTCACCTGCCCAGGAGCATCCCCAGGCTGGGATCAGCCCCCACCCTGGCTGGCATCGGGCAGGGGGGGCACAGGAGCACACGGGCACATCACGGTGCCAGCAGGACCCTGCATGCGCGAGGTGCAAGGCACCACGGGTCTGGAGCTGTTGAATCTGAGGATCAACATGAGAGGGAAATGGAGAATAAAGAGCAGTAAATGAGCTGGATTAGAGGAGCTGTTTTACATAGCCCTCCATTTAATCCTTTGCTTTCCTTTCATTGTTTAATTGGTTTAGCTCTTGTACTTTTAATGCTGCAGGCAGAGAGAGCCAACCTTCTCTTTTCCTTCCCTTCCCTTTTCCTGCCTTTTCTTCCCTCTCTTTGCATCTCACTATCTAATCCCCTTTCTCTCTTTC
This sequence comes from Pampusana beccarii, assembly GCA_013399365.1. Classification (NCBI taxonomy): domain Eukaryota; kingdom Metazoa; phylum Chordata; class Aves; order Columbiformes; family Columbidae; genus Pampusana; species Pampusana beccarii. Next base: position 541,484 of record VWYH01001909.1, read on the forward strand.
TCTCGCCATTTCTGTTCCTATCCCTCGTTCTCATTCTCTCCTCCAGCTTCTCTCTCTCTTCAGGCCCCATATTACTCAAGCAGCTTTTGTTAGCGCTGTCAACTGCATCAGCGTGTAAGTGAAATTGTACTGTAAGTGAAGTTAAAAGTATTTCTATGGTGGGATATTTAATCATTTGAATCCTTGATAGGAGCAGCTCTTTTTATTTTCACTAGCTATAAATCCAGGCTCTATCTAATCTCTGATCTCGACGAGGAGAGAATTAACCAACAGAGTGTGTGACTAGAAAGGAGAAGGCTGGAGAGAAGGGACCACTTTATCTGAGTGTGGAGTGGAGCAGCATAGGAATAAGGCAAGGAGCCGTTCCCAGCTCCCTGCCATTCTTCTCATTGCCTTTCCGCGACTCAACCTTTGTTCCCTCTCCCCAGACTCTCCAGCAGATTGAAAATGCCATTTTCCATTTGCAGTTCTTTCTTTCCCCCCTTCAGCGATTAACCCAGCCCGTGATGCTGGGGAGGAGATATGTTTCAGACCACAGAGCCCTGAATCTTAGTCCATCTCCAGCTCGTGCTGGCCTGGATGGGACTGTACCCAGCACACACTTCTCCATCCCCTAAGCGGTGTAATAGAGAGCCAATCTCACATGTTCTGCCTGATTCGAGACTCTCATATTTTTCCTCTTAGAATATGCTGATTAGAGGAAAGCAAAGCATTCTGCTGGGATGTATTAATTGCAATGAAGCCCCTGACAGGTCATGGTCACCTCTGCACACTTTCCTACCGGCTTACAGTTCAGTGTCAGGATTGCACAGAGATCTGGTGGAAGAACGAAGTATTTCCTAATACCTAGGGCTGAAATTAAGCAGCCAACAGCGTAGATCAAGGCACGCATGAAACAGTGGGAAAGAGGCGGGAAGTCTGTATTGGCTGTCCATGCATTGCTTCAGTCTTGTGAACATTTTAAGCTCTTCTTAAACCCCACAGTCCAAGAGCTGTAGGCAGAGAACTGCAGTCTGATTACACAGCGCACGCTGGCATCAATATTTACCTTGAGCATTTGTCTGAAGGACGAAAAGTGCTCCAGGAGCTCAACATCTTGGACGCAGTTCCTCGCAAGAAACAGCCAGGCTACCCTTTCTCCTCCCCCCGCTCGCTTCCAATTCACCAGCACTTCTCTTTTATTTCTGTGGCCCGTTTGCGAAGCCATCGCAGGAAATAAGACTCAGAAAAACAGCAAGTGCGATGACTTGAGGGTTATGTACCCCCCCTCCTCACTTTGAAGAGGTGCTGGGTGCCACGTGTGCTGCTGGGCAGTGCTCTGCAAAAGTGGACAATCTGTCACTGTCACCGGGCGGTGGGGGAGGAAGCAAGGGGGATGCCGAGTTTGCAGAGAGTACTCATTGCACAGCGAGATTCACACAGCTGTTCTGCTCCCAGTGTAAATACGGACAGCCCCATTCATCACTGGCCTTACTTCCTCAGCACACGTCCAGGGGAGAGGGATGATTTAGTGCCTGCAGCTGGAACGAGCGCTGTGTTTCTATAAAACAGGAACATTTAAAAATTGGGGATGCTTTGCATGTATGTTTTGTGATTCCGGGGAGAAGGGAGGAGGCAATGTCAGAAGCTGCGAGCTGCGGAAGAGGCGAGGCCTTACAGGAATCATTACCCTTCTCTGTTTTGCTCTGTTCACACCCTCCATTCACAGGGATCTGCATGGCAGTAGCACTGAGGATCTTCCCTCACCGAGCAGGGCGGCCCCAGGCTGTTTGCAATCTGTGTGACAGGTGAGATGTAACAGGAGAACCTAGGAGATGAAGTGGAAGGAAGAAGAGGAACCAGCATGGATGGAGTTGATCAACACGCATGGAAGGATCCACCGAGCCTGAGGAGTGAGGGACAACGGTCCCATGAAATGAGCTGTGTGAACAACACCAGACACCTCTCAGGGATCCTTGCAGACCTTCCCTCAGGCACTGCAGTTTCCCTCTGTCAGTGAAACACCCTGGGACTCCACCTCAGCTTTCCCTGCCAAAGGGGTTCATTTTATGACAGCAGAGACTGTGTCATCCTGAGATACAGGAATATTGACCCAGGGTTACCAGGGGGCACACGGGGTCTGGAGTGCTCAGTGAAGAGATGTTGGGAGCTCAGGGCTGGGCAGAGCTGCAGGGATGGCAGGGACAGCGGACACTTTCACCCGTATGATGGAGAAGGTTCACCTGAGGATCTGTCATCTTGCTAACTGAATAAGGGAAGAAGGTTGCGTCCTCCAAGCACCAAATGTTGGAAGTTTGAGTCCACTGGGTGCATCGAATAGGAACCAAGGAAGACTTTCCTCCATCACCAGGCTGCTCCTACCCCTTGTCATCTCCCCAGGGAGCGAATCTGCTCTCCTTTGGTGGCACAGCCTCTCATCCACGCCCTGAAACCTCAGACACCAGACGGAGGGAATGGAAAAGGGGCAGCCCTTGTGTTTCCCTGCAGCAGCTCAGGTTTGCTCCTGCTGTGCTTTGCCAGCTGTGGGTGGCTCGCCGTCCCTGCCTTTCACTTGTGTCCATCTCGTAGGCACGCTTCCATCCTGCGTGTGCGGTTTGCTCAGCCTGTGCTAATTACGCCCTTGACATATGCAGCAGAACTGCTTGTGTCTATAACAGCACGGAGGGGAAGGAGGTTAATTAACTCGGAGGCAGGAAGCTGAGTGTCCCTACATAACACCCCCTTCCATATGCATTAGTTTTGAAGCCTGAAGACACTGTTTAACCAAACACAGCCCACGACTTACTAACTTTCCTGTTTCCTGCCTTTCTTCCCCTATATTTCTAATGCTGCCTGGGATGGATGGCACCGAAGCTAACGAAGAGCCTCACAGAAGCAACGGCCTCTCCAGAGAAGATACCACCTCATCACAGAGCGATCGGCCTTTTCCCAGGGAACGGGCAGGATGCTGCGGTGAACAAGGAGCTGCCATGCTGTCCCTGCTGCTCCACTGGGACCGATCCTCACTGCACCCGCAGCAATGGGATTTGCGGTACACGATGCCCATCAGCCTGCTGAGTTCCTCCTCTCCAGCGCTCCCAGTGTGTCAGCATCCCCTAGTGCTGTCCTGCGCTTGCATGAGCTACACATGTCCCAAATTTGCCTCTGACCTGCTGGCCAGGAGCAGGACCCGCGTTGCAGCTGACGGCAGCTGCCCAGCCCTAGCGCACCGCAGAGCCTCGGAGATGCACGTGGTGCGCACGAGTTTCCAAAAGCAGACTCTGTTCTAAATGTGCATCGCTTAGGGGATTCCTACAGTCAGGTGGGACCTGATGGGATACCAAAAACCTGATCTGCAGCTCAGAGGCATCACTTCTGCCCTGTAGTGTGATGCACATGCATAAATATAACACGGATGTGCCTGGGTCAAGCCACATGTGTGTTTCTTGGAGTCTAAATTTGAGACGCAGTATGGCCTGGCAGAGAGTGGCAGCTGCTTGGCGCTGTTTTCTGTTAACACTTCTGTTTTCTGCTAACACACAACCTTGAAAGACTCGCTGTCCTTCTTCCTCCCCTCCACAGCCACCCCCCCAGCACACTTTATCTATTATGGTTGTAAATCTCTGCAGCGAGCCTGCTGCTGCTCTTCTTTGCACAGCACCTTGTGCAGTGGGTCTTACAGGTGCTGCTGGAACATAAACAGCAATACAGCTTTAATTATAAACCCTGCCGGGAGACGGACAGCACAAACCCACAGGTTTGTGTCTCAATCAAGAGAATCCACAGGGGCCACCTTCTCGGTGCAGCCCCATTTTAGAGTCTGTTGGGCAGCTGGTAAGAGAGGTGAGTTATATTCCTTTCTTTCCATTCTCAATAATTATAGGTGTCCCAGGAAAACTGGCCTTAGAGTGGAAATTTTATAAAGGTTTTAAAAGATTTTATTAGAAAGGATTTGGTTCCTGTGCAATTATTAGTTTAACAAGGCACTTTGCTCACCTTCTGCACCAGAACTGTTATTGATCACATTGCAAAAGGAAGACCAAGCAAAAATTTATATGGAGAGAAGCACATTGTATGTATATTTGTATACAATAGGTGCACTGGCATATATTTATATATAGCCACTGAAAAGGTCCTGAATGTGTGCACAGATGTGACTATCTCTATATAGGCATACGTACACACGGCCCAGGGGTGGAAAAACTAACAGGTATTGATTATATAGCTGTGCCTGTCCTGTTAGAGAGTATTAATCTTATTCACTGATGGCAATTGAGCAACATGGTCAGACAGTTTGGGGACCAAGTGAACCCACAGACACCAGACAGGCCTCAAACAGCAGATAATCGCTGCTTTATATCCTGTTGGCAGTTTTGGCCATTTCTGCCCTAGAAAGGCTGAGTGACACAGTTTGGGGTCAGGTCTGGAGTGCTACAGATGGAAAGGCTCAAGTTTGTGGGCAGAGGCTGAGTTATTAGCCCAGAAGCAGGGAGAGCAGAGCTGTAAAGATTCAGAGGGTGAGGTGCTTGAAACCTTCCAGCGACAAGTGTCACGTACAGAAATTATTATTATTTCTTTTCACTTGCAATTTTTTCTGCTGCTGCTCGTGATCTGGAATTTCACCAGAAAGGATTCCTGAGCAAGGGTTTGGTTCAAGGTGACTTTAAACATCCAACCCCTTCAAAATTCCTCCTTGCCCAAGATGTAAAGCTTGGCTTTGATTTCCTGACCAGAACTCTCCCTCCCTACCCAGTAAGTGCCTGGTACTCCCAGCACCGCATCTTTCCCCTCTGGATGGCAGCCTGGTACAAGCAGCACATCTCAACAGCTCTGACTTGTGGTGGTGAAGGCAGGAGGGAAAAAAGCAACTTGGGAAGGAAATGATAAAAATCTCAGCTGCTTGCTGATGCCAAAGCAGCTCCATTTGCAAAACAGCACGACCGGTCCGGATAGACTATATGAGCGCTATACCCCTTCTCAGACGAAAACTGGAGTAATGGAAAGATGGAAGGGGCAAAACTATTGAACGAGGCTGTCTCCTGCCCAGCACTGGGATGTGTTTGTGCAGAGTGGGGATGGGAAGGCTGCAGCCCCCTCCTCTAACCAGGTTCATCTCCCTTTCCACATACCCCAGAAGTTCTCAGGAGGCACAGGCAGTTCTAACCCCGCACCTCCCCAGCCCTGCTGCCCTCCAAAGACTGGCCTAAAGCTTACGACGTGTAGGGCGATCTCGGCAAATACAGAGAAAAACGCAATGGAGAACAACAAGCTGCAGTCGCCGGTGTCCCGATACACAGACAAACTTCGGAGATACGCTGAATTTAAAGGCTTACTGCCTTCGACTAACACGATGGCCTGAGTCCAGAGGCTCCCCGGTGCCAGGACCAGGATCCCCAGGACTGTCCCTGTGGTGCAGAGGACACTCAGCTCCTGCACCCCCTGAAGTTCGTACCTTGGAGGCTTCATGGTGTGTGTATAGCTCACAAAGTCCATGGGGAACCCATCACACCCCAATAACCACAACGTCTTTCGGCAGGGAACAGGTTGGTTTTCAACCAAGCTGATATTAAAGCTTTATTTCATTCACATTTTCACCAGTGTAAGATTTCCCCTTGAGGGGGCTCTGGATCCCTGTTAGTGTCTATGGGAGGTCAGCCAGGGTGTCCAGGCACCCTTCGTAATTCGTTTTAGCAGTGCAGGAGACCTTTCAAATCGGTGACACAGTTGGGCTGAAAACTGCAGCTAAACTCGGCTGTTCAGACCCAGCAACACATCATGAGAAATGAGGACGGAGGCAGCACTTTGCACAGCAAATCCATTTCCTCCCATTTGCATGGCTGTGGTGGTTTTTTTCCCTCTTTTTACCCATGTGTCTTTCCCTCCCTGTGCTCACACACCTCTCCTGCAGCAAATGACTCAGTGTGTTTACAGAGAAGGAAAGCTAATAGAAACCAGGCAGAATTCGAGCCTCTCTGGGACTGCTTTACACACTGACAAAATCATTCTTGCCTCCCCGCGTTAAATATTCATGACACTCCGATTCTGAGATACAAAGGTACATTTTGTTTCTAAATGTGTTGATCCAGAATAGGCTTCTCCGCACTGGAGTTTTTCTTTTCCACCCAGTTTCAGAGGAAAAATAATTTTTAAAAGGGTGTGTGCCCCGAAAATGAGGCAGTCTGACTTCATTTGGATCACGTCTCTTTTGGGGGTTATTTTGATCTGGGAGCAATTCTGCCACGATATTTATGGCCTGAACTGCTATTTGTACAATGTCGGGCTTTTGTGTACACGTGAGTGTGTGTCCCTTGTACAAATAACACGTCAACATCTCCACGCTTCCCGGCCTGTAGTTAAGCCCATAAAACAAGATGCTTTAACAAAAGCCCCATATATTACTGCCATTCTGAATATTTGTAATTTTGAGACAATATTTACATAGACTGTTAAGGCTAAGCTCCTGGGCCCGCTGACAGATCACAGGCAGCTGAAAGTACAATGTGTGTGCTGCAGTTTAGTACTAAGCAGGGAAATAATAAAAAAAAGAAGGCACAAATACATGCAAGATAAAAAAGAACAGGCTTATGTATTAACAGACACATAAAGCAAGCAGCAGAGAGAGAATCAAGTGGAAAATTGTATCATACAAAGCAATGCTGGGAGAGAACTGGATTTGGACTGGAGCTTCCAGAGAGGCGTTTGCAAGTCGGGCATCACCTTTGGCCATATCTCCATCTGTTTTTTCAAAGACCTAAATGCCAAAGCTATGATAAATTCTTGAAAATGTCAATAAAAATTTTAAAAATACCCTGAAATTTGGTTTTCTGCTAAGATTTTTCGTCGGTATTTTTCTTGTTTAAAAGCACAGCAATGTTACATGTACCCAGAGCTGTGCGGCACCACCCCTAAGTAACAGCTCTCCACTAAGTGTCCCTTACTGTTTCAAGGGGTTTGGACTTTCTGCTACCTCTCCTGCTTTCTTTTCTGACGATTTATAGTTTTTGTGGCATTATTTCAGCGGTATCTGACACATATAGTGAACATTTAGTATACGAAGCCATAAATTAGGATGTGGCTTTCGGGTACGGAAACAGAAATTATGAGGGAAGAGATGTCAGGGTTAGGGTTAGGTTAGGTTTAGGGTTAGGGTCAGTTCAGGGTTAAGGTTGGGGTTACGTTAGGGTTAATCAGGGTTACGGTTTGGGTTTGGGTTAGTTCAGGGTAGGGCTAGGGTTAGGGGCAGGGTTAGGGTTAGGGTTAGGCTTAGCAGTTGGGTTACTTCAGGGTTAGAGTTAGGGTTAGGGGAGGGTTAGGGTTAGGGATAGGGACAGGGTTAGGGTAGGGTTTGGGTTTGGGTTAGTTCAGGGTTAGGGTTAGGGTTAAGGTTAGGGGCAGGGTTAGTTCTGGGTTAGGGTTAGGGTTAGTCAGGATTCTGGTTAGGGTTAGGCTTAGGGTTAGGGTTAGTCATGATTCCGATTTACGTTAGGGTTAGAGTTAGGGTTAAGGACAGGTTTAGGGTTAGGTTTAGGCTTAGGGTTAGATTTAGGGTTTAGTTAGTCTTAGGTTCAGGTTAGGGTTAGGGCTAGATCCTGAATTTCTTCAGAACCAGCCTGGACATCTTTAGAAGCAGCCTGGACATCTTCATAACCAAGCTAACCAGGAGCTGGGTCTGAGCAAACGTTTAAATCGGGGTAATGTGGTGGTGACAGAGTCTCAAATTAGCCACTGTCCACTGGGAAAGATCCACCAAATTGCAGTGCCAGATCAGCTGGGTATAAAAGGTCGTCATGATCCACACCACAGAAACCACAATCAAATTAGCGCTAATTGGAAATTGCAGCTGAGAGACTGAATGGGGCATGAAGACTGAACTCCATGTTCTCCTCAGGGTTCTCAAATCAGTACTAAAATCACTTGCGTTAAAAAGAGAATAACTGTTCTCTCCAATTTCTTCCATATTTTAAAATCTGTGATTCAGTCACATCATATTCCCATGCAGGAGCATCCATATTATGCATTTGCAATGTGTTGGAAAGCCCCAGTCTGAAGTTTTATTGAAGTAGATGCTGTACAAAGCCATGATTTCGCTCAAAATAAGCTCACAACCCACACATACTTGAATTGTACTGCACATTAGCAATGGGCTTTTTTACGGTTTCCATAGAATGTGGTTTAAAGTAAAGTGTCTCCAATGTGCAAGGCTACAAAAAGAGTTCCCCAGCTTCCAGTACGTCTGACCTCCTCTTCACAGTCCCCAAGCTTATAAAAGGAGGGTACGACCCCTATTAAAGAGAGACCATTCCAGAGACAAAAGACTTCTGCAGACATAGCTATTTGATTTAAGCTGACTTCCTGCTCAGTAGAGTCTACACCATTTTACTGGGTTATTTATTGGCAGTAAACCATGACCCAGTGTTTGAGGCACACCTTTCATGAGGCTTCGAGTCTTGGTGTGATTTCCACCTACGCATACCTTTGTTGAAAGCCCTGTTGAGTATTTTCTTTCCGTGGGTTGCCATCAATGGCAAAAAAAAAAAGCAGATCCTATTTCTACTTCGACTTTCTCCAGCTTCGTCTTCTATCCTTTCATTCTTCATGTACCTTTTTCTGATACAACAAGGATGCTGGCCATTTACCAGGCTGGATTTGCTCCCTATGACTGTGCTTACATACCAAAATCTACAATTTCGCTTTCTTCACAGTTCAGATCTGCCCTGTAGGAGACTATATCTCCTCTAATGTGCACAGCTTCCATGGCCCTCATCCCAGACCCTCTTGCCAACTTCTTCCCTAACGCCAACTCATCTCAAACCTCAGGAGAGGTTTCCAGTCCCGTTTCTTTCCTTCCTTGCCCTGATAAACGGTTGGTTCTGCAATAGCACCACACTCATGCTGCTTCTGAATACTCTGTGGGTATTCTCACGTCCTGGGAACTGCCTTTACATACTCATGTCAGAGCTGCTAAGCTGCAAGTTACTCCCATGAATATCATTGATGGGTCCATTTCCAGAGGGAAAAGTGGTAGATCTGTTCTAACTTACAGAGATAGCAATAAAACTGGCTTCTGGATGAGGAAGGTTTCACTCTAAGAGGGAGTAGAGACAAAACGAACTCATTACCGCTTTCACCCACTGCCAGGTATTTAAAAGATTTTAACTGGTTTAGTGCAGTTGGCCTTTTTCGTTATGTATACGGGCTTCATGATGGACGAGTCGTTAAAAAATAAATACAGAAGTAATGATGGTAGCAATCACAGAAAGCAATTTTCAGATATAATAAAGAGTCTCCTGGATGTGTACAGCCTGTGCTACACTATTGATTTCTTCCTTTCTTTATTGCACTTCACTCCTCTCAGTTCACCGAAACCCCAGCCCTGGTGCTGCCCGGCCTGCCAGCCAACAGCTCTGACGAGCAGCCATGAATTATTAACACGCAGGAGCCCTTTAATTGGATGAGTTGCAATTAATAATTCATCGGAGGTGCTTGCAGAGAAAAGGAGGGAGGGAAAGCAGGGGAGATGTTCTTGCTGAGAATTCGGGCCACAGTATGGGAGCATGAGGGAACATGAGATGCTCCAGTTGGAGCCTCCAAGACAATTGCTGTGTGCCTGGCTGCAAGAAGAATGAGGTGCAGCGAGACGAGACCTGCCCAGGAGAATGAGATCGGCTTTTGGAAGTGTGACCCACCACTTGCAGACGGTGTTCCCAGCATGTCAAATACATGGCACCATGCCTAGAGCTTGCAACGTGAGGAGCCCGCGGTACAGTACAGAGCTCAGCAATGAGCCTGTGTCCCTCCTGTGTCCCCAGGGCTCCTCAAACCAGCCCCACAGCTCATCCCAGTTGTGTTTTTTGCTCCCTGTCAATGACTCAGAAACAGTGTGGGGTGGGCCATGTGGGACTGAAGCTGCCGTGCTCATCATACCACCAGACTCCGCTTTCAGGGCTCCAACAACAAATTAATACTACTTGGCTAGGCACAGTCGTGCTGGCTTCCAGCTGTCAGGCAAGGCCACAGACCATTAATGTTAATTAATATTTATATTACAGTTGTGCCTGGAGGGCTCAATCCAGGTCTATATTGTATGACACATCCTACAAACATATTGAGGATCAGGTCCCCTCTTGTGCTACTCACAGTCAACAAACATATACAGAGACACGTTCCTCTGCCTAGAAATAGCCTTTTTCTCTTGCTTTTCATAACTTGTATTTTTTATGGCTTCAGTAAAGAAACCTGGATGGCTATTAAAAAAAAATGAAGAAAATAGGAAAAACAAAGCAAGATTTAGTGACTGTAGAAGCAGCAAGAATGACAATTTCATACCAATTTCTTTGCTGTGTCCCTAACGTGTGGATAAGAGAGGTGTAACAGTTCTGGCATACAAACACCACTAATATATTTGAGACATGGACAAGTTATTGGGTTATTTAGACTGACTCCTTCCTTACTACACATTGCTGAATTTCCAGCATTTGTCCCTGTTCCGACCCTAGAAACAGAAGGTGCGTGACTGAAGCCTGTTTTCCAGAAAAACAACCCATGCCTTCACGATTTCAGTATGTCAAAAGACTGGAAAACCTGCTACATCATTAGCGGAGAACGAGCCTCTTTGCTCCCAAAGACTCATTAGCAGATTGTGCACGGCTGAGTAGGGAGATGTGATTTTTGGGAAAGCACACACAGAAATTCGTCTCAGTTTTCCCGTGTTGCTGAAGTCGTGGGGACAACCAACATCAGCAGTGACCATTTCCTTTTTGCACCAGCTCTGCTCGGTGCTTCGATGCTGTGCTTTTTCTCACCAAAAAAAAAAAAGGCAAAGCTGGTTTGTGGTGCCAATTCTTTCTCCAGGAATCGACTTGGGATTTCTTCCCTCAGCCTTTGCCATGCCACTGTTGCTTCATCCAATCTGTGCATCTTCCCCATAATCTCCTGTGTCTTTAATTAACCTATATTGTACCTCCATGCGCAGGCTTGAAGCCAGAGTAGTAAGTAATTTGCATTGAGTATAGATATGCTCTAAATCTCAAACCTCCTTCTACTCCCGCCGTTCTCTGTGAAATAGAGGTAAACGTGGCAACATCTGTATTCTGGCTCCGCTGTTCCATCAGCAAGCTGGGCAGGAGGGGCTGGGCTCCCACCTCTCCCATCTGCTACGGGGACGTATCGAGGCTTTGAGTCACTGAAGGGTTTGTTCTTCGGTGCAGAATACCTGAAATTTCATCCACCTATGAGGAGCCTTAAAGATAAACAGGGACTTAAATCCTTTTCTGAAGTAAAATGTAAACAAATGCATGGTCCTGCCAGGCTCTAAGGATCAGGCTTGGCAGAGAGGTTCAAGGGAGCTTAGTTCTTCTCTGTCCCAAACGGGCTAAGTAATAATACAGCTCTTATCTTATAAGCTGCTCCCAAGGGTAGGCCAGCCTATATTATGTGAATATGAGACATGAGAAACACCTTGCTTTTGCATTGACTTAGATTTTCATATTCCTTCAAGTATCACTGCATCAAAAGGCATTCTCATTTTAATTGTTTTAGAATTAGAGTTGTTTTAGAATTAGAGTTGTTTTAGAATTGATGAACAATTTAGTTGGAATAGATCCATGATCTTGAGAGTTTCCCAGTTCCATGATTTTTTGAGCATTTAATCCCACAAACTCTACCGTGTGGAAACCTGCCTGAAGACTGGAATGAGAAACTGAGAATGAGGAATTTGATACTCGTGTTTGTTTGTTTTTTTCTTGAAAGAATTTAATCTCCTTGTGTCTCAGTTTCCCCAGTTGTTCAAGTGCAATAAGAAAGTCAACTCCCATCTTCGCAGTGGGAGTTTTGAGTCTTAATGAAGAGGTTCCATGCACTGCAAATGAGAGCCGCTATATGGCCACTCAGAGCATTAATGTTATTATAGGAGGACCACGGGGACCCATTCAGAACGGACTATCATCTTTAAGAGAGAGATGTGGAGTCTCTTTGCTTCCACAGGTTAACAGCTGACCTTTTAATGCTATATCTGCACAGTTTGATACAGTGCAAATGCGTTGATCATTTAATATGGTAAACATAGAAAGAGTTTGGTGGAAAATGATATTCTTTTAGCTGTGACCTGATGTTTATATCCCCTATTTGACTTAAGTTCTTTTCCTTTTTGCGGTAAGCAGGCTGAGGCTATGCAAGGCTGGGTTAAGGATTCCCCTGAGCTAAAAGTGTGGCCACACAAACACTTTTTCCAGTGTAAAAGCTAATTAAAAAATCTTTGCCTCTGGCTGCCCTTGTGTTGCAGCTCTTCACCCTCTCACCTGTGCATTTATCTGGAGGTTATGCTGCAAACCACATCGCAGAAAATATCCATGTTTAAAAACCAAACACTTGCCACTCATCTCCTGCTTGATCCTTTCAGGAAAGGTACCCTTTTCAAAAAGGACCCTGCCGATGCACAGCATGGATCTAAACACCATCACATGCACTTGTCTAGAGCCCCACTCGCCCCTCGCTCTGCTCCTGGTAGGGAAATTTGCTCCGACAAAGCAGATCTTCCTGATATGTTTGTGTGCAGAAAAGGAACACGCCTCCAGAAGTACATTATAGGCAGCTCATGGAAAAAGATGGTCCTGCAGGCACCCGCAAATGAGCAGCAGGAGATGAGTGCCCCGGGAGTGCCTTTGCTTTGCAGGGCTGTACGTTATCTGTTACACAGACTTCTTCCAGGGACACTTCACCCATCCGTATAGAGTGTTGATGTTAGTCGTTAGCTTATGGCGACGAGGGATGCACTGGGAGATAAAAGACGGAGTTTTCCTCTGGGTGAGAGTGTACAGGATCTACTCCTGCTGTCATAAGATGTGAGCTGTAACGAATGGGTCTGGCATGGCTGATCCATCACTGGACAGTGTGACCCTGGCTCTGGGGCAGCCGTCAGTCTAATGCAGGTGAGCTTGAGTGGCTCTAGGCTCTGCTGCTGCCTGCTAGGACAGACCTCATCAGTTATGTTTAGCCTATGAATGGATTTCCAGTACCATCCCAAGAAGATAAGGTGAATTGTCCTCTAGACAAAAGCTGCAGTCTCTGAATTGCAAGTTCAAGAGGACAGACCTGAAGCACAGACTTGCAGAAGACCGTTCTTTCCTTAAGCAGAACAAACTGTGAGCTTCAGCTGCCCTTAAATCACCTCGGTTCTTGCAGCAGATGGTTCTAGGAACGTTCTGGGTTCTCCTCTCTATGGACCACCAGTTCCTGGAGCCAGATGCTATTGAGATGGATGGATGGATGGATGGATGGATGGATGGAAGGATGGATGGACGGATGATCAACTTGTCCTCAAGGTAGACCTTGGAGTCACCTCTACACAAATAAGCCCATGAACTTAAGATGAACAAGCAACTCAGTACCAAAGAGGATGGTGCTCCCTACCACACACCTCCTCTAATTCGTAATGCCCGTAGTACATCTGTGCTCCATTGCAACTACAACTATCTAAGCAGGGCATGAAGAAAGCTGCAGCAATTAGTGGACAGAGAGAGAAAGAGACAGAGGGCAAAACCTTCCAGATAGATCCCTCTCCTGCTCAGAAACTGTAGACATCAGTAGAGAAATGGTCCCCATTGTAAAGGACAACAAGAAAAAAGAGTCTACAGATTACACCGTGGTCACTTAAGCAGCTTGAACTAAGTCAAGTGGAACATACCTTAAGGAAAACCATTTGTCTCAGCTTTGCTCTAGATCTCCCACTATCGAAGGTCCAACTTGCTTGGTTCTCATGCCTGGGAACCACTTTCAAAGGGAAGTGAAGTGGTCCCAAAACTCCACCTGGAAATGGAGTGGGAATTGCACATATGAATGGATCTGAGGAAGAAGTTTCAACAGCTAATCGTAATGCTGAATATGGGAATGAAAAAAAAATGAAGAAGAATTCTATCCAGTGAAGCGTCTGTAGCAGGAACAGAGTTCATTACTCTCTGGCTCCGGGGAGTGAAATGTATTCAGCTCACACAGGCCACTTCAGCATCTTTTTTTGTTTTTTATCTTTCCAACGTAGGAGAACAAATTTAACAATGAGATTCCGTTTCTGTTTCCTACATGTGGAATAATTAAATTTGCATCACACTCTGTAGTTGGATCTGCTGTTTGAAGAGGAATGTATCAATTGGACATGAGCCCAATGCATCCTGCTCTGCAAATAAGGCAGTTTGCAAAAAAACCAAGGCATAATCTCTCACCCAGGCAATAATCACAGGAAAATCATCCCTCACTGACAGCTCTCTTCAGGGTTGATTCAAATCCTTGCTGGTGAAAGAGCACGAGGGAGGGGGTGTATGGGGAGCAGACTTTCGGCATCTCCTTGTGGCAACCTTCATCAGAAAAGATGCAGGTTCTGGGTACGGGACCGACTGTTACTGCTGCGGTCTGCAGCCGCAGAGCTCTCGGATTTTCTGCAGGCAGGTTTCACAACAGGGAATTATTCACTTAAGCTGACTTAAGACCTTTCCAAAGCCCGATGAAACCATGAGAAACATTCTTGATGACTTCCATCAGCTTTACGTAAGGCCAACGGAGAAGGATTTTCAGTGAAACTACAGGTCTTATGCTCAGGGGTTTTGTTACCTGCAACAGAACTAGATACTCAGCAATCCATACACCAAATCTGTCAGAAAAATCCTTCTCTTCCAGCTTCCCCAGTCAACAAGACAGTTCAGATAACTTTTAGGAAACAGCCTTTCTTGTCCCTAAGCAGTGCAATTCCTTTGCCTTCTCCACATTGAGCATCTTCACTCCGGTACTCCCTACCTGTGACATTTACATCAGCCGTTCTCAGAAACTGTTGCCTCTTTTGAATCCCATCTACCATTCTTATTTCCAGAAGGAGGGAAAGAAAACGTGCCAGGCAGAAGGAACAGAAGACAGAAACTGTTGTGAAATTTTTGGATCTGGCATGGCTAGAAATGAAGTTTAATTCAATCAATCAGAGAGTCAAACTGCACCTGCCCCCGTTCATCTGAAACTCTTCAGATTAAATACCTTATTCTAAGTGGAAATTAATTGAGTTTGTCAAATGGTTCCTACTGCATTAAACACACTCTAGGTCAGGAAAAGAGCAGAAATAAAGACAATAACAATTTTTTATAATTGAAGGGCTTTTAGTGGAGCTGGCTGAAGCTTTTTATTTTTGCGTGTCTAATGCCCCTTCCATATAAGCCTCCATTTGAAAGGCATCTCACTGGAGAACTTTGATTTGTGTGTCCAGGGGAACTCAGACATACAGCCACAGCCACCTCCTGGTCCACTGCACTTCAGCCAGCTCAACATATGCTCTTACTGGCCTGTCAAGTGGCATTCGCTGCCTAAGGGTAGAAGTACATGTTTCTCCATACAGAGCCATACCATAAGAAAGGATAATTATCTTCTAATCCACCCCGTCTTACTGGTCATGGACCCTATGGAAGGTCCTTCAGACCAGAGACCTCAGCTGCTTATGGGAGAGTCTCTCTCCAGGTTAGCAAGAATCTTCTCTCTAATTCTTTAATTAAGTCAGCTTAGCTGCCAAGTAACTGGGTTCAGTGTACTCCGTCGGGTGGAAAAACTCTTCCCATAGCACAACTAGAGCCCTAAAACCCATGTCAGGGTGTTTGGATGGAATCACGGATGGGTCCAGAGCTGAGATGGTGAAGAGCTTTCTAGTTATCATGGGAAAGGAGAGAAGGGTTGGGGAGGAGAGCTGGTAGGGTATGGAGAAGGGACCCTCTCTGATAAAGGCACCTTGAGTTTGCCTAAGATTTCTGCTTGACATCTGTTGGAAGTGCCACCAAGGATGCCTGTGGGTACATGGGGGCAAGATGAGCATGGGCTCTGAACACACAAAGTCACTGAAAGATGATTTTTGTTACTCTCAAGCTTGAGTTCTGCCTCGTGCTTCCACCCTCATGCTCTTCCACACTTATTCTCCTTTCTCCCTCCTTTCTCCTGGCTTTCCCCCCCGCTTTCCTTTGCATACCTGAGCTGAATCTAATGAAGATGCATAAAAAATGTTTCCATTCCATGAAATGCAATCCATCAACACACACGTCGTATATATTGTGCAGAAATGAATCCATTTCAGCCGGGAAGGCTGATAAATCAATTTAAGTGGAAGATTTTTGACAGTTTAATTCAAATTAAGTCCACTTTGTTCAATTAGACGGTAGCTGGAGGGGTGGTGGCAGGAAACAAACAGGATTGCTAGAGCAGAAACTGCATTTTTTTCTCAGTCTGAAGCCATCTGTGGACCATTTTTCTTAAAGCAGGGACAGAACGATACTAATTAACACACAATCAGTGACCAGCAAATTACTTGTTTTTAAAGCCTAACCCTTATTTTGCACAACATTCCTGCCTACCTTGGAGTGAGCTGACACGGTGCTGGGAATATTTTAAGACGAATGTTGAGGAGGAGATGGAAGAGGTGGCCAAGGTCTTTCTGCATCCAAGGGTGGTGTTTGCTGCAAAGCCCCTGAAGTTCTGCTGTGGGTACCAAGGACCTTGGAACAACAACAGTAAAATGAACTTTGAAATAGCTCCGTCCCCAGTGTTGGACCACACCGTGTGTCTAAGAGGCACATTCCTGGGGGTCAAACTTAGATGCGGCTTTTGTTTGGCTGCCAGGCAGAGTTGGTACAGACAATAACTGCTGAGTGCCAATTATTCTTTAATTGCCCACCCAGTTCCCCCCTCCACTGCCACAGACAAGTGCGTAAACGCAGTTTGTTTGGATATTCAGTCTGTTCTATGGTATGTTCCTGCAAAACATCGACTTTCTCTGGGCAGAGATGCTTTCTGACAGTTCAGATCTCGGAGCTAAAGCTGGTGAAATGTGGACGTTCAGCTAATGGGATTAAAGGCAAACAAGTTACCTGTTGTGTTCTGCGAAACTTGGTGAATCAATTCAGAATTGCCAGCGATCTCGGTTAAGAGAGATGTCGAATCCCAGATGTTTTAACACCTGAGAAAGCTGTGTTTTAGTGATTATTGAGCAATACATTTAAAAAGTGAATGACAGACCTGGAAAGCAGCATCTGCTTTTTCACTTCCTAACATATTTTCTCAGCCAAACTGAGGTTTTCAAGTTCACAGTGCAAAATGTAACTGAACTGCCTCCAAGTTTGCAGACTCACTAACGCTTTCCACGGTCAGATTGGCAAAAAACTCCCAATTCTTTTTTTTTCCCAACAGTTTTACAAAACGGAGTCCTTGTCACTGGCAGATGGAAAAACAAAGACTTTTGCATTTAGAAGGATAAAGTAATTCATGGGATTTGGGTGAGTTTTTCTTCTACTTTCTCAGAGATGGCAAGCAGCACAGAAAATATGCTTTTTCTTTTCCTTCTGGCAGGCAGATCTCTTTTAAAAAAAAATAATGGGAATCCTTTGTGCAGGTAGCAGAAATTGAATCCAGAAAAAACATGTCGCCCTGGACAAAAATTATCAGATTGTTTTATTGAGCAATTGAGTAGATGCTTTAACAGATATGATGGAACTTTGCTTCCTTGTTACCAGTACCAGTCGGTACCTGACTGATCCAGGCCTCAGAAAAGCCAAGTTTCTCATTTAGGCTGGTATAAGAACAAAGGTATTTGTGGAGTCAAAGATTTTAGTTTGAAATCACTGCAGCAGCAAGACGTTTCCCTGGACAGTGTCTGCCCTGTGAAACTCATGCGTCTAACAAACCCCATCGGCACCTCTGAGTGTTGCACGGCAATTTCATAAAATCTGCTCCTACCAGCTGCCAAGGGAACAAGAGCTGGAGAAAACAAGAGGATGTCCAAAAAGTTTGTGATGAAGCATATTTCCCCACTATTTTTTTTCCCCCCAAAAATAGGTTGTTTGCAAAATAGACCCTTGTTTTCAATGGAACTGGTTTTATTTTTCTTGTCTGTGTGTGTGTGGAGGGGAAATAGGTGATCAAAGCACGGTAATTTAAACCATGCCCCAGAAGGGCAAACAAACTAACAACTACTCTAAGTGAATCCTTGGTAAAGAACTACTTTAAGAAAATAAAATACACTGTCAGATGGAAAACTGACTTGGTGGACCGACCAAGAAGAGAAGATGGCTGAGAGGGTAGGGAAGGGAGCGACATGAGAAAGAACAGAGAGGCTTCTGGCACGTGGGCAAAGCCTTTATTTCCCTGTACGTGTGTCTTCCATCCCCTTTCAGCCCAGGGCGGGTGGCAAAGCGCCGAGCGGCTGCGCCACAGGTCACAAATCACCAGCTGCCATCAACAGGTCAGGGGAGCTTCACGCCTCGGGCCCTTGGAGAGGAGCCAGTCTCGGGCTTCACTTCCAAACCTTGGCTCTATGGCCCCCGCCCGGATGTGCTACACCTCCTCCATATGAATTTATAGCCCTATAAATGGTGAATCATCGTGTATAATAAAGAGCTGAACGGATTTGAGTGGTATCCAATTTAATAATTACTTGAGTAACTCAATCATTTTCAGATATGTGGTTTCAGTGTCTGCAGACCTTGAAGACCTGCCTGGACAGACAAGACAGCACTTTTTACTGCCCTGTTACTAAATCAGACCTTCACAGACCCTGCACACACCTCATCTACATCTCAAAACTTCACAAAGATAATGTTCACGTTCGGAGCATTTGTCTGAGCTGGACTTGCAGAAGGATGTACAGAAGACCCGTACCCGCAGTTCTCCAGATTTGAGGCCCTTTCCTCAGGCCAATTATGAATAATGTCTGCCTCCGTGCTCTGATCAATGATTCATTTAAAACCTCCAGTTGGCAAAGTTTAAAACCCAGTTGCCAGACTTCTCAAGGGCCATAGTGTTTCTTGTTGGGCCCCTCCAGTTCCTATTCTGACATTAGATTTCAACAAGGCTGTGCTGAGCTACGGATCCACAGCGCTTGTAGATGCAAAGCAAGGTTCAGTGTCATTTTTTTTACCCTGTCTCCAAGATGAACAACAGTCAGATCAGTTTAGATTGGATATTAGGAAAATTTCTTCATGGAAAAGGTTGTCAGGGCAGTGGTGGAGTCACCATCCCTGGAGGGGTTTAAAAGGCGTTTAGATGAGGTTCTAAGGGACATGGTTTAGTGCTAGAGTTAGGTCGGGTTATGGTTGGACTCGATGATCCTGAGGGTCTCTTCCAACCAAAACGATTCTACGATTCTGTGATCCCACTGGGGTACCCTCACTGGCCAAGGTGGATCCTTTCACAAACTGGTGAAACTTCAATGGTGCAACAAAGCTGACTTCAGGCTGACCACGTGAAGTAGATGATTAGACCCTAAACACAGTCTTTTCACAATTCTTCCTGCCTCAGAATAAAATAGAGCATCACGAGGACTCTATAAATCAATATGTTTCCATGATCCCAAGGGAGGAGGATGGAACACAACCATCATGTTCTCCATCCCAAGGACATCTAAGGCTGCTGAGAAGCCAATGTAAAACCCTGAGAGCAGCGGTGGCTGCCGTGTGAGCCAGCCCCACCACCTGCCTCAGAGCACCCCTCACACCTGCACCACAACCTGCACCGCAAATTCCAGTTTCTCATCACGGGACTGTCGAAATTTGCTCTGTCTTGACATTCATCAAGCAAGATATTAGCCTTAGGACAAGGCTGGGGACTTGGTTTTTCACAGCAGTTTGCAGCCTGCCCAGGGGCATCACCTGAGAAGGGCAATTTCCCCTTTGAAGGCTCAGTTTGGTGGTACAGAATTCACACCTGCAGCTGAATGACAGGTATTTAAATACTTTATTATTTTCCTAATAACTTGACAGAGGTTAAAAAGCACGTCGCTGAACACAAACGGGCCACCACTCTTTTCTAGCATCAATTTAAACCACAGGTTTTGGTGCAATAAATGCTGATTTCCAGTGGTCTAAAAGACCATGGGTCTCTGGGCTGATTTGACACACAGATACTTCTGTGATTCAAGGAAACAAATGTCAGCCTTTGCAAAATTCAGCCTTAGGTATCAAAACCTTCAGTTCCTCGTGCTTCCTCCTATAGCAAGAGAATGCTGCCAGTGTCCCCATAACTCAACCCCTTCATTTTCTTCAGTGTATACATTATCATTCTTTATTATATAATGCCTACTGGTATTTTAGGTTAATAAATTTCAAATAAGACCTTTTTCTTCTAGAAAATGTTGTTTCCTGTATTCATCTACATGGTCTGTTGAGGGCCAGTATGTGATAAACGACAAAGTGGTTCTTATCTGTCCATGGATCTTTCAGCTGGAAGGATGAATTGTGTGATAGTATCTAGTATCTGTTGTGAATACAATCGGAGAATGCTGTTTTAAATCCTTGTATTAAATCTCTGATCTTTAGTAACTATATATTTTAATAAAAATAAAATCAGAATAAAAAGAACTGTGACCTATTTTTACTCCATGATTCCTTTAACTAAGCATCCCGAAGATTTTCTTTTTAGCACATAGGCTTAGATTCTCTGCTAGATCTGGGAAAAGCACATGTATAACTGAAAATGTTTGAGTAATCAAATTGCAACCAGCCTTGCAAGTCATTGGAAAAAAACCCATGAAATCCCTCTGCTCTGAACTCCTATGAATCCCAAGGACATTGAGGGTTTCCCACTTACACATGTATAATCACACCAAATTCAGGGCAGACTATGTGCCCATAAGGACAGGCTTAGCAAATAGATGCTGGCATTAGCACCAAAGAGAACTTTGTACAGTCAGAGCTGTTCAGACATTAATAGATGTCTGTGGTGTTTTGGGGCAGTTGAGGATGCAGCTCAAGCGCTCGGGACCAATTTGTAGGGTGGTCTGCCCAGTGATAACATATTTTAGTTGGCTTTGCATGACATGAGAACTCCATTGGCTTTCAAAGCGACACCACACGAGCGTGCGGTATAAATCAAGGGAGGCAAGTGGGTTATCAGTACATGCACCGAGCTATTTCACCTTGTCAAAGATGCATTGGACACCTGTAGGGCAAGGCTTGGTGGGAGGCGGTGATGGTGGAGGTGGGGAGAGGGCTTTCCATCGGGAATATTTTTCACAGCGTAAGGACTTTTGAGAAAATTAATGTGAAACATTAAAAATGTTCCTTTTTAAAAGGGAATCCATTTTTTAGGCACAATGAGACACTTCAGGTGGTGTGGCAGTGTTGAGTAATGCACATTGGAGTTATTTAACTTCATCTCATGCCTCACTCTTCCCCAGGGGCGCCCATTAATCAGCGTTACTAGGCAGTTTGTCATGTCCTTTTGCTTAAATAATATCCATACCAAAATACAAGTAATGTATGCACCTGGAAGTCAGCAGGAGATCTGCCTGTGTCAGGACAGAAGGATCTGTACCGGAGGACATAGGAGAGCTGAAGGACTCTGGTTGTCTTCCATGGGCTTTGAACGGTACTGAAGCAGATTGAGTTAGCATGTGTATCACACTGGGAAAACCTACCAACCACCACTGCTGAACTAGGATCATTCTGAACAATAAAGCCATAAAAAGGTTCGCAGGCAGATGTGACCACAGCCTGCAGGCATCACATTGCCACTGGGTGCAAGCATCAACCTTTCTGCCAGACAAAGAGGGATTTCAGAGGTGTACGAACGTGTAATTTCACGTGGGACAACAGCAACGCACCCTCCTTGCCCGCATTTGGCCAAAACAGCCATGAGGATACTAGTTCTTGGGCAGACGATTCATTTTGGCTTTTGGTTCTCATGGCTGAGACCTGCTGACGAGGACGCGGGCTCACACGACTGAGGGGTTCACGAGAGGGATGTGTTGCCTACCCAAAGTCCGAATAGCCGTATGACCCACCAGGAACTGAAAAAGCATCTTTGACTTTACAAACAAACTCATATACTACCAAAAGTAATGCATTTCACCTGGGAAACAAAAAGCAACGATTGCCTGCCATCAGCCCTTGACGATGCCATCGGTCATTTCCCCTACCCAAGGATCTGGGGGCATCTCCTGTTCATCTACACACCCCCACACCTCGGTAATCCAGAGATCCCAGCTTGCAAAAGCAAAAACCTGGCAGATCTTTGCCCATCTTCCTTTCTCGTTTGTCAGATTTGCGTTCAAACCGGATACCTGAAGGTTAAATCACTGCAGGCCCTCATCAAATCAGTAAATCACCTAATTCCCTGCCTCCCCCAGCCAAAAGTTTTCTCTAACTTGTTAAGCAAAATACAGACAGCATGGCCTGCCGTTCCTGCAGAACTGGCTGGCCTTGCGACGCCTGAAATAACTGGCAGACCTGTCAAAAATGACCTTCTTTCGACAACATCTCTCTTTTTTTTTATTCCCCCCCTTCAGGTAGGGGGTGGGGAGGTTGAAAAACTGTAAAGATCAAGTCACAGCTGCATGTGGTACCTAATTAAACAAGTGTAAGAAAGCACAGAAAGGTCAGGTTGTCAAAAATCATTGCTGTATCTTTACTGGATTGTATTTAGAGACTGATAGCAGCAAAGAAAATAACTCAATAAAGCGAATGAGACCAGAATAACAAACCGACTCCAGGGACAGGCTAGTTTTGAACCGCAAAAGGCTAAGGCTTGAAGATTTATGTATATATATATATATATATGTATGTATCTGTATGTGTGTATATACACGCAGAGAGATACAAATCAAAGGAAAACAAGCCCTGGAAATGAAAGGAAAAGTGTTTGCAAAGACTAAAGTAAACAGATGACATTAACATGGGAAAGGAGATGCAACAGGAGAAGTTCAAACAGGAAATGTGGCAGAAATTAGAGGCTGAAAATACACAGGCACAAGCAGATAAAAGGAGAAGGAACTGAGAAAATAAACTAAGGAGTGGATAGGAAAGGGAAAAGTGTAAGAAAACAGAAAACACTATGACAAAGAAAGAGGAGGAGGCCAATGTCGTGAGGGCAGGGAGGATTCAAACTGGGTACCTGCCATGGTGGCCGTGCCGTGCAGAAGATGTCACGTCTGGTGTGGTGGGGATGTGCCCATTTCATCTGGGCTTTGGGAGTGCTGGGGAGCTTTTGGAGCCACCAGCCCATGCAGGCAAGAGACCTCCTGTGTTTCCACCTGCTCCATCTTTCCTGCCACCGTCCCACTGCCCCTTTTTAATCAAACCACCCGTGGTGGTGGAGAAGGACCCTGGGAAATCCTGTGCTTGGGCCTCATTGACCGTCTTGACATGGCGCCTCGTTCTGTCACTAGGGTGGGTCACTGCCACTATTCTGGCATCATTCAGGGACGAGAGAGTTAGAAAGGGAACACGGAAAAAGGAAAGAAAATTGTCTCCTTGTGGAGGAGGAAAACAAAGCAAAACCAATCTCTCCCACTACTGTATTCCTTGGTGATATGGTTTAATATCAGTCTAAACAAGATAACAAAATCAGAAAGGTTTTGAATGCTCTCTGTTATTAAACACGTCTCTTCATTTGTTCTGCCAGGGATAGGCTCCAACCATTTGCTCCTGCTAGTTATGTCTGCCTTCCTAAGACACCATTTAAATTTTTTATAAAGCCTGCTACGATAGCATCTGTAGGCTGGGAGAAGCTGTATAGGGGGTGAAGGAGAAGATTTTTCTCCTTCTGACAGATAAGAATTTTCCCTCCTCTTTTTCCCCATAAGCAACCTGGAAACAAACACACATGCTGTCTTGCATTTAACAAATTGACAATACATTTAAATAGTGTACCACTGCAAGTATAATTGCAATTTGTTGTAATTTCTCCTCCAAATTCCACCCTGACACAGTTGATTTATTTTGCAAATCAGTGCATCTGGAGCGTGTGCCGTGTCACATTATGGGCCTTTGATACAGAACCTTTGTTTTATAACAGGGAAAATAATTAGCTTTCGGACAAGCTTGAGCTGTGATGTCAGAAGCTATCCATGGCTGCTGAAAGAAGCTATTAGTGCTGATCTAATGAAGGCTCCCTGGCAAAGCTCTGCCTCTTTACTAATTTGTCTCTCTGGGATTTTAGCAAAATTTAAAAAAAAGAAAAAAAAAAAGAAAAAAAAAGGTAAGTGTAAAAAAATATGTTTATTTATATATTTAAAAGATCTGTATTTGTATAGCATAAACATCAGTAATACTGCTGCTAAGAACTGCAGACAACTTAAAGATACACAAAACAAAAGGCATTACTTTTCTCCGGTATAAACACCAATTTCCTCCAAGCAGAGAAACGTTCAGGCATTTTTTTTAATTAACTTTTCTTCTCCCTCCTCCTGCCCCCCTCCTCGAAATTCACAGCGCTCATTGGCAAGTCTGGAAATGATCAATTATTACCGGTGTGAGCTTTCCTCCCAATGCCATCAGCAGAGCCCTCCTTCAGTGTCACATGTATGGGGGGACAGATCCTTCCATTGCTGTCTCTGGCTGACACCAGGAGTAATTTCCCCACTATTGAAGCTGCTTCTCCCCTCCGAAATGCGAATATGCCCTGGGAGAACCAAACCCTGTCGCCTCCGCCGAAACGCCAAGTCCCTAAAGCGATTGTACGGCACGACGGTAAATATTATGGGAAGATACGGAGTGGGATGAATTAAAAGCGCCTGGCTGGATCTACGGAGGGTTTGATTTCACCCAGGAGGAATGAATGAACGCAGATCACTCTGAGCCTTGAATGTCCGAGGCATAATCTAATTTCTCAATGTAGTCAACCAGTGGAAATTTGCAAAATATGGACTCTACTGGGAATCCGGCTGAGCTGTGTCTGATTAGCATGTGCAACTGTTCGGTGGCAGGTTTTTGTGAGCGTTTAGTCTCTGCTTTAAACAGAATCATCACCAGCTGGTTATTTTTTACTGTTATTAGGTTAGAAAATAGCACTGAGGTATACAACAGTAATCACGAAGCTGTGATGCCAGGGAAAAAATAATCACGTTAAATTGACCTTCATGAATAAAGAGTGAGGTTCCATTTCGCCTCATTTCTGTTCATTTTAAAATCAGCATTAGCTTTTCTGGCACATAATTTTTCATTGTTTGCTGAGCATGGCTCGATTAGAATGATTCACTGTCTTTAATATTAGTGATTATGGTCCATTTCAATTACACAATGTGTTATAGTTTGTTGTATTACTCTCCTGCCATCTCTCTGTTCTGACTTCTTGGGGGGAAGTAAAAAGAGAGAAAGAATCAGATGCTGAAAGCAGGAGCCTGGAATTGAGTCCCCTTGCCACAAATGCAACCCCAGTGGACAACCAGCAATGTCTGCTGCCTGCGCTTAACATTTAAATAAAGAGTTTCAAACCCCGATTAAGTTGCTTTCTGCAACCCAGTGCTTGAGGTTCTGCCTGTTGGTCACCGCTCTGCTTGGTGTATTTAAATAGAGAAAGCAAGTCCATGAATCCAGTGTGCTTGGGGCATACAGTTTGGAATAAAGTAGGATTTAGGAGATTTATTCAAGTGACAGATTAAGGGTTGTTCCCTTATGTTGCGGATATCTGTCAAACCGTGATTTCAGGGCAGATTGCATGTATACCAGAGTGTTTAGGACATTGCAGCCCCAGCAGAAGGATTCAGCCCATGAATCCTCATGGAAGGTGCATATCTGGCTACAGGATCAGTGATGGGGCTAAACATCTAACAGAAAAGGGGTCATACAAGGATGAAGGACCAACAGGACTTTCTGTGGTGCCCTAGTCCATTGATGGAGAGGAAACCCTGCTCTTCCACTCCATCAGTGAACCACGGGTGGCCTGTGGGCTGCTCCAGTTCATCCCCATCTGGCTGATCCTGGTGCCCAGATTCAGAGCGTTCCCCTAGCTTTTGCGAAATGGAGCGGGGAAGCAAAGAGAATACAGCTCAGGCTTTCAAAACTGCTTTTAACTCTAGTTTCACCACTGAGCTTCCAGAAACACAGAGTGATGTGTAAACACAGGACTGGCAGAGTGAGCACTCATGTGTTTTAACAGAGCTGGGGCAACAGGGAGAGCTGTTTCTCCAGGCTCTAGGACTCACCAATCACCTAAACCCTGGCGCATGAAGTACGTCTGTAGATCAAATTCAGAACCTTTTTCATTAAAAGATACAATTATCCCTCTACTATTTAATAATTCTTTAACTATAGAGGTATTTCCAGCCAAAGCCGCAACTGAGTCCTCCATGAGATTAAATCAGTGAGGATCCACTGAAACTAGAAACTACAAGAAAAAGGATAAGACTTTGCTTCCACTTTTCAAGGCAGAATCTGTTGCATTTAAAACATCATTACAGAGTGCTTGTGACTCATTCAAGCATGAGAATTTGAGTGACAGGGGGAAGCATGCCCTCTTCATAGAGCATCCTTCTTTTCACCTTTTGATTTGGTTACACTTCCTCACTTGCCAAGGAAATTGCAAGTGTGTGGAGGAAAGGAGGAAGGGATTTGACACATTTAATGGCCGTTTATAAGGGCTGCAAAGCATTTATTATAGTAGTAAACGAATTAACTAATTATAGGTGACCCTTAAATTGTGGCTGCACTCAGAGAAGAAACCCTGTAAAATTAGTTCAGTTTTATTTCACTGACCTGCTCTGTTGACCAAACCATGTTCCCAACCCTGTTGATGCACATCCAGAGTAATTACCCTGACTTGGTGACGTTAGTCTCCTTGTTCCTTGGGGTAACCAAGACCCCAATCCGGCTACTTCCATATCTTTAGAATCCCAAATGCTTACTTCCCCAACAAAATCAAGTGGTTGTTCTCTTAATACCACACAGACAATGAAGTTGGGGGCAAAGAGCTGGAGCTAACCTGTCTTTTTAATCAACAATAAAGTTACCAATTAGGTTCTAGCTGTAAAAGCTTAATTACTGAGGATGATGAAAGAGGCAGGGGAGACCCAGTTCAATGAGCACATTCCAGATGGAGAATGTAGCACGGGGCCTAAGGGGAAAAACAATGATGTTTTTCGCTTGGAAATTGTGTCCAAAGACTAAATAGGAGAGCTCACGACATCAGGTATCTTTCCTCAGTTATCACAGTTCTTTACTACAAGTTTTTATAACTCATCCAGACCGGAGCATGAAAGCTGCTACAGATCAGAAAAAGAGAGGAAACTGATGATTCTTAGTTTTTTAGGAAGGTTTGAATCTGGAAGTATAACAACTAATACAGTGAGTTTCTCTGCTGCTGAAGTCAAAGAAAGAACTCCGTGTACTGACAGCCATAGTAAGTCTACTAGCCTTTGGTAAAAGGAGCTGTAGTAGGAAACACAGGCTCCTACTTCACTCTCATGGGTTGCACATGACATAAAAAGCCAATGCTGAATAAGAACAGCACGGTATGGTGGCTGGAGTTTGGTGGGATGGGGAGAAATCCTTTTGCAGAACCTTTTTTTCTTTGAAGTTCTGCTCGTGTTTGCAACAAGCCAGCAGAACCTTGTTCACGCAGCGAGTCTCTGGGTGCATCCCCCACAATGTGTCTGTGCTCAGCTACACCATTGCTTCTACACTGAGTACTAACCGAAATGAGGTGAGAAAAATCATTATAGAAGCACATTCTAAAGGAAAAAAAAAAAAAAAATCTGTAAAAAACACCACGACCAAAATGCAAACAGGAAGACCACGCTTTTATCTGAGACAAAGAGTGTCTGAGCAGCAGGTAGAAATGAAAAGAGACAGAAAAAATATGAATGGGAATTAATAAATGTTGGTTTCAAATGAGTTCTTCAGCTCAACAGCAGAACAGACAAACCTATGGTTCTGGCTCGAAACATCTTGCTATGTCCCTGTCTATGGCCAAATCCCAGTAAAGCACATTGAGTGGTTTCAATGGGAATGACACAGATGCTATGGATGAATAGTGTTGGGTACGATGAGGAAAAGGATCTCTGGTATCAGCAGAGCTCATGCTTGATACAGGGACGTGTGTCTGCCACAATGCTATGAAATCACTCCCTTAGAGCAGGGTTCTCTATTCAGAAACAAGAATAAAGAGGGGGCCAGTTAGGGGAGGGAAATGCCCACTGTCTCTGATTGAAATCTATTTTCGTCTTGTGAAAAATATCTTAATTTTCACTTATATTCCATGCCGGTAGCTAAGGGCCATTAAAACTAATAAAACTAAATCATTTGTGACAGATCTTAGAAAACAGTTTCTGCAATGCACCGCACTCTCAAATGCTCATTAGAAATAGTGGTTTTCTTTTCGGAAGAATGCTTGCTGAATGCTTAAAACGTGTTGCCTCCAACTTTTGACAACTAGCACAGGCTATGAGAAGCTTTGAAGCAAATGTTTGACATAAAAAAGATGGTATGATGCTATATCAAATAAGATTGGGGACGAAGCATCAAAGCAGAAAGCATTAGGATGAAATGCAGTTGGAGGAAAGAAAATCAACACACTCATTTCTGATTTTACATTTTCTGGCATCACTATAAACAACTGATTTGCATTTGCTGAGGACACTAGATTCAATTCTTAACAAATTAGCATTAAACAGAGCCTCCTCCCCAAAATCCTTTCTGACAGCACAGGGCAAGGCCAGAAAAAATTGTTGCTTACACAGTGGTGGTTCCCAGGAAGAAAAGTCAATATCTCAGATAATGGGACGACACCTGTTTTCTTCCTCCAGACACCATCTTGAATGAAAACCAAGGGTATCCCTTTATAACACAGTCTCATGGTCCATCCTGAACAAAATCCTTGCTGGAAACGAGCATGGGTGGAAAAAAAAATCCACCGCGCTGTAGAATAACAAGTATGTTAAGCATCGTGGCTTAACTCCTTAGAGGGTTAGTGAAATAAATGTTTCATTTGTTTTTCATGGTATTTTGCTTAAATACACTTGGAAGTATCTTGTACATTGATCTAGCTAGAGCACCGAGATCTCAACCTCTAGAACAGAGGTGAGCCACTGTCAATAAACCCTGGATTACCTGAAATACCCCTGAATCACGTGGGCGAGGTTTCACCTAATAGTTCTGCAAAAGGGACAGTCAACGCGTTGGAATAAAAAACATGAAAACGGGGTCCTGTCCAGACATTTCTTCAGACAGAAAGGTGTAAGCGCAGCACCCACAGCGGGTGTTCCCCGGAGAAGTGCTCCTCAGCTACTTATTTTGGGCTCTAATTTGCTCTGACAGGGCAACACTTGGATATGGCTCAGGAGAAGAACTCCAGATGGCCTTAGGCACTGTACTAACGTTTTAAAGGGTGGTTTAGAGTTGGTTCTTAAAGTTGGGATCAGGAAAAATGGGTAGTAGAGTCATCAGTTAAAAAGTTTTAAGAACACACAAGAACCCTCCTGCATAAATGCGGGTAAGAAACTTCTATACAACCAGGTGTGCAGCCTTGTGCAGTTGCAACATGCATTAATTTACCTTGCATTGTAAGTACTAGTTATTCCACTTCAGCTACACTCTGCACGGAGCAAACTAACACAGCCAAGCACCTCAGAAGTCCTGCATCTTATGTTTCCCATCCATCTTTTATTCCTTCTGTCTCCCCCTTGGCCCACAGTCTCTCTCCATCGCTCGATCAGTTTTCATGGTCATTCAAGTCGTAGGGGTGATTTGTTCAGGTAAAATGGAAAATTGAAATGGAACGGGTGCTGGATACAACATCATCCGCTTTTTCTATTTTGTCAAAGTGCCGTGGCTGTTCATTTTTTCATGGCCATGAGTTGAAATAAATTAAACTTCCCAGAGGCGAAACTTCTCTAAGATCAAATTGGAATATATTGATTAGGCTCTTTGAGGGCTGATGGATTGGACTCTTATGCTTTATAAACACATTTACCAACACGCTCTCAGAAACAGTTGCTTAGCACTGGGCAAACTGATCGTGTTTATTTAAAACTGTGACACTGGTGTACACCTGTAGCCCTCATTTTGGCCAATAAAGTCTCACTCTCTGATTGATGGAGACAAGTTGAGCTGTCTGGCTGCCTGACTCCTAGGACTGGTCCCAAAGGTTGCTAAGCTGATGGAGTCCAGCATCATGCATCAATGTCAGTAAAACAACTTAACATGTCATTGAGAAGATCTGATCAGCAGGCACCCAGGAGGGAGGATGAAAGCACTAAACTGGAAGAATTTTTGAGTGCTTACGACGGCAAAGGGGACAGGGAGTCCCAGAGCAAGAGAATTTTGAAAGAGCATGTATACTAACAGCTTCAGATGCATGACACTTGAGATGAATGTATGCAGTCGCTGGCCAAAAGCATCCAGATGAAAAGAGTCCCAGAAAGCAAAGCTTGGATGTAACTCACTCATATGAATAGCTGGAAATAGAATCACGGACTTCACACGATTAGAGAGAAACGCAGAATCGAGAGCTACGTCCCATTAGCTGGGTCCAAGTGACGAGCAATGCATGATCCAGAAGAACCTCAGCCTGCCTTTCATTTTCCAGTCTCGATCTGCAGCTGTGATTTAGGAATTGTCTTTGGAATAAGAAATCTAAGAGAAACATAAGGAGAGGTTGGCAGTGAAGGACAAAGACACGGAGGTAAGAACTGTGAACCGGAACTTCACCAGATGGAGATGAAGATTTAGACACTGGGTTTGGGGATGTCATGTCATGAAGACCATGTCATGAATACATACATATAAAGGAGAAAAATTAGTTTTCAATTTTCTTCTGAGAAAAAAAAAATGCAGCCTTTTAAACACAAAAATATGGTCTACTGCTATATCAAAAAGAAGTAGTAAGAAGAATCAAAGCAAAAACCTTTAAATGAAAGAAGGCATCTTGCTCCCATCACTTGCTAAAGGTATCTGTAGCGTTTCCAATCTCAGTTGCTAGTCAGAATCAGAACGTGTGGGTGGCACTTGAGCACTTTTCTTCCAGTCTCTCATTGAATCTGCGTGGATTAGACCATGTGGGATGCCAACCTGCTCAGGCACATCTCGGTGACATCTAACAGGCTGTTTTATGCCACAGCCCAGAGCAGCGTGGGAGAGAGCATTAAAGGAACATAAGTCAAAGAGCAGAATCTTGTCTCCAGGTTCCTGCCGACAACTTGTCAGGGTGTGTGCTTCCCAACAGGGAAAAAGCAACCACTCCAGGGAGATAGCGGTGTGTGTAATTTCCCCCAGTTTATCGTGGGTAACAACCAGGATTTGTGGTCTGCTCGGCTACACCTCGGCTGGCAGCCAGTGTGCAGATACGCCGGGTAAGTGTACAGGGAGCAATTCTCCGAATTATCAAGGCACAAGGAGTCAACGTGGAGGATTTTCAGTAAGTCAGCATCTTCCACACAGTCTAACAAAGTGTTCTTTACTGCATTATGGTTTGAAGTGCTCCATTTCAGTCTAGCTTAAAATGACTCAAAGCCATACATTTTTCACCACTGTCTTTATAGACCGTCTCCCTAAATCATACATTTTGCTCTTTAAAGTTTGCACCATCTTCCTTTGAGACTATTCCCCAGGCTAATAGCTTCGGAGACAACTTCTCAGCCTAACAGCCTTTGCTCTTTTATTCCTGTTAGTTGGCCTAAATTTTCCCTTTGCTTAATTCAACCCAATTATTTCCAGAGATACCCACTGGAGCACCCTTAACATTTTCTTTTTCCTTTATGGTGTTTTAGCTCTTCAAAGGCTTGCAGACATTTGTCCTAATGGAGAGCGGATAGAGAGTTATCTGACATGTCGGGGAGGAGAGGTTGCTCTGTTCCGATTCCATTACAGCAGGAAACATGCTGGATATCAAAGAGAAATTTATGTAATGTATTCCTGCATTGTTCACAATACAGCATCATGTTTTATGCAAGCAAAAGGAGCGTGAGGAGAGAGCGGAAGAAAACTCTGCTTAACTGGCAGTGAAATGACAATAAAACAACAAATGGGGAAACTGGCAGGAGATAAACTTCAGCATTTATGGGCAGATTCCTCAGTCGTTACCATGCGTGGAAGGCTGTTGAGCACATCTGAGGGTGATGAGGAGGAAGAGAGGACCAGGACGATCCCTTGCACCACAGAGCTCAAGCACAGCCCCATCCATGCACAGTTCTCAATAATAACCTGGGTAAGGGTCAGAACGGGCCACATGAGCAGAGAAGCACATACAAATGCTGTGCCAGATGTGGCGATTGTTTGTGGCACTTTGCTCCTGGTATTTCTGGTCACAGGCATCAACTGAACAGAACAATGCCTCTAAAAATGGCAAGTCCATACTCTTTAGTCCCCGAGCTGTACTTGGCACCTCCCCACATCTCCCTCTTGCCCTGCCCCAAAATAACTTAATAATCACAAAGGGAAAATTCAGATGTTTTCATCCGAAGGTTAGGGTGCATTTTCAGCGTGCCCAAATAGCCATCTCCATGTCTAAATGAAGAAAAAAGTGTTTACTCTCCAGAAAAGTGATCGTTTGGGGGGAGCCTAGGGGCTTAATTGCATCATCGATTTTCAAGCAAACCCTGATCAGTGATGACAAAGTAATAGGATGAAGAAACAGAC
This sequence comes from Pampusana beccarii, assembly GCA_013399365.1. Lineage (NCBI taxonomy): Eukaryota > Metazoa > Chordata > Aves > Columbiformes > Columbidae > Pampusana > Pampusana beccarii. The sequence continues at coordinate 573,817 of VWYH01001909.1, forward strand.
ACAAAGACATCGAGCACAGCAGGACAGAAGAGGTGACAGTCACAGCCATAGGGAGACATTCGATTTGCTGTTTTGAGTCAAGAGATCACCTTCTGCTCATCACGTTCCCAGTCTACCGGGACAATTAAATGTTAGTGCCCTCTGTTAAAAGGCTGTTAATCTGATGGCCCAAATACTAATATTCACTTAAATCAAACCCTTGTGAAGTTTTTGCTTTGATACAGGAGTTTAAAGAATCAAGAAAAACTTCACAGGGTGAGAAGGTGACTCAGTTTAGGGAACCTGCCATGAGATCTAATTCCTATTTTTTGTCACTGAAAGAAATACACACGCAAATACACATATATAAATAAGTGAACAGACTTTCAGAGACAAAAGAACATTTCCATTTTGCAGCAATGATCACAATGTAAAAAGGCTCCATCGCCATGGAAACGGCCCTAAGCCTCATCATATCTAATGGTGATTTTCCAAAGAAGTCCTTGAAACATCTTTTGTTTTTTGCTTTGAAGTCAAAAGAAATGGTTGAGTGCCAAGAAGAGGGCTATCAGCTCCACATCTCCAATCACAGGACCGGTCTCAGCTCTGCAGGCAACTTGCCTGCTCCGCACGCTGCGGAAGGCTCACTTAAAATAATTGTCGCACGCAAGTTAGCGGGAGGAAAGCAAGAGGAAAACAGGAAAAAAAATACATACATATATATATATATATAACGCAGGTGGCTTATGGAGAAAAATTTTCTCAACAAGTGGCAAACAGTAGCTTGCCATTCGCCAGACAGCGTCCTCGGCGGAGGGCTGTTGTATTAACACACAACACGGCTGAGGAGCGAGCGGGTGCTGGCGTTCCATGCTGAGCCCGCTTCTCCCTCATGGCAGGGACGCTTATGCTGCCGTGGCAGCCGCTTTGGTGTGCCTGATTTAGGAATTAATGACCTAATTAGGAGCCCTGGAGACGGGGAAAGGGAGGAGGGAAGGAAAAGGAGACACCACAGAGTACGTTGAAGAGCTTTGGAACTGCTAATGGAGTTTCTTGCTGTTTGCAGAGGGACTCACCAAGGGATTTGAGCGAATGGTTCACAGCCTGATTTAAAAGCTGGTGGGGGTTGCAACTGCACCATGAGGGAAAACAAGCAGCATTTTAAAAATGGGCCCACCACTTCACAACCATTATACCGACCATCTCCCAACCCTCAGTCGTGCCTCAGATGCCTCGTTGTCATGGATGGCAACGCAAGAACGGGGGAAGAAGAGCCAAGACCAATGGGACAATAAGGGCAGGAGATGGTGGCTCTTCAACACTGGTGTCTCGAGGCAAATGCTCTTGGACTAGAAAAAAATGAGAGTAACAGGCAATAAGCTGAAAAGGGTAGCAGTGGTCCCAGAAACATGGCTTGTTTGGGGGGACAAAGATAAAAAGAGAGCAATGTGCACGGTCAGGAGTGACTGTCAACCTCAGCTCACACCCACATGCCCTCACCCCTCCATGGAGGATCGCAGGAGGGAAGGCAGGATAGTGTGATATGGCCACATTAAGCCTACCAAATACAGTGCTGTCATTAATGTGACGGGATAGTTCCAGGTGCTGCATGTACAGAAATAACTAGAACCACTGGAAATGGAAACCGCTCAGCTACAACAAAAATGCGACCCCACAAGCCAAACTTCATAGGACTCTACGGAAATGGCAGATGACTATAAAAAAGCGACCTAGACTCTATTTCTACTTTGTACGAAAAACAACTTCTCAGAAAGGCTGTGGGGTTGAACTTTCTGGTGCCTGAAAGAGCTGGAGGAGCCTCTGCAAACGGTGACTGGGACTGGTGCGTCTCAGTCTTGACCTCTGTTATTCAGTCGGGACTAAGCAAAGAATTTGATTTCTGTGCCTTAGTCACTTCTCCTGTGCTGAAGCAGAATTTGCCATTGAAGGAGCTGAGTGAGAAGTGGATGTCTTTTCCAGACAAAACTGGTGTAAGACTATCATCAGCTCCGTCAAGACCACCAGCCTGTTCTTCATCTTAAGCTGGCTTTGAACCATTGCCCTGGAGGTGAAAGACTTTTGGTTTCATTGCCCACCCTCTGCAGATCTCCAAGCATCCTTCCCACCTCCTGAGGCCATGTGCTTTGCCCTTTTTCATTGCTAAAATAGCAATCTGTCCCCTTTCTCACCTGTTCCCTTACCCTGGTTTATTTCCTTGTGGAAATTAATTTTCCTTTAGACATTCAAGTGCAAAGGATCCTGACCTAAGACATTTGTCACTAATAACTTCTTCTAAACCAGCTCTCAGTAAAGTGAGAGCTTTTTTGTCTTTTATTTTCTTTCTCCTCCTCTAAAAAGAATAGGGAGGGGTATTGTCTACAACCACATAAAGAACAGTAAGATCAGCTCTTCTAGACACATATATCTATAGAATGAAAGTATGCGCATTATTTTTTTAAACAGGTTCTAACATCCTCAAATCCAAATATTAAATGTCCCTCTGCTGCTTAGACAAGTGCAAAAGAACTTCATCCATTAAACAAATCCCAGTTGCCAACTCTTGGCTGAGATCCATGAAGGCTTTGTCAGTCGAGACAAGGACTTCAAATCTCAGAGCCAGCAACTTTACAGGGAACAAATAATAATAATAACAGTAATACAGAAATAAAAGATGGCAAAGTGCAAAGCAGCAGGAATCCTACAGACAGTTCCCAGGATGCTTTTCTTTCAAGAAATCAACAGATGCAGCACGACGCACCCGTATGGAAGTGTATGCCGATACCACTGTTTTTCATTAGCTGAACAAGAACATTCTTCACCTGTGACTTGGGATGCAGGGACTAGGCTTTTGCATTGCTTCCATCCTTGAGATACAATCTCCCATGTAGTGTTTTGAAGTCTTCAAACGCTTGGCAGGCAGTCCCAGCCCTTTCACTTCACAGGGAGAACAGACCGTTTGCCAAGAAAAGGATTCAGAACTGGATAAACATGAAACAAATACTTCAGGGAGCTTTATTTTGTTTGTGATACATCTTTAGATTTTGCATTTGAACTCTTTGTGGAGGATTAAACTTTTGATGTGCTTGCCCCTTCTTCTCCCTCTCCCTCTCCCTCCTCCTCCTCCCCAGTATCTCAGGTACCAGTTGTGAGCCACAAAGACAGGATCAGCTTGATGGGGAAGTTACAGGAGGTTTCAACCCTCGGGGACTCCCCTTGGACCACAAGGTTATCCACCATCGGTGACTGAGTGACCTTCATTCCCAGTGGGAAGGAAATACTATCCCCAGTCCTCCAGAAACATCCGAGACCTGCTATTTTACCTTGTCATAGGCGAGGATTGAAGGGTCAAAAGAAAGCTTAGCCTTGCTTTGACCCATAGGCAATGCTGAAGCATCCTCTTGCTCATTTTCCAGATACTCCCAGGTGCAAATTGCACAATATCAAAACTCCAAACTGCCCTAAAGAAAGCAAATCACTCCATCTACTCTATGACTGCTCACAGCCTGGCATAGCTCCTCATCTCCAAAGGTGTGTGTGCCGCCTTTGCTCAGGTCCAAGCCTACTACACTTCTTGGTCATCCATCCATCCTCGTCTGCTCCCAAACCTGCACAACACATGCAGTGGTGTGGGCTGTGTCACTGCATGAAGTGTGTGAGAAAACATGAGCCATTGGTCAGTGAGAGACCGCACAAGCTCCTACAGATGCCCCAGCCCTCCATTATGTACTTTCTGTTTGGGTTCTTGCCCTACAACAAGAGTGGAAGAGAAGGGCAAACTTCCTAGCACAACCTGGGTGGATGTCCACACAAGGACAACTCCAGTGGAGTGCTGGGGACACAGGTATGTAGCATGGGATGGTGAGAAGAACTATCCCATTTGTGCCTTAGGCTGGACCACGTAGCACAGACAGATACATATTGTTGTTAGCCAATACAGAAATCATCCTTTAGACAGTGGAAGAAAAACCACGACTAGCTTTCCGCAACAGATACAAACCAAAGATAAAACAACAACAACAGTGCTGTGGGATAGAAGCAGATTCAGGGGTGAGGAGTATTCCTTAAGGAAGTAAGATTAAGTAATCATCTGTTTCCTAACAGATGTATGCCTTTTTCTCTTTTTCTTTGCCTCAGCATCAAATTTCAACCAGTTGGATGGAAAGGCAGAGTAACCAAACATATATTCCCAGCAGCTGCACTCCAAAGCAGCAGCTGGATAGAGGAGGGATAGGAAAAGGTTTGGTTGCTGAGGGACAGGAGTAATTGCTACTCTTAATAGACATCAGAGACTCCACAGTGGCTCCCATAACCAAGATGCAAGTCCATAGGAAGACCAGCCTTTTAAATACTTATTATTCAGGGTCTCAAGCTTTTCCTCGTTTCTAACGCAGGACCCGATTTTCTGACATGGAGGTGGCTTCTCCTGCTTGTGTGGGATATTCTGGGGCCTCTCACCAGTTGTGTGCAAAAGAGCACAGCTGCCTATGGGGCTGCTTGTTATTCACATCACATTTGCAAAAAGCCCAGGCAGCAGTAGGGGGAAGATGGACATGAATAGAGAGTGCGGGAAAAGGGGAAAATACTAATGCATTTTCAGCTGGTGGGTTGGTTTGTTTTTTTTTTTTGGTAGACGTTCTGTTCTCTCTCACCTTGATGCCTCATTTCACCTGCTTGCTGCCACAGGCGATTGGCCAGCGCGGTTGTGCTCCGCAGGAAACAACGAACAAGAAATTACAATAATAAAGTACGTCAGCAGCTTCCAGGCTTGGATCAGCTGTGGGATCTCTGGCAGCTGCTCACACTCCCATCTACACAGGAGATGCTGTACAAAAGGTGCTTCTCTCACCGCCCTTGACCAGTGAAAGAGATAGAAACCAGTAACAGCTAGGCTTGTTTATCTTGGGACATGCGCTGTTTGGTTCAGTTTTTTAAGCTCCCCGTGTTCTTTGGCTGAGCACGAAACAGGAGGATTGTGCAGGCAGCGTGCGTGCTGCTCTGCAGGGGTTTCAGCGAGAAGGGAACGGTGGCATCTGGAGCCCAGCTGAGTGTGTGTGATGGGATTTACATGCCGTGTTCTGGAGCTCAGTTACTTCTGAAACAGCAGCAGCCTGACATTCACATCCCTGCGTCACTCAGGAAAAGAAACCAGCACCCTTCTGCAGCAGAGCTCTGACACCAACAGAGCATCAGGACACCCAGTTCTGAGATGGGGTGAATCCGTGTAGCTCCAAGGACTGACCAGATCCTGTCTATTTACATCTGCTACACGCCTGCTTCCTCCATCTTTAGGTATTTTTCTGTTCTGAGAGATGGGATATGAACAAGCTAGGATCTATCTCAGCCCTTCATCTTCTTCCTTGTCGTGACGGTGATAAATATTTCCTGCACCAGCTCTCTTAAGCTTCACAACTGATGGAGCAATGCTACCTCCCTCCATGGGAGGTCAGCTTTTTGTTCACTCATTTTCTTTTCCCCTCCCCTCGGGGTGGCAGCGAACTGAAGCATATCACTTCCACCTCTGCTGTGATTTCCTGCCACAGCCTGCCTCCTCTTGATCATCATTATTAGCATGGGATAGGTCACTTTGGAGAGCACGATTCCTGGTATGTGAGAAGTCAGTCTTACAAGATCAGGCTGCTTCTGAGATTTCTAACTGGCTTCTTTTCCACTATCTAGAAATCCTTGGTCTTACCTAAAGCGGGTTGTCTTCCAGGCAACAAACATATCATGATCCCAAGAGATAACTCGGTACTGTTGGGCAGTAGAGCATCGCTAGCTGTTCAGACCTTTAGCATCTCCTGGCACCAATTCGCACCCTGCACATGCAGAATCTTTCTAGCTGCAGTTAAAAGACCATGGAAACTTGCAATTTACCTGTCTCAGGAAGACAAATGAAAACAAAATCAAAAAGAGACCAAGGAGAGCAAAGGTGTTAATGTTGCTGTAAGTACATACTACGTCCCAGAGGGCTTTGGAGCCTGCCCACTTCCACAGCACCAAGGGTCTGTGTTAGCTGATTGCAACCCAGGACTTAGTTTTGATGGTGGAAGTGTGATAAAGCGACAGCAGGAAGACCTCTAATCACTCATTTGAGCTCTTTAAGACACTTCTGCAGAGCTGGATTAGAAGAGGGACCCTTATAATGAACAGGAAGCTACATCCCACTGGGGCAAACTGACACCGTCAGTTCCATGTGGAGGATCACGTCTCAGAGACGGTGGGTTTGATCTCTGCGGGAAGTTTGTAAAATCAAACCCACAGGAACCATGATTCATCTGCAAAGGTAAAACGAGCATTGCCTGACATAAAATCTGAGCTAACTCCCATTGGGAATATTTCTGTTGCTTTTGATGGGGTTCGGAGCAAGCTGTCGTTTAATATTGTATTAATTCAGAAATTGAGCTCTTTGGGCCCAATCCTGGTGCTCTTCCTCACACAAGCATCACATTCAGGTTACTGGGCCTTTTTGTCATCATTTCCAAAGGCAACGGGATAACAGGTATAAGAGAAGAACAACATCTTGGCAACCGGATCTGGAAGGAGGAAAGGTACTGGATTTACATATTTCATGACATCAAAACCTGGCCCAGGGCTCACTCAGGTCAGCAGAAAGATTCCTATTTATTCCAATGGGCTCTGAGTCAAACTACTCTAAGGATGAATTTAATCATACTCGACACGAGCTGTCTAAAACCTGGTCAGCTTAAATCCAGGCTGAGCAGCTGGACTCCTTCTATAAAAGCAGCTGCAAAAATGAGCACTTCTGGGACAATCCTTCTGATCTATCTTGAACACGTATCGTCAAGTGGGATGCAATACCTAGCCCTCTGCACTGGCTACAGAAAGAGTCTGTCTTAGACTAAGTACCTAACTTGTAGATGGACTAAGTCTGATTAGATCAATACTACGGAAATTCTTATATGTGGCCCTTGACAGTGCAGCAGAAAGCCCATTGACATTCACCTTTGACAGGCGAACTAATAAATGCAGAATTCGATCTCTTATTATTTCTTTTTCTTTAGAAAGAACATTGCTATTTCTGCAGCTCTAACCACAGCCTTGGTTTAATAAGACATGCTAATGTGTTATGACTTCTGGGAGCTCTAGAGCGAACCCATGTTGATAACAGGCTTAGCATCAGAAATGATAAATCACAAGGGGGAGAACAGATATGAAAATTCTTTTCAGCCCTTGCAAATGAAAAGAAGATGTGATTGTAGAATATTCTTGGGATGTATGAGTGGTTTTCCTATAATCAATCATCCTAAATAAACCATATTACTTAGCATCTGCTTGAAGGCAGACAATCAGGCTATGTATATGTTTTCTCCATATAAATATGCTTACAGAATCTTATATCTGAATTTCTCTATCTTAAGTATTTTATAGAAAGCCTCACTTTACAGCATGAGTGTCCCTGGTAGATTTCGGCGAGGCTTTAGGCATGATATCCAAACAAGAAAGTAATACTAGTTACATTTTACTGATTGAGCAAACAGACTTGTTTGAAAGCAAGCAAAACATGTATGGCAGAACCACAGAAACAAACCCCGGCACTCTCACATCCTCCTAGCAGCCCAGCCAGGGGAGCAGGTTCCCTGTACCAGCTCCCTAGGTGGCTTTTGTTATCCTCATAAACTACACTGAGTGTCCTACTTAAGGATGTTTTTTGAAAGCAAATTCTTCAATTCAGTAAACTTCTCCTGACACTGTAGGGTGATTATCGGTGTTTTACTTTGAGTTAATGTCTTCCAGTAAATAATCAGCCAAGCAAAACAACAACAACAAAATCCAACAGCGTTACTCCTGTAGTCCCAGAACCACAGGGTAGGAACGGGCTGTTGTTCTCTTGTCCCTGTCCCTGTCCCTGTGAGAAGTTAGAAGCTGTCACACTCGTGTCATTTCTGCTGTTTGAACACCCATGGCTCTCCTGAAAGGGACACCCCATGTCTCCCCCCAGACAGCAAATCCCAGCCTCTCAACCCTCCCATGAGAAAGACTTCCACAGAATCAGTTTCTCCGAAAAATCTTCCTTCAGGCCAGACCACTACTCAGCAGGTAGGTTAGATACTCCTTGGCACTACATCTAAATTGTTTTCTTGCTTCCTAGTTTGCTTCCAACAAAACTGCATGAAAAAATTTATCAAAAAAACCTTACCGACATCAGGCTATACCACATCTGCTGTGCATTCTTTATTCACAAGGCCTGTTGTCCCACCATGGAGGAAAATCAGATTGACTTTCAGGTGATTTGTGCATGACAAATCTATGATGGATGTTACTGATTTCCCTGCCTGCTTCTAAGTGATTTTGAATTGTTCATTTGACTGGGTGTGTGCCTTGGACATGTGAGCAGGACTGCTCATACAAGATTTGCTGGAGTTATGATTTCTGGGGTTTCTGGTTACTAAGTAGGGTATTAGGCTTGTGTTCCTATCAATTAATGTGTCTTTTTTCCACCATCAATGGGAAACTGTCACCTCAGCTCATCTCAGCTTCTGATTGGATACGCAGGTATAAATGATGCACAAATGAGCAGAATCAGGCCCAAGATGCCTGGGGTGGGAAGAGCTGCCAGAGTTCCCGTGTATTTTATGAAGTGCTGAGTCTGATACAACAGCATTCCTCCTTCATTGCTCTGCACAGCTGAGATCCACCTTTCTTTTTTTCCCTCCTCCTCTTACTCATTAATGGTGCAAGCACTTGCTTTTAATATGTATAATACACATGAGGAACATATAGGTGTATATTCTTTGTAATTCCTGCCATGCACAGTAATGTCATAAAGACTCACCAGAGTCATCTTTATTTTGTGCCAAGGAGACTTTGTTCATCTACAGGTATTTGCCTGGAAAGCTCTCACAGTCATTTTGTAGAGTGCCTGTGTTTTTCCTCTGCACTTTCTCTCCCTGAGGTATCATCAGTTTCTGGCAACCTTCCGTCTTCTTTATTTCCTTTTAAGTCCCGGACAGAATCTGTAAGAGCCTGGAAAATTCAGTCTTGCGAAAGGGCTGATGTAGGGTCACTCTGAACCGTTTCCACCCCACCACCCATGGGTGCAATGGCACTGCCTCAAAATGAATTCAGTCCTGCTGATGTTCCCCCAGATTTTGGAGCACCTTCGACTACAAGGCATTAAACTAAGCTGTATGTGTGCACATAGAATTTTATTTCCAAGTTCATTCACTGCCCTAGCTGTAACTTCACACCCTATAACTTCACAGTTCACAGCCCTACCCCGGGCTGTTTTATTTGTTGTGTTTGTTCACATTTAGCACAATCCCTACACTCAGCTACACTTCAGGAGTGTGAAGACATTCGGGCACATGCTCCTATGAATAGACACCCAGGGCCTGACCCAGCCATCACACCAGTGGAAAAGAGTGAAAAGCTGCCAGGAGGCTCCACAAGATGCTGCTCATGAGTCCAAGTTCCTCCTACACGAAGCTTTGAAGGTGACTTTTTGCTTCCCACGTTTCACTCGCTATATCCTCTTTCCCAGGCCATACGATGCTATTGTGGACACAACACAGACCCACATCTCCTCATTCCTCCAGACCAACTGCTGCCCTGCTTGTCTCTGCTTGCAAACAGCAAACGTCTCACTGCTACTTGGCAAATACAAGGATTTCCATGTGTCACTGACATTTTCTAGTTACAAAGCATGTGTAAAACTGGCCCCGTGAATCACACAAAACAGGCTAGAATTTGATCGCAAAACCTGATTAAAGGAGTTGCATGAAAGAAGATCATATATTGTACGCAAACAGGAAAAGCATCTTCCTGCTCAGTCTTAATACTGAAGAGAGATTATCGTCTCACATCTCTGCAGTCTCCTGCTTTCTTTTGTGCAACAAAAAGAGCAATATAAACATATCCTGGAAATACTTATTATTTTTCAAGGGAAGAAAACTTTTGCTAGGCTTCAAGTCCAACCAGAATTACCCCCAAAATAGTAGTGAAGAAGAAAATCGCCAATGAAAGAGAAGGGTAGTATATTTAAAACTGTTACGATTTGCATTTATACAAAGGCATGTGGAACAGAGTGCCAAAGATGAGAGTGAGCAAGATTCAGATAAGAAATGGAGATTGGTGAGAACAGAAGAAGCTCTTCAGCATCCAACCCTCCCCACAATCTTCAAAGAGATTCGTTCAAGAGCACAAACCAGCTTCTCACTGACGGGGAGCTACGAGAATCCCTGCCTGGTGGTGCCTTGTTCTGTAACTTGTGAGGTTTGCTACCCTGCTCCTCCTGGTGAGGTCATAGAATCACAGAACAGTTTGGGTCAAAGGGACCTCCCCAGCTCCCCCAGTGCCCCCCCTGCCATGACAGGGACATCTTCACCAGCTCAGGTTGCTCAGAGCCCCGTCCAGCCTGGCCTGGGATGTCTCCAGGGATGGTTCAGCCACCACCTCTCTGCCCAACCTGGGCCAGGCTCTCACCACCCTCAGGGCCAACAATTTCTTCATGTCCGGCCTTCCCTGGGATGGCAAAAGATGGTCCTGACATGAGCAGGGCTCTGCTCCATCACACGTGCTCCCACGTGCCTCGCCCTTCCCAGCCCTGAGAGCATGAAACGGGGAGTTACCCCCAGCAGAAATCCCACTATGCAAGCTCCAGAGCCGACGGATGCTCTGATACAGAAGTCAGATTTTCTCTGTTGGCAGACCCCAGCATCCTCCTTTTTTTTTATTTAATTTTCTCTCAGAAGCGAAGCCGACTCCTTCCCTTGGTGGGCCCGGGGAACCCACCCCTCTGCCCACCCGGGGCTCCCCCCACAGCGGGCGGCAGTGCTGGCGTCTTCCCCGGGCTCTGTCTGGCCGGTGTTGCACAGCCCGAGCTGAAAAGCACCGCGGGGAGCCCAGCCACACACTGCAGAGGCTTCAGCTCCGCGCTCCGTCGAGCAGAGCCACTGCGCGGAGGCAGCTCCTCCCAACAGCTCCAAATTAGGGTCAGGTTTATTTTACATCTCCGTCTCTCTCACTCCTAAGACTACGGTTGCTGTAGCAGAAAGACGTTTCTCGTTGCCCTCTCGCTATGAAATGCGGCTATGGCTATGAAATGAGGCTATGGAGATCCCCCCCAGGCTGCCTTTCTCTTCTGCAGGCTCTGCGCACCGAGTTCTGCGCTGTCAGGGGAAGGTGCAACTCTGGGGTGGGTTGCTCTGGTTTACAGCAGGTGTGATAAGACACAACCAGTCCAGCAGTGGCAAAAGGCAGGAAAATATGGGCCAGCTTCCTCCCTTATATTGCAGTTTATGTAAATGTTTCTTGGACTCGGGTACAAGTGTGGGCACTGGTTTTAAAGGATGGCCAAGCATTCCCCGACATCCTCCATGGGCTGTATGAGGGGTAAAGCTTCAGTGCCTTCCCCTTCTGTGCATTTTTTTTTTTTCACATTTACACTAATAACCCAATATATCTGTTCTATTTACAAGGCATCTGTCACCTCAGTATCTAAGTGCTGCTACTAAATTACCCATCATACAAGGCAAGAACAGAGACAAACTGAGCACTGGCTCCCCAACAAACAGTCTACAACACGTCCTGAGCTGTTTCAGGTTTTATTTCACCGTGTATGTCACTGGCAAGAGTTAAAAGCTGCAATAAAGTGTGAAGGGGGAGTGGGACGCTGCTGATGGAGGGAGCTGCCCCCCAGATCCCATGGGCTGGTACCCCAGATCTTCTGGCAGCCCCAATCTGGCTCCCGCACAGCATCCAGTGGTGGCTGCACATCTGGGGAACCACCATGTTCAGTGGGACTGGGGGGAGAGATAGAAAAGAGCTCACTGTTTAAAGTCATTTCTCAAAAAAAAAAAAAAAAAAAAGCCAATCTCAAGGTTATATTTGTTTAGCAGTCTTGTTCTTCACGTTACATCGCAGCAGAAAGTGTTTACACATAAGTGCATGTGTGCACATGCAAAACGATCAGCTTTGCTTTGGCAGCGCTAGCCAGAGCTTGTCCGGCCTCATTTTTCCAAATACTTCTATAATAAATGGGTGGGAAATAGGAACCAATTCCAGAAAGCAACGCCAACTCCAGCTCCTTGGGAGGAAAACTGCCTCAGAAACAGTCTCCAGAGTTTCTTCACAAGCCCTCATCCCACTGGAGCACAAATGCCATGGACTCCAGTAGCAGCTAAGTTTCAGCTGAAGTGGGTTTTTTTTCCTTAAATAATCTTGGCTGTCAGTTTTAAGTCTTTTCAAGAAGCCATTTCCAGGTGACTAAGCCCACTCCTAGGTCTGACTCTAAGCTTTGCTTCGAGACTCCTTACAGTCAGCGTGTAATGGAAAAAAATCTCTCCTGGATATCAGAATCACCACTAATTTGGTCACAGTTTCTGGGACGGCATCAGATCTGTCGCCTGTCAAAAGGATGATGAAGACACTGATGCATATGGGAGCTGCGCATCGGCAGCCAGGCCAGATTCAATGCCCTTTCAAGACAACGTTCGGTGGCCACGTATGTGGGATTTCTGGACACCACCCACAGCTTGAATTATGAGAAATACAGCATTTTGATAGCGAACTGTTTTAGTGTGTAGAGGTTTTGTGGGGAAGGGGAATACATCCTAGTATAAGCAATAGGCCACTGCCCTGCTCAGTATACCCAGCAGAACAAAGCAGAAGGGTGGCTTGATTTTTACATCTTAAATAAATAAAGCTTTCTGATCCTTCAGGCAGAGTCTACAATTCTGCAATGCATTCTTGTGAGCTGTTGTTTTACTGTAAATATCCTTTGCTATATTAAATCGTACATCACTACCCAGCATAGCTGATTTTCCATTCACATTGACACTTGTGGGCAATATCCTGATGTCCCATAAAGCACCCAAGCAGCATCTCTCAGTCATGTCTCATCTGAATACTCCCAGATGCTCTGGGTGAAAGAAAGGAAAATGAAATATTTACTTTTTGTTTTAACACGCCAGTAGTGAAAAGATATTGATGTGGTAAGGATGGGACATTAAAATCAAAATTATGTTGGGAATAAAAAGCAAGGCATAAATTAGCACTGTTTGCTTCATCTATGTTTTAAGAGAGTTAGCATTACCGCAGCGCCATATAACACGCCAAGGATATTTGGGGAAATCTGCAGCACTGTATTTCAAGAAAGCATTTGAGCCAAGATGACATTACTAAAGGCCACAGCAGAATTAATAAATGGCCACCAAAACGCCTTTGCCAAGGGCTGGCTGTGAAGATGCCACGTGAGAAAGTGGCAAGGAAGGGAGCAAAGCAGCTCCTGACGGTCTGTCAAGGCAAAAGGATAAAGAGGAAACAAGACTCGTGCTTCTCTTCTCGACATCCTTCAGCTGCTCATTGTCTTTGTAACACGCTATCCTACCCTTCGCATCCTTTCCAGGTGATACACGCCACCACCTTGTGCACCTGCGCTCGGTGTGACACAAAGATGCTCAAGGCCTTGGTTGTCTGCATCCATCCTAAATCATAAACTGGAGGGGACTGTCCACATCCCTGGTTAATTGTTCAGTCCAGCTGAATGAAGCGATAATACCAGAGGAGTTAATTACACCGTCTGTCTTCCAGATACGCTGCTTTAGCCACGGTCTACATCAGCTGCTGCTCAGGGCATCATCCTCACCTAACTCTCAGAAACACTGGGATAAAAAGGTGAAAGAAATCTCTTGTGTCGTCAAATCCAGTTCTCTGCATCTCAGGCAATCACATAAACATCCCTGATCTGAAATGCATCAAACACCAACTTACAGGCAGCTTGATTTCTGTCCCTTTTCCATTATTTGAAGAGTTACTCCACTTATTGTTATAATATTTCTTTTAGTGTTTGGTCCACCTGTGACATTTTATATCAAAGAACTACTGTGCTACTAGTGTTGCTTAACCTAAATAGCTTTTCACCCTCCTGTATTTTTATACCTTTCCCATTTTATTCTGAGAATGCAATCGCATTTACTTTCCGGTTCACTGAATTCCCTCAATCCTCAATCCCTATGAGGAAACATAACAGACAAAACTGAAAAACTAATTTTTATTTTTTTTTTAAGAAAACATATATGTCTCCATGGGGAAGACCGAAAAGTCTCCATTCCGTAGTTCTTTCAAGATAATGAAGGTGAAATACTGCCAGGGAGGGATAAAGCTGTGTGCTGGAAGTCTATGGTTCATCCAAGGGCACAGACACCCGCTGTAGTACAGACCACACACACGTGCAGTAAAAAATCATCCGCGCCCAAGTCTCAACACACAACGGCAAGAAAAGGGGGAAGAAGTGAAAAAAAAGATGCTCAAAATCCAACAATTCCTGAGGCAGGAGATGGCATGGAAGCATTCAGGCTTAGTGTGACGGACGGAGGAACGAGACCCGATCCAAGAGCTCTCATTTCTGCAGATGCACTCTTTGCAGTTAAAGAGGGGCTGCTAAAGTTAATGGACCTACTCGCACATGTAAAGACTACTGGATGAGACCATCAATTTTCTATAGGTCACTGGGACCAGACACAAATTCAGAAGGAATGAGAGAGCAAAGAAGTAGAGCTATTAGCAGAGAGCCTGTCACTTTTTTCATTAAAATCAGAACTCATGCCAGAGGGCTGAAAAGTGGCCAGTGCTGTATCCATCTTTAAATAAAGGTGTGAAAGGAGATGAAGGAATTACAGGCTGGCAAGCCTTACTTCAATTGAAGGAAAGATAAGAGAAAAACCATTGAAGACAGAGTTACAATGCCCCCAAATGCTTGGGACAAACCAGCATGGAGGCTGTCACAGTAAATCGTCGTGCCTCTCCGTCTATTTTAATGCATTTCAAAATGTTAACAAAAATAATGGATACCTCTGAACAAGCAGAGGCGATTTATTTGGGTTTTCAAAAGATTTTTTTTTTGGAGAAAAGCCCTCACAAGGAGCTATTAAGGAAAGCTTAGTGGGTTACCTTGAGGTGAGAGGTAGAAGTTCTTTCATGGATTGAAAACAAGCTACGACATAAAAATCAAAGAGCTGTAATAAAAAGCCCAATTCTCAGCATGGAAAGAGGTTAATAGTGGGAGGTGCTCCAGGGACTACTCCTAGGACAAGCATTGTTACAGATACGTATTAAGAGCCTGAGGATGGGGTGGTATAGTGAAAAAGGGTATTTTTGGGTCACTCGGGTCTGGAGAAGATGAGAAGAAATTAATTTAAGACAGACCTCGGAGAAGGATCTAAGTGGGCCATACAAAGGCAAATAAAATCCTGCCGAGGCCATCGCACACATTACATGCTTTGGGAAGAACAATTGAAACTATTCATATACAAATGAATTGTATCCTCTTGGGGACAAAAGAAGCTGTAGGATCCTGTGGGGAGCTCAGTGTCAGACATATGTTCAACACACAGTGGTCATCAAAGACCTGAATGAAATGCAAAGCTGTTTGGAGAGATATTACATTTCCTCCCTTGTTTTCTAACACCAGCTGCATGTTTTTGCCCTGGAAAACATGATCATTTGGGAGCAGCAACTTAAGGAAAGAATTGCAGAAATAGATAGGGGGCAAAGGAGGAACGAAAGGGAAAGAATGAGAATCTCTGCAGATAGGGAGGCTTTCTTGTCACACACAGGAAAAATGTCAATTCTATTGTGTCACCATCTTGCAGGTGTACTGAGGTGCAACAAGAAGAAAAGGTAAAGAAAGGAACAGTGGTTTTGCGTTTTTTTAAATTTTTAATGCTGAAGCAAATAGGCTGAATCCCAGAGAAGTCAGCTGAACTGGGTCTGAGTACCTGGAGTTCAACAACCACGAATAAAAGATAGCCAGGTCAATCAGCTGTTCTGTTTGCTCTTTTCAGCATTAAATGGAGAAAAGGTCACTCGAGCAAATTAAGAAGAAAACAGAGTAAATAAAAGGAAACAATTTCTCTCTTTAAACATAACTAACCTGTGCCATTTCCAGCTGCTTGTTTGCTTTGAGGCAAATAACAACAGGAGTTTCCTGAATTTCTCTGAGGAAGAAAGCACGGGCAGCAATGACAGCCTTGAACCTCAGAAAAATGCTTAAATAAAGCCATTTCTCATTGTGTTAGTTCTGTACCCACAGCATGGGGATGGGACAATACTTTCCTTAAAGAGGACACACCTGAGTTCTTGCAATAGCGGAGAAATTGGGAAGGAAATTGCCCAGGTCATTCCAAGAGATGAAATTCCTTGAGCAGCACTTCTGCAACAGCCCAAATTGTCCCGTAGCTGGTGCAAGTGGAACGAAACCCAAATAGTCTCACCAATCCTAACCTCCCCTATATGCTTCAGAACACCACGTTAACATTAGATATTGTCACGAGGGATATATATCCATGAAGGAGTACTTGTTAAGTGAGTTATTAGAATTAACTTATCAGCCAAGTGATTTAAGGGCTTCCTTCCAAGCCTGTAAAAGACACTGGTATGCCGCATGCCCAGTGCACTTAGAAATCAGATCTCAGAGATTATTTTAAACCTTTGTTTGCTGAAAGTTTCCAAGCTGATGGTGGGGAAAGCACAAATCAATTAACCCAATTCCGATCTCGCACGGACTCAAACAGGTATGAGAGGAGGATTACGCAAGTAAAAAAGCGACCAGAATCAGGCCAAATATATGAAATATACGTCAGTTGCCATGGCAGACTCCCTCCTGTTTATCACATGCGCTGCGTATTGATTGTAGATACTAGCGCAATATGCTTGCTAAAATTATAAACACATGAAGACCTATTCACAGTTTTCTGTTTGTGGGAGGGGTGCAAATCCATTTGAATTCTCATGTGAACAGGTCTGATGGGATACGGCTCTCTGCTCACATCAATGGGTGCTGTTTTGTGACTCCCATCAAAACCTGGCCCTGGGGACGGCCACTCGATTTCTGCTGTGGCAGGGAAGTGTCGGTAAATGAAGTTTCCGTGTGGTTTTTTTCCATTAGGATTCAATACTGGATATTATTTCCCTGCTGCTGTGACGTAACCTTCGATGCTGACAGGACAAAGTTTCATTCGCTCTCTCAAACCTGCTGTTTTTCTTCTCCATCTCCGCTATAGCCCAGGATCACTCCCTGTGCACCATCAGGCTCCAAATCACCCTTTCGGCAGCAAAAGTGTCACCCACATTTCAGACACTAATTTTGGATGGATTTCTGCACATTTGTAGCCTGGATCAGAGAGAATTCCTCTCCAACTTCTTCCACAAAAACCCCCAAGCTTTTTACAAATATTCAAGGTTGGATTCTTAGCACCTTACTCATGATGATTAATACTTTGTTCAATGTGACTGCACTCAAGTTGATGGGATTACTCATGAAAGAAATGCTACTGACTGTAAGTGTAGATATCCCAGTACAATTTATTAATTTTGCTTTAGAGCATCTTTGTGAGGCTTAACAGATGGGAATATTGACATTAGAAGTTCATGTGATTGGCTCAAGGTCAGAAAGCGACAGGGCTGGGAACTTAGCCAAAGCTTTGATTTTCTTTTCTCTCGTTTCAGTCATGAGATCAAAGATTTAAAATATAGAAACCAGCAGCACCAGCAACTCAGAAACTCTTCAGTTTGCAAAAAGGAACCGTCAGCTTGAAGGAACAGCCCCTCACATGGCAGTGCAGGCACCAATCTGAGGATGTGGAGGAAGGGGAGAAAAGATAAATATATTGAGGAGTTGGGAAGACGGAGGAAAGAAAGTCAGGTGCTGATTTTTTTTCCTTTTTTCCACACCAACACTTGGAAAAAGGCTGAGAACATGCTTGGGATGATCAGCGGGGTACTGCATCCTTTTGTCTGCTTGCTTAAAAACTGTATTTTAGAACAAACGTTATTTTTTAAAGCCCCTAAAGGGACTGAGGATAGAAACCTCTTTGCTCTTACCAGGAGACACCACACTCTCCCATTTGCCCCTTTTAGCCTGAAAAGAAACTCCCTGAAGGGACAAACCCCCGTTTGAGTCTGGATGGTGATCTTCCTATTGCTGAGCTCTGCACAAGCCTAAGACTCCCCTATGATCATGCACCGAGGTTCCTACGATATCTTCTGGCTCAAGAAGGCATCACTTGTGCTCACTCCTCCCTCATCCCTCACCTTTCCCTCTTCATTTCTTGCTTCTAACCAAACACCTAATCTCTCCAACAGCACATTTCTTTCCACCCCTTGAAGGCTTTCTTGCACGCACATTGATGCTCCCACCACCACTTGCATTCTGCAACGCCTCCACCCTATATGTTTTTGAAACTCTATGGCATCTGCTCAAACCCAGCGGCTCCCGGGGGAAGCAGCCAAATCATTAGCACCATTTTTCTAATGACCAATTTGTAGCTGCTGAGGCAAAGCAAACAGAGCAGGGACGGTGTCCACGAGCTCTCGCCGGAGCCACGGCTGCAGGATTTGCCCCTAGCTGAATAATCCATTCATTTCTAATCCGCCCGTCTTCTGGTAAGACTTTCATCCTCCCCACACGAGACCTGGAAGATCCCCCGTTCCGCCCCGTGCCAGGCGTTTCGCTCGCCTCTGGCGGCACGAGGGCCAGGTTGTCATTTCACCAAGCGGCAGCGAACAGAAGGATCCGAACGCAGCTCCGAAAAAAAAATCCTCAATCTGGCATTAATCACCTGCTCGGAGCTGCCGGCAGGCAGTGACATTTTCCGAGTGGCACACAACCAGACATCTGCTGAAGGATCCTGCAGCTCCATCCAAGGGGAGGTGGCTGCCTTTCCGTCTCCTCCCTGCAGGCAAGGAAAGGTCATGGCATTCCCAGGGAAGTCGGGTTAGCATTGGAAAAGAAAGGTTATTTGTGGAGCTGGAATACGCGGGCAGCGAGGGGTCACTTTGTGGGGAGCCCGGTACCTGTGCGCACAGCGCTCGCTGTGCAGGGATGTCAATCGGTGTCACCTCCGGAGTTGTAAATCAACGTCACTTCGCAAGGTGTGGCGAGAATCAGATTTAAATTAAGAAATTAAAGAAAAATGAATAGCTTTCCTATAGGAATGGGAGAAATCATCGGTACCAGCAGCACTGAGACCACAGTGTTCATGAGACTGTTCAGGAAGGTTCAGCCACATCACGTCTGTCCGACACGGGCTGGGGACAAAATCCACCCCGAGCAGGTACCTCCATCCCTGTGCTTCTTGCCGTGGGTTCTGAAATGACCTCTCTGCTCTACTGTCAAATGCAAAATATGAATCTAATCGAACTATGGATCTGAGCCAGCACAGTAATTTACCTGTTTCTGAGGCTGCACTGCAAAATACATTTCTCTGAAATATAACACTGATCAAAAATAAAATAAGAATAGGCAGACAGATCTTCTATTGGAAAATGCTGATTTATTGAAACCAAGATGTTTAATAGGGATATATTGATTTCTTAAAAAATTTTGAGGACTTTCAGTAAAAGTTACAAGATGCATTGTGGGCCAAAACCAGAAGCCAAATTTAACTCCTTAGTATCGTTTAAGCCGAGCTTGAAGAATAATGTCTAAAGTATAGTTTTGAAGGAGGTTCGAAAAAGTTGACTTTTCATTTCAGATCCAGCTTACTGTATCTCGCACACTGGCAAACTCGTGATCACATCAACATTTAGCACTTCTGTACTATCTTCAGCTGAAGACATGGAAGGCTTTTTACCCAGAAAAAAAGCCTACGGAACAGCATTATAAATGCTGTTTGCCAGGGCTGGTTGAAGGATTGCTGTTGCTTTGGAGGTGCTGGTGCTATGTGGGTTCCTTAAGACAAGAGTGGAGGTGGGATGTAACGACATGAAGCCTTTCCATCCTTGACTTTTCCCGAATTCAGTATGGTACGTCAGCTGCCCTGGCACCCCTTGCTAAAGAACACTGGTTTATGTCAGCTCCTGTTTTTATATCATCCAATCTTTAGCCTTGATTTTTGAGGGGCACATTCTTGTTGATTATTTTTTTAAATCACTTTCACATACAGATAAAGATCGCGCCAAATATCAGCCCAAGCCAAAGCAAACCTTTTCATTGGCAGGGTTTGTGGATGTCTATCACTCCTGCTCTGCTGAACGGATCAAATTAGATAGGATGGGGCCAAGATTCCTCTTGGCTGTAGGACTTTCAAATCACTCAATGCACCGCTGGGGAAGGGACAGGATGTGGAGAGCGCCAGATTAAAGCTGTTGCCTCCAGAATGGTCTGAGATGGCTTTAATGAAAAGCAGCAACCACGTCCCACACGCTGGGTGCAAACCTGCCAAACTCTAGGAGAGGATTTTTATATTTTTCAGCACTCCTGACTTCCTCAAGGGGCTTTGCAAAATGTAGAATACGGACAGTGACACAAAGGGCGATCTTTATGTGCAGCCACCTTCAAGGGGCAGAAGAGGGATGATGATAGCGGCACCATGTCGGGCAGTTAGGCACAAAAGAGTGATAAATGTCTTCATCTGTGCAAACTGCACGAGGAGTTTAGGGATTTAGAAGGTTGTAACACAAGTTAAAATTGGGTGGTACAAATGCATTGCCAATGGCTGCTCTTGGGAGCATTTCCTTGGTAGGAAACGTCGGTCAGACTTCGATGTTCTCTCTCATTCCGAAAAGGGCAAATGGAGAGTCAGGTGACATTTAAAACAAGGTGAACCACAAACACGTGAGACTGAAACCTCATATTCCTACCCACGAGAAATATGAATAAATAAGTGTGTGTATATATACTTTTATATATATATATATAAAGATATATATAGCTGAATCAGAGAGGTGAAAACCTTGGATAGATTTCAGACTCCTGGCTGCTTTCCAGCAACACTTTAGAAATACCGTACTAAATTTACATTGGTTTCAGTAATTCAAGCCTAGAATTTCCCCCTGGAGATCCCATCTGCTCCTCACTTACATGAATCCCCCAAACTGGAGAACAGCAGGGCAGACATCATATTAAATCACTGGTTTTATCATACTCATTCAGTTTTTTCCCTGGATCTGATGATCTGCCAGGGCAGAATGCTGCATCATTTGCTCCATCAAAATGTAGAACGTGGTGTGCAGTGATGGGGGCAGCAGTGAGGTGCTAGACTCAGTGGCTGGTTCCTGGAGGATCCAACCCCTGTAAACTCAGAAATGCTGAGTTCCTGGGAGCTGACACACTGGGCTCTCTCCGTGATAGCCGGGCATCAGCAAATTAACTATTTGGAATCACCGGAGTAGCAGTGGAAGTAGGTCAGAAGTTTTAGTGGAAGTTTGTGGAGTGAGAATGAACTCATGAAAAAAAAGATAATCACAGGCAGCCTTTCACAGAAACTGCAGAAAAAAGAGGAGGCCAAGGTGATGTGAGTTGTATGAGGCTTAGGTGACAGGCGTTCATTCATGCCCCACACAGCTGCTAACAGACTCGCTCTGAAGATTTATTTTTTTCCGAAAACATTTTCTAAACACAAGCTGCATTTAAGCTGCCACTAGAATACCGTGTGTATGGCACCGTGCACAGCTAGGAGCAAAGAAAGGATCAGAAAACGGAAAATGGTTTCCTGTGCATGCCCTGGTGAGACCACAGCAGGGCAGGGGTGTGTGGGGTGGTGGAGACAGAAACCACCGCGCCTTCCTCTGCTCTGCAAAACAGCGCTGCACCCGGATAAGGGAGGATGGAAAGAATTGGAATATCTCTTAAAATCCTACCGCAAAGGGACCTTCTTCGTTCACGAGAAGGCTGGAGGAAGGTGGAAGGATGGCAGAGGACATCTGTGTGCACAATCCCTTCCCTGGGCTCAAGGGGGCATTTGTGATCTACAGCAGCTCCGATCGCAGCGGCTGTGCAGATGGGCACAGCGGCAGCTCCGTCCTGCGATGGAGCAGCTCTGCTCTTACCTGCGTCTCCCCTGTCAGCGGGAAGAAAAGGAATTCATCCTCTAGGCAAGGTTTTACTGGAGGATAAAAGCAGATAAATTCTTTTCTGTGGATGCCCACAGCTCCCCAGCCTTCCGGTAGCTCCGCACGGTTCACGAGCAGCTGCCTGGCCAGACTGCTAATGAGCAATCGCATTTTCTTGCAGCCTCTGTCTCTCTGACACTTCGATCCCTCACGTCAGCTGAGGACCCTCCTCGGCTGTCCGGGGGACACTGTGGAGGCAGGGGATACAATCACAGAACAGTTTGGGTCAAAGGGACCTTCCCAGCTCCCCCAGTGCCCCCCCTGCCATGACAGGGACATCTTCACCAGCTCAGGTTGCTCAGAGCCCCGTCCAGCCTGGCCTGGGATGTCTCCAGGGATGGTTCAGCCACCACCTCTCTGCCCAACCTGGGCCAGTATTTTGGAAGGGACACCAAGCCATTTTCTACCCAGACACAGCAGCAAATGTGAGAGGGGAAGGAGGGCAGGAGAGGAACAGCCGAGTGGCAATGGCACAGGGCTGGGCCACAAGGCTGCAGAATCCATCCCCACCACAGGAACATGCATCAGCTCCATGGCCAGACTGCCAGTAAATTCCAGCCCCATAGTTTCCAGTTCAAAGAAATTATTTCACTTTAGTACCACCACACAGACGTTCTTGGGCATATTAATCACTGCAGCACAGCTAAATGTCACAAATACTCCCATTTTACAGGTGGAAAGCTGAAGCATAGAGAGCAACATTAATTCATGCAAGGTCAGAGGTAAAATAAGGATTTTAATCCACACGTAAGTCCTAGACATTATCCCAGCTCTGAATCTTCCCCTCCCTACCTCAGGAGCTATCAGTAGATCCTGCCATTATCAGTGGAGCATTCACATCACTGATGTTAAAACTACCAAAGAGAGTCAAGACAGACAGCCTGAGTGCTATATAAATCACACACAAAATAAGGAGAAATAGATCACAGAAATCCTGCCAGGCAGTTGCCACCTTCAATTGCCATAACACACTTCTGTACAATTATTTCTCTGTGTATGCAAATTTATTTCCCTTGTCATATCTGTTAGTAAAATCCATAACACTGCCTGAAATACTCCAAAGGAACAATAATTACAAGTATTGTGGTATAAGATGTATCTGAAGTAAACAGAGTGCCTACACGTGAGTCCAGCTCTGCTCCCTGTCCTACCACATGTTGATGTCTGATCTTGAGCAACTTGCTTAATTTCTCCATGTCTCCAATAAAACCTGTCTCGTAAAACCTGGATAATAGCATTAAACTTATCTACATCAGATGAAGGTTTTGACGCTTAATCAATAAAGATTTGTAAAAAGCTCTGCGTTCCTCTTAAGAAAGGAAATGTCCACAAAAGGTTTCAGCGTCGTCCAAGACTAATGAGTGAGGACAAGCTGCCCCATTGACGTGCGAGCTTTACATCAAGCAAGGACTTCTACTTTCAACAGGTTTTGGATCAGCTGCTTCTAATTTCAGAGACACCAAAAACTGTCTATTTCTGAATTCACATTTCACCCCTTCTTTCGTCCCCTCCGGTTCGGTAATTTGTTATTGCCCAGTAGGGTGGAAGGAATTATTTATTTGGCAGCACATTAGCACCACCAAAGCTTGATGCAGTTCTGGATAATCAATGTAATATATTGTATATAAGAATGTATTAATATTGTGTTTACCCAAGCACATTTTGAGAGTTATCTCTAGCATTTTAGCTTTGAAAATAACAAGAAACTGAAGAAATGGAAGCACTTTCAGATCTCAAATCTAAGCAGAAAAATAATGTGTCTGCAGAGAGGAGAAAAAGTCTATTCTTACGGTGTCTCTTGTCTGAGCAGAATTAGGAGATCTCAGGGTAGATACCATCCTGCTGAGAGCTATTTCAACTCATTCATAGTGCAGAGAGCTTCTGATAAGATAATCTGAATTAAACCTAATCTTCTAAACCTTCCTTTGAGATGCACACGTCACCTGTATCAACGTGTCATCTCTGGAAAGGCCGTGGCCACTGGTCAGTTGTCTGCTTTGTTCTGATCTTCAGCCAGGTCACCTCAGAGCTCTACCTCTTTTAGTTTAAGAACTAACGATTTCCTTCTGCGATATTTAACTCCCATATTTTCTTGGAGGTGTAGGAAATAGGCAGGTGATGTCCTCTTATTCTTCAAACAAATGAGTCCCAGGTCTGTGTAACCTTCCTGACAGCAGCCGAGCAAGCTCTGCACACTTTAATTCCCAAAGATGAGCTGGGGATTCGCATGTTACTTACTGAGGTATTACATGGAATTTTAATAGGCCTTTAACAGGACTCCTGTGAGTTCAACAGCTGATCCAAACAAGATCTCCGCTCCAAGGCCTAATCCCATTATAGCCTGAAAGGATCTCCTTCAGAGAAATTGTTTTGTCTTCAGGCAGTGCAGAAAAGAAAGAGATGGACAGAAAGAAGAGAATGAGAGACAAGTTCAAAGAAAAAGTTATCTGAAAAGAGAAAAGTGATGCTAATGCAGGTAGAAAATTCTTTAAAAAATGGAAAAAGAAGTATACAGCTTTTTTTTTTCAAATCTCCCTAGTTAGCACTTTATGTCAAAATCCCCTCATCTTAACAATCACTAGAACTGAGTGAATAATTTAAAAGGAATAATTTATTCAAAGAACGTGGCATACTGATGCATATTCACATATTGTCTGAAGAGATCACAAAGTTCTCCAAATTTCCTATGTTATTCAGGTCTATTTGCCAGTTCCCTCAGCTGACAACTCTTTGCTTCCAGATACTTTACAACTTAACCCATGAAAGGAAATAATTTATTCTAAGCACAGACTTCTTTTGTTTGTATACCAAACCTCCAAAATAAATCATTATTTCAATAACCACTCAAGCGATGCCGCTGTACAGTCATGAGTCTCTCACAAGTACCCTAGTCCCTTTTTTTCGCATCCAGAGGTTAAATATCTGAATTCTGTGTGAGTAAATCCATGCGCTTGCTTGCCCACATGCTCCTATTTGTTGAGCCCTATAGAAACGAACAGAGCGACTACATTTCTCACCCACAGAGCTTCCAAATCCAGCCAAGGATTTGGGCAAAATCCTGTCACAGGTGATTAAAGATTGCACAAGCGTACATATGCATTAGGAGATATTAATGAGCAGGCACCTTCTATAAGAACACAGGCTGCCTGCACAAGCCTGGGTGCTCGGTGCTGTAGAAAGGAGACCTGGAAACATCTTCAAGGGGTCAATTAAAGTAGGATCACCTCCACCTCCATCACACCTGGCACATATTCATTCATTTAAAGGCCACCGATGAAGGAGGCCATTTCAATCTCCCTGCACACACGGTCAGACTGCACGCTGGAAATGGGCATTAGAAAGCGTAAGAAATGTCACCTTCGCTTGTAAGTGCATTTGCTATTCTTAGGATATAGTTAAAACTCCCTTAGGGATCATTCCATGTATTCACAGATTAAAATAAACTGGGATATCTTGGCTTGCTGGATTAACCCATTCATGAGAACAGGAGGCTGAGGGGAGATTATATCGCTGTCTACAACTACCTGAAAGGAGGTTGGAGCATGGAGGTTGTTGGTCTCCCAAGTAGCAAGTGATAGGACAAGAGGAAACGGCCTCAAGTTGCACCAGGGGAGGTTCAGATTAGATATTACGAAAAAATTCTTCATGGAAAGGGTTGTCGGGCATTGGAACAGGCTGCCCAGGGCAGTGACGGAGTCACCATCCCTGGAGGGGTTTAAAAGGCATTTAGATGAGGTTCTTAGGGACATGGTTGAGTGCTAGAGTTGTGTTAGGTTATGGTTGGACTCGATGATCCTGAGGGTTTCTTCCAACCAAAATGATTCTGTGATTCTGTGAATCTGTGACTGAAGGTTTAAGCCTTAAAGGAGCGATAACCAAACTGAGTGCATTTGTCCAGACTTCTGCCTACTGTAAAAAAACCTGCAATCCCCCCCAAACGAAACCCACTATGATGATTCAGGTTGCTTGTATTCCTAGTCAAAAACAAGCTGAGAAGTTCACTGGTGTCATGAGAGGAATTATTTAGTTTTGCAAATAGAGGAAGAGGAGAGATTCAGGAGCCTGTGAACTGAGCAGCAGATGGGCTTTTCATTAAGAGGAGCTCCAAACCCTAATGAAATCAGTCAGAGCCTTTTTTACTGGCTTGGGTGGACGTTGGAGGAGGCCCTAATTTAGGCACCTAGCTGCAGGGATACAATTACAGCCCTTGATCTCGGTGGTGGATGTTAACAAGCGCTTCTGACACATTCGCAGGCGCTGACAGAAATCTGGGCATCATTTCTGAGTCGATTTTTGTTCTGAGATTGGCTCCAGCTTTGAACTCCAGCCTCGGGGCAATGCATACAGATAATGGATTTCCCTTCATCTGATATATAGATATTGCTGCTCATTTACTAGCTGCTGTGGTATTTGGTTGCTACAGTGTCCAACCATAATGTTTACAGATTGCAGCTGTACTGAACATGACCAAAAATATGCTGTCTAAGGCCGTTTCGGAGTGTTACTATGATCCGTGGGCTTTATTTTGTTTTGCTGGAGCTAAAACCAGTAGTAAAACTAGCCCAGCTTCCTAAATAACCACATTTAAATATAACTGAATTTAAGAAAGTGCAGAAAAAGCTCCATCATTGTCATATTATTCCCAGTGGCATTTCTGAGCAAAAATGGATTTACACTTTCAGATTTGAAATTCTAGCTTATAAACGCAAAAAGAGGGTACAAAGGTCAACGCTGACGTGAAACGGAAAGCATCATATATCTTGATCATCTATAACCTATCTCCCCAACCACTGCAGATTTTTTGTCATGACAGTAGTTAAAAATGTTCGATTTTCCATTGCTAATATTATTTTCTTCAGAAGAATTTCCTAGAAATACACAATTTCTCTGCTATTCTAATTTGGATAACCACTTGACCTTTTCATATCTTCACATCCTGAAAGCCTCAAAGTAAAATTCTGTTAGAAGAACAACAGCCACTCTGGAGGGGATGATGGCCACCTGAATGGAGAGGGAAGGAAGGTAACAGGAGAAGGAGGTTGAAAATAGCTTGAGATGTCCCTGTTGCCTCAAGCAAACAATGCGTTTTGTCAGAAACATGGAGCTGTGCTATATTTTCATAAAAGCCACAACCATCATAGACTCTAGACTTCATTTTTTTCTTGAAGACTAGAAAACAAAGCAAAACCAAAACCTGCCACAGCACAGCCACACAGTAACTGGTTGCTGTAAAATATTGTTTGAAATGAAAATGAGCAATAGCAACAGAGAGAAGTTGTCTGTAGTCCCTCCTGTTCACCCATCCACTGAAAAGAGAAAAAAGAAAAATAAACTAACAAAAAGCCAATAAAATATCCCCAAACTGCCAACACATTCCACTAAGCACAATTTCTTGCCTGAAGTGAACACAAGATGGATATTCACTGTGTGTCATCACCTCCCCATCAGCCCTTCCTCCATCTGGCATAATATCTCAGAGCCTAGGGACCAGGAGTGACACGTCCCAACAGTTGTTCTATTGATTTTAATTCCAAGTCGAGCTCTCCGTTACATACCTGGTTCTGCTGTAATATTAATTACAAAGGCTCCCTCTGCTCCGGCCCCACTATGTCGTTTGTTATCAAAACGCAGCCACGCAAGTGACTGTCGCCTCAAATCCATTTTTCATTAACACGAGTGACCAGTCCTATGTTAAGCATCTCTGGGTTCTGGATGACGTTCGTTAAACAGCGTCTGGTAGATCGTAAATCACTGTAGTGTTAAAAGAATTCCTACAACGAGCAGCAGGGAGCTAATCTGTGTCTGCAGGTTTTTAATTGAGTAAAACAAACGACGACGAAACCCTCTTTAGATGCACTCGAGCCCTTTCCGTTGGATTAAAATGAGCTGAAACCATTCCCTTTGGGACCACGGGCTGGCTAGTGAGGGAGGGTGAGATCATAAGAAGGGGCACATTGCAATAATCCTCTTTTTCTTTCCATCACCTCTGCCTGCTCAAAGGAGCAGCAGATGGTAAGGGATTGAGCAGGAACGGTACCAAGAAACTGAACAGACACCTCTGAGGTGACAGTCCTCACCGGCACCAGGCTCCAGTGCGGGCCACTTGATGGATCCCCTGCTCTTTCTGAGAGTCCTTGTCCCCACAGCTCAGCATCCCCTAAGAACATATGGTCATGATTCTTTCTGAAGCACTACGTGATAGCAGGACTTTGATGTTAGTAACAAAACACCTGTGCCTATACCAGGTTGCATCACTGTCGAGAAAATGAAGAATTAAAGGAGTTTTGTAAGTGTCCAACAGTGCAAACAACTGGGACGATGGGGCCACCCAGCTCCTCTTGTGCCTTGAGAATCATAGAACCACAGAACCATTTTGGCTGGAAGAGACCCTCAGGATCATCGAGTCACCATCATCGAGTGGTCACCCTGGATGGACCCCCTTACACACCCAACGCTCCTCACCTTGACTTCTCTCCGGCCCAGTTTGTGCTCAGGTCCACACTTCAATGTCCATGCTGAAAAAAGACATTGCTGCAGAGTAGTACAGGCTGAAGTAGGACAAGGTTTAGATGAGGAGAAGTAGGCAGAGCTTGGCTAAGTAAAGATAGGGATGAAGCCCTTATTTAGGAAAAACATGACCAAGTAAGTTGTTCTGTTCTATACTTTCAAGCTGATATTTAAAGCAGAAATTAAAACTACATTCCTCACTGTCACTCTGCATTCCCATGTTACTAGCCATAACACGTCCTGAAAGATTCAGAATCTTTCAAAGTCAGATATAAAAAGAAAATCATTGAGGCCAGTAGGCAAAAATATCTTCTATGCACTAGGAGAAACACACAGAAGAAAAGGAGTTAGATGTCTCCAAGACTATCAATTATTAAGCTGAATAGACTTTAAAACTTGAGTTTCTCGTGCAGGGAGGCCAATATCACCACAGCAACTCAGATGACAATCCAGTCCCTGGGAAGAGGAGTTCATGGAATAAACTCAGAACAAGGATTTTAAAAAGCAGTCTCGATGCAGTTCCCCGCTCTGTGTAAAATGTCCTGGAGACACACAGTTCTTCTCCTTATTTTGCCATTTTCCATTTGCTCAGCACTGATTGCTTTTCCCTCCTGTGTTTTCTGTTATGGTGCTGGCTGATTTATCTTCCTTTTTGTGTGCCAGACTCATCAGTGATGCTATCGGCACGCCATCGGCACCAGGTGTGGGAATAAGGCTTGTGTTTAACTTGTGCTCAATGGGAGAACACGGTTCCCAACCTTTCCACAGATCAAGGGCCCTCCTTGCTTTGAGATC
Source organism: Pampusana beccarii (assembly GCA_013399365.1). Taxonomy (NCBI): domain Eukaryota; kingdom Metazoa; phylum Chordata; class Aves; order Columbiformes; family Columbidae; genus Pampusana; species Pampusana beccarii. The sequence goes on from VWYH01001909.1 coordinate 602,950, forward strand.
CCTCTGAAAATCTCAAACGCACAAGAAAAGCAGAAGGTGGTTTTCAAGAACTTACAGCCGACGTAGTTGGGAAAACCCCCTTTCCTCCACTTTGAAGAGAGATATTCATAGTACTGAATTCACATACACGAGCCAAGTTTGTTAGATGTTGCCTCTGAACAACACACAGCAACAGGTCCTACCAAAAATAAAGTATGTTTGCCTTTCTAAATACCTTATTGATATAAAAGTGGACAAGAACAATTCCATGTGGGGAACCCTGAGCATACTTCCCAACTGGGTAAGATGAAGTTTTAAGGCAGGAAATGATGATGGTAGATTGTTGTTTTATTTTAAGCTTCAAATCCCATGTTCGGAGATGTGTAGCACGGCTCCTTTTTATGATATAATTAATCATCATTCCATTCAATGTAGTAAGAGGATCTAATGGGATATATTGTCCCATTTTAATGATAAGCACGTCAGATAACATAAATAGGTCAATTGACGCAATTGCAGTAAATACAGAAAAAACCCTCAATATTTCAAGATGAATTATGTAATTTACATAATTACGTCTAAAAACGGCATGTCACCGCTAAGTGTACCCATCCAGCCCTACCCTCTGCTTTCCTCCCTCCCGTTTGGCAGGAACGCGTTGCCAGACACTGTCATACGTGACTGGATATTTCTCGAGGTTCTCCGGCTTTTGTCGGAGACGTTTAATGCTGTTTAGACAAGAGCGTTAGCTCGACTGGCCGGGTGCAGGAACGCGGCAGCTGGGCTCTCGGTCACCCCGCGTTGCATCAGGGCTCTGTCCGAAAGGTGACGGTGGCACGGCGGAGGACGGTAATGAGGGACGGCATGGGGCTCGGCCAAGAACGGGATCTCCTCGTAGCACCGGGAACAGCAGAGCGCTTGTAACGTCTTCTTTTTTCCAAGCCGTGTCGCTCACGCTGATGGGGGATGAAGGAAGGTGATGCCAGAGCCCTGCAGTGGGACTGGCTGTCTTCTCCAGCAAGTGCCACCATAGCAGCCCCGGGCAGGAGAGTCCCCTTTCACAGGGAAAAAAGGTTTTTGAATGTAAAATAGCGCAGCCGTGCTAAAACTAAAACATTAATTTGCCGTAAAGAAAAAAAAAAAAATAAAATTACTGATCGCAAGGTTCCCAGCAGGAAATATTTCATTAAATCCACTTTGTGGACAACGTTCAGGCAGCTGTCGACAAGCTTGGGGTGCTGCCAGCCCGGGCCCCCCCACAAGCCCTGTTAGTTCCTTCATGCTGTGTGATTTCAATGATCTTAAGAGTCTTTTCCAACCTAAATGACTCGATGATTTGCAGCTGGTTACAGACCCAAAATCCCCCAGAAGAAAGAGGAAAAATCTGCCTCAGACTTCATTGTGTCTCTATCCAGATGAAATCGCCTCACACAGAACGAGGAGAAAAAGGCTGGTGAGTCTTCCCATGTCTAATTTTATTAGGACAAATATTTTATTAGGATAACTTCCCCCACGCTATTCCACACTTCAGTTGAACAGGACCTGATGTAACACCTCTAATACCCCACTAAGCCTGGTTTGTCTCCTTCTCCTGCCTGAGCTATACAAAGAGGACTGACCCTCAGAGATGTATTTTAGCTCAAGTATTTTAGCTCCTTACATCCCAAAATCCAGGTTTTGGTCTAACAGCAGACTCTAATGGGGGGAAAAAGGAAATTTATTACGTGTCAGAATGAGGATAACATGATCCGGATCTCAAACCATTTAGAGAACTAGTAGTTTTGGGGAAAAAAAAAATATCTAAATCCTGCTGAAGGTTTAGGCAGATAGGTTGACACAGGCTTGCTCTTGTAGCATGTACAGCTGAAACCTCATTGCTGGGGGGGAGCGGGGGGTAAATCAACCAGCAGCCATTGCCATTCCCCTCTCTATTTACTGTTCCTTTTCACGTTCTCTTTCTCCTGACAGTCTCCGGGCTTGTCCTTGTTCAGTTAGCTGTGCAGAGAAAGCCATTTCCATTGCCCCTGTACATTTTACCCAGCCACGTCTGAGAATCAGGAGAGAGAACTCCAGCTGCTGAAGTGCACAATTTGCTCTTAGCTACAGTCCAGTAATTGAAAACTGTCATTCTGCGGGAAAATGGCAATGCCGAGCGAGAGCAGGGGCAGGCTGGAGTTTGTCACAGGCAGCTGGAGGTTCTGTAACTAGTTTCGGCTGAACTTTTCCCCCTCTGGGCTCCAATAGCTTGCCTGCTATTTACCAGCCCCTAGGAGAATTGCTTTAGTTATTTTGCTATTGAAATACTTCGGAGGTTGTTATGTTTGTTTACTCTTTCTCTTGTTTCCAGGACCAAAGCAGGGGGAGATGAAGCTGCGTTTGAAGACAGGGTATTTGGGCTAGTTCAAGATTCCTGTGACCTTTCTTATTTGTTTCTAAGCACAGAGGGACACTGGAGGGACCAATAGGTTATAATATAGATTTCAATTGTATTAATTACCTTTGTTTTCTTGTTTGCACAACAAAAGTTGTATAACGATCATACAGCATAATAAGGTTGGGGAAGCAGAGAGTTCTGGGAAGTTCCACAGCACCAAGGAATGCGAGGGATGGAGGCCTGGATCCTGCACATTCCGTTCCAAGTTGAGCTTTATTTTTAATTTTTTTAATAATTCTGGTGGGAGGTTGTGGTTTGGCTTTGTTTGTAATTTTTAACTTCACAGCAAAGTTTGACTTTGCTAATTAATTTTTTCAAAGTGGGGGGGAGAAAAATGAAAACTTTGGAACTGAAGCATCTGTCCTACCTTTGAAGATAAGTGGCCACCTCTCTAGATAGCTGCAAAGCTCTGATGGCAAGTGGCAGGCGATGTCTGTTCAATTCCATGCAACATTCATGATAATGTCATTTCTCCTGGTTGAAATATTGATCGCAATTGACATTTCTTACAACTTTTCTTCCTTTTTTGATTAAAAACTAGAAATTTATTATCTGATCCCAATTTTTATATGACACTTCTTTTTGGAACTCTGGCAAAGAAGTGGATGAATAATTTTCTCTCCTCTATTTTTCTGAAACTGGCTCAGTCCTTGTTTATGATAACATCATGGTTTTTAGTCAAATAGTGTGGCTGGTCACCTCTGTCACAGGAATTTGTCTCAGTCCCAAATTGCACGGCAAATATTTTAAGCGAATAATGAATAGTCAATATTGACCTTCTGGGATCTCTTCTCACATGAATACTTATTGTGTTCTCCACAGCCTGTCCAGAGTGGGGCTGCCTGTTCGGCTCAAACCCCCTTTGAGACAGAACCATCTGCTTTGCCTCTGGCAGCGGCACCCTTGCAAAACACACAGAACCAACCCAAAAAGCCCCCCAAAACAAGATGACATGAACTACCATCTGCAGGACTGGTGGACTGTGAACATTACTGTGTCACCTTGAAAATATGTATATTTTCCTGAAAAAAAAAGAAGAAAAAAGAGAGGTAAACTCTTGCCAATAAATATTCAGATCGAAGGCAAGCGCTTAGCTAGTTGTGCAAAAGGGAGCAGTCTTAGCAGGGACCTCATGTCTTGCTAAGATAGTTATCTGAACTTATATCAGAGCTGCTCAGTTTAGGCTCACAGGTCTAGGTTGAGTTTTGATGCAATGGGAGAACGTACCTTCCTGTGTAAGCCAAGCCTACACCAAAGAGGATTGACCAAAGAGCTACAGACCTATTAGGTCCTCCCAGTAACAACCCAAAGCCTGGCTGGAGATTACTGCTGGGATGCTTTGGGCCGAAACTCTCATCTTAAATCCCCTTAAATCCCTTCAGCACCATCTGGGGAGGGGTGGAAGAAGGGAACTGGCGATGTGTTCCCACTGAAGACACCAGGGTTAGATCCAAGAGAAAAGATAAGCAAGGAATATAAGCTCCATGGACACAAACTCCTCAAAACCCTGCAATTTGTCACATCATTACCAGTAACGCATGAGGGCTGAAGCTTCTGGCCCATGGAAGGAACAGACCTAAGACTGAGCCTTGTTGGAGGATTGGGAAACTGGGGTTGCAATGCAGATTTTGGGTTATCAAATACCCCTCGTAGGCCAGCCATACCAAACCCAGGGCTGCTGCAATCCCTCACTTTTTTTTTGGTACTTGCTTTAGTCAAAATAAGCATCTCGGGGCACACTCCTGGCAGACAGGACGAGGGCCACAGGTTGCCTTCTGAAGTGTCATTCGCTGTGAAGGGGAGATGTGGCTGCCTGGCGTGCGATAGCTCTTCTCTGATAGAAGAAAAAGGCCTCACCAGCTTGCTAATGAAGGATCAGGGAGAAGAGGTTTTGTACAGCCTTTCAAAGTCCCCTCTCTCGAGAATTAAAGGGGTCCTGGGTGCCTCCTACACTGTTTTGCCATCTCCATCCCCCAAACATTGCCGCCATGGGTGAGGATTGCTTTAACTGCTGCAGTTACAGCTCCTCCACAAAAATCTCCTTTTCTGCAAACCTGAAGCGGCTGTTTTGTTCTCCACTGGGCCAGTAAGTAAATTCTGTAATTAGGAGAAGGAGGTGAGACAAAGGGAAGGGCTCTGGTGGGAGCCTGGGAGGAACAGAAGGTGATTCATGGTGACAGATGCCTTTTGTGATGCTGTTTGTTAAACACTCTGCCACTTTCTTTTATTAAATTCCCCAACGTGCCTGCGTGCTCCCACATCTGCACGGCCTGGGCAAGACAACCGCTTTCCAGAGATAAAGAGGAGAAAGGGGCTCCTTGCACTCACCTCTCACCATTCCATCCCAGCAGCTGAGCTAACGCAAACTTCCAACATCATTATCTAGTGTGGTCTATAGCTACATAGATACCCTCAAAATCATGCTATAGAGCCTTCTCTCTTCAAAAACACTTTCCTATAGATGTTGGGCTGTTTAGCTGTACACTTATACCCTTCAGAAGAAGTTACACCCCTGTGTGAGTCTCTTCTTCCACACGTGTCTCCTTCTGAGCTCTATTACCTTCAGCTCTGAGGATGCTCAGTGCCTCTCGCTGTCCCAAATCCCTGCTGGCCGGAGCAGAGGTGCTGGGGAAAGGCACAAGCAGCTGCCTCTGTTTTTCCTTTCCTCCTTCTTCCCACTTCGGGGGACACAGAGGAAAACAGCCACTGTGGCTGGCATCAAGGCAGATACCTGCACTAAAACGAAGAGTATTAATTACTACTATTATTTTTAGCAGAAACATACTGTAAGCAGTGTGATTCCGAGCTGTCCAAGCCCCTGCAAGAGGCTGAGCACTCAGAGCCGAGCAGGAGGCAGGAGTGGGGAGAAAGGAGCGGCTGCTCCTCCAGAACTTTGGGACACCCCCATTTATTTATGCTGCACCCTCAATTTCCAGGAACAGACGTGCATTGGATCTGAACTCAAAATGGGAAAGGTCTCGCATTCCCCCTGTTAGAAATCAAAGCTCAGGAGGGATCACGTTGTTGCTTTCACCAACACATTTCTGTGGCCAGCAGCAACGTCCCTTTAGATGTACAGCTTTGGTGCTCTAAGTGGGAGACATATCAGCCCGTGTATTTTAATCTCTAACATTTTATTGGCTTCATAAAACACGGTGTGAGGTGCTGTATGAACAAGAAGTGAGCAACAGTCTTGGCTTTAAGAATTTACAACCAGAAAGGCAATGGTTAGAAGGAAAGACTCATTTTACAGCTCGGGAGCTGAGGTAGGCTGGGGATGGCTCAAAGACACCCGCACAGCTCCTAATCACAGGAAACATGTTAATTGTATGTAATTTGTGCTTCTAACATACATGTGCTACTGGAAAAGTCAGAAACAGTCAACAGCAGAGACGGTACCTGCAAGTAAATCATGACTGCAACAACTTAAGCACAAGGTCGACCTTACTGCCAAAGCCCACGGTCCAGCAAAATATCTGAGCTAAGATCTAAACGCGGGCTTAAAGAAAACACTTGTTCAAGCGTCTTTCTAAAAAGAGATTAAATTTAAACCTATTGTCAAAAGTATGTTCTTCAAGGGTCTGTTAAATTGAGACAGAGACTTGTTGGAATCAAATAGAGGAGTGAAAGAAACTACTTGTCAAATATATTATTCTGAGAATTCTGTGTTCACTCATTAAATCATTTATTAATGACTCCTGGAGAAAAAAAAAATAAGAAAAATCACTAGATAAGTTATTTAACAAAACCCCACAAATTCAGCATGCAACATATTCATCAAAATCTATTCAAGCAGCTTCAATGCTTGGACAACACCCTGTTTTTTCATCTAATTTCCCAGGCAGGATGACTGCCAAAAAGTGCAAATGATGCTGTAAGAATGAAGAGAGGCTTCTCAGCGGCCAAATACCTAAACGATGTTTACACGGACACTTAGCATCTCACTCCCTAATAGGCACATTTCTATGTGTCATTTGGACACAGGATTTACTTTTTTTAATGCTTATTTTGGAGTAGGGGGGAGACAGGGTATATTTGTCCAGGGGACCAAACATACCACACTGGATTCATTAAAGAGGGATGGACTGGAGGCAGCAGTTGCTCTGCGCTGAGCTATTCAAAGTGAAATGGGATAATTGCCACAGTTACGACCAGACTGATCAAGCTGAGAGAAACAAGTTTCAAATTGTACCAATCAGCCCTAATCCGAAGGAGTTATTAACAGAGCTCTACCCTGGTGAGTCCACATCTGCTAACTTGAGATAATGATTTATATCACCCTTTATGAAAGTTCCAATTTATCCTAATTCAATAAGCGAAAGCCAGCAAGCTCGGAGGGAGTCGCAGACAAGGATTCGGTGTCAGCATCTCAGCAGCTCTCGTGCACAGTGCCACCCGCCGGAGGAAGCCACGGGGACAAAAGGAGAAAGAAATAGAGTTTGGATAAGTTTGGGTTTGGTTTTTTTATAACATCTTCAGGCAACGTAACATTTACAAGGTGTGTACGTAGATCAGGGCAACGATTTAGCCTTCGAACCTCCAGAACGGGACCAGCAGAGAGGATGCGGTAGGGGAAGGGCAGGTGGTGCCTCCATCAGGACAAAAGAAACGATCCCGAACACCTGGGCAAGGGGAGTTTTCCTCAGTCCAGCACACAGAAACATCCCACATCAAAGGCTGGGGGCTCACCTTACCTCAACATGCACATTCTATTGACACAAGGCTGCTTTGACCGTTGTGGGGGATCTATCGGGGATGTGACCTTTGGAGCCAGAAACAGCATCAGGGACAGAAGCGAGGCACTCATTACAAGACATTATCTTGAAATACTACATGGGGTTTTCTAGGTTTTCAGTGGATGGTGATAGCGTAGCTCCAGCTATTACACTACACACTTCAACCATCCCTGGCTCTTTGCTGAAATTCTTATTACAGCCCATTCAGAGCTGCCACGAGGCTGCTCCAACTCCTACAAGCCAAATGTCACCACCTCCCACATGTCTCTTGCACCCTGCACACAAAACCATGAGCACCCATTCCCTCAGGATTTCAAAGGTGTGCAACAGTAGGACACAACCGTTTTCATTCTCTGTTGGGTCCCGCACTAACTGAACCAAAGCATCGAGATTTCTGCATATTGTTCATCTCCTGTGGGGAAGCTTTATGTTATTTGCTGTGTTCGCACAGTTCTAGTATCTGCGATGTTTGCTTGGCTCTCCTTTATTCAAATGCATTTGTTCCAGTTGCTTTTCTGACCTATTTTACTGTTATTCTGTGAATGCTTATTGAGTGATCGCTTTTGCTTTTGTTTCAGGAACATGCCAAGAAAGTAAAAAACACCACAAGCACCTCACAGTGACTATTTGCACACAGGTTCACAGGCAAAAGCGCTTGTCACCCCCCCTTTTTTTTAAGGATACCTTAACATTTGATTGACATTCTTCTAATTGCAAAATTTTTGGCCATCCAGTCCAAGCAGAAGCAACACCTGCCAACTGAAGTGGCCAGTGATGCTCTGTCAGGGGTGACTGCTGTATAGCTGGATACAGAGAGGTGTTTGCAAGCAGGCTGGAAAATGAGATTTACTTGCTGAACTAGGAGCTACTATTCAGACTTACGCTCCTAAAATACTCAGTGAACAATGTTCTGACGAGACACATCGCTGATACCCATTCACAGGCCAATCCCAAAGAGTTCCTGCCCTTTCCCTTCAACAAAACGCAATATTGGTCATAATTTCATACCTAAGCTCCAGACCTTCCAGGTTTTACTGCTTTACACTACTTGGATGGCTCCAGCACCTGCCTTGCACCGCCCTGAGGTTACTGCCTTGATACCACGTCAGTTCAGGGAATATGTTGCTTTTCTGGAATAATGCAAGTTTGCAGTACTAGCGCATGTCTTCTGAGAAGCCTGTTGAAATACTGAAGTCAAAACCATCACTCTTTCTGTTAAGGACTTTAAGCAGCATTTGAGTGAATCCTCAGCTACTGTTGATGCTTACTCTGTTTATGTCAGCTTGTTTGGGAGCACGATATGCTACCACCTCTTAAATTCGTACCTAGAGTCAGTTCTGAATATTGTCTGAACCTGGTTTTCCGCCAACATTGTATAACCTGTAAAACAGGGTGGCAAAGCTTCAACAAAACGAAAAAAAAAGAAGGCAGCAATGGAGAGGGAAAGGAGTCCCTGTCAAATGTTAACGACACGTTCCTTGCAATGTGAATGAGAAGAAGATTGGGTTGGGGCACGGGGAGGAGGGAGGCATGAACAGCTCTGAGTAGAGATGAATTTTGAGAGACATAGGTTGAAGGGAAAAAAAAAAAGAAGAAAAAATATCTCATATACCCACTGAAAGAATACAGGAAAGTTATTTGTTCCAAGACCAGTTTGTACTCAGGACAAAAATAGTATCCTGAAAGGTCTCAGGCTTCCAAAATGGGGATCGAAATCCCTGGGCTGTCCTGTGCAAAGTAGGACTGATTGCTCCAGCGCAGAAGTGGTTGTGATGTATAGCCAAGCCACTATATCGGCATTTCTCATCTGCTGTACAAAGACTCGGGTCATGCAAAGCGGTGAGCGTGGAGCTGGATTTTCTTCCTTTGCTCACACTGATTCATTTGTTACCCAGGGTCGTTAGTTCTTCCATATGGAGATCCATTACTGCCAGCAATTTCCAAAGCCCAGTGAAATGCTTCATACAGGATCTCCATAAAGTGAAAATGATATCGAGACCTTGTGCTGCACAGTGTCAGAGAGTTCAAAGTGTCTAAAACATGCCCCTCTTTCTCAGGGCACCCCGAGTTTTCTATTGATCACAATGAATTAATTAATGAGCAACTGAAAAAACTCCCACAATATATTAAGCCTTCATCTGCTGTGCAAAGATGGATGATTTCTTACCAGCTACTACAAGGAAACGTACTGTTCACTTAATTGCCAAGCAATCCCTTAAAAGCACAGCTTGCATTTGCTCTGCCATAACTACTTCGCCGGTTGATAGGACTCTGAGGTCAACATCGTTATCACCACAAGTCTCATTTAATCTCCCTGTGACTTGCTTCAGCCTGGAAATAGTCCAGCAAGAACACACCGGGGCAGAAATCCGTCTCCAGTCCTGTGATAAACCCACTGAGCCAAATACCACCTGCGTCTCTAGAGAACCAAGGCCCACAGTGACCTCGAAGCCGCTAATCATGGCCACAGCACCTCAGATTTACCGGCGCGCAGACGGTTCTTAATGAGAATTAACTAAGAGAGCGATGAGGGAACCCAGAGTCCCGGCGCTGTGATTTACTGAACCCCACGTGAGGCCTTGCTGAATCAAAACGTGGGTCTTTGCTGCTGGTGGAAGCAGTCGATCCTGAGCAAACACCCGGCAGGCTCTGCAGGGCTGACGGAGGTGGCCAGGCTGGTGGCAGCAGGAGGCTGTCCCCTCCGTGCCCTGCTCCGCGCGCCCCCGCACCAGGCGGCCTGCTCCCTTCCAGCTCGCTGTGCGCCAGATGTCACCAGACATTCAATCTATAACAATAAGGGAGATGTAAAAACAGTAGCTATTAAATATTTATCAAGATTATCTGTTTGACCTTTATTTTACAACTATTTGCACGCCAGCAAGGAGCCGTGGAGGCTGGCTGCAAAGATGGGGCTGCGAATGCAGCTGCGCTCGGTGCCACGTCCCTGCTCTTGCTTTCTGCCTCCCCGTCTTCCTTGCCACCCCGTCCTCCTCCTCCTCTCACCTTCCCTCAATCCCCTGGGTGTGCTGGGAACAAGCCCACAGGTCTGATAAAAGCCACGGTGGTTGGCACAGAGCAGATGGCAGCAGTAAAGCGAAGGGAGGTTTCATTATCACCAGCTGATTTAGCCAAGGCACATCACAAACCATCCAACAAGGCGCCGCTTCCCAAACTCGTTGCATCTTATGGAGGCAGCATAAGAGCTAAACAGGACTGAGGAAAGATACACCCCTCTCGCTGGTGTCTATTCCCCTTCTTTTGTCCTTTTTTCCCTCGGTGTAGTAAGCTTCTCCTGTGCACGCACCATCCTTAATCCACACAAGATTCCCAAGATGGGGGTGGACTTCTGCATCTTCAGGCTTCAAGATGAAAATAGAGGTGGGGCGGGGGGGGGAAAGAAAAAGATATTTCAATTGACCCTGGGTTTCTGTTTGACCGTCACAGCTAATTGAATTGCCTTCACTCAGTGCCAGACTTTGATGGCTGCCTTAAGAACGGGGCTGGCAGAGGGACAGAGGATGACAGCTGCTTTCTGCAGCTGGTTCCAAACCAAGGAGCAGGTCAACGAGCTTGGACCAACTGAGGCTTGAAAGTAAGGGAGTACAAGCACACCTGCCTCACGACATGGGCTGAGCGATGGGAGAAATCACCGTTTCTCTCTCTTCTCCCAATTCAGCATGAAATATCTGGACAAACATCACTGTGTTATGGTAGGTGTTGAGTTTGAGTNTGTTGAGTTTGAGTGCTTTTTTTTTTTTTCCCTCTTTCCTTCCTATTATTTTCCTAAGCCCATTTTTCTGCCCAATGGCTGGGATGGAATCAGTAATTGAAAAGCGGCGCTGCTGAAATCAATTGGAGAAGTCATTAAGCAGCTGTGGTGTAAAAAAAAAAAGCCTCCCTTGCACTGAACTCGGGAGCTGGCCCCATTCATCCACTTCTCACCAGCTTGCCCAGTTGGGACACCATATCCTGAAGATCCATCCGTTGGCTGCAGCCAGGCATGGAGGAACCAGCCACCTGTTAAATTTAGATTTCTTGAATGTGCCAACAGCCTGACACATTGATAAACAGCCGCGATTTTTAGCAAAGGTTGGGAACGCTCACTCACTCGCCGTTAATTGCTTTGTTGTACTGAACCATAAAACCTGCCGTGACTCGAACCGGAGCCACCTCCTGGCACTGCGGGCGGCGGTGACACCAAGGTCCCTCCATCGCTCTTCAGGCTGTGGGGCCACTTGATCACCCTCAGAACAAAACCTCCTAGATTCACAATTGCTGTGTCTAGAGGAACCAGAAGCTGTGGCCACCAGGATGTGACCTGCAGGGATGGAGATCCCAGCCAGCGGCCACCAGCCCGAGCTGTGATTCAGGGTGACAGGGAGCAAAGGTACCCAAGAGCAGGGGAGAAAGAAGGAAAGGAGAGCGCTGCAGGTGGGCTCTGTGCACAGAGCAAGAAGGGTTGGATGCTTTGAGAAGTGCCTGCTCAGGCATCTCGAAATCATTGTGTCTATATGAGCTCAGCGATTGAGAAAAAAAAAATAAACAAAGTAGCATTGGTGTTGGATTTATCAAAAGAAAAAAACAAAACAAAACCAAAAAAACAACAAAACAACAAAAACCACACACACACACAAAGTAAAACCAAAACCCACTTATCCTCACCCAGATCTGAACTCTGGCCCTGAGGACTCAGAAATCAGACTTTGTTTGGTTTCATTTGTTTTTTGTTGGTGTTTTCTCTCCTGTTTTATTTGGGGGTTTTGTAATTTTATTCTTTCTCTTTTGTTTCTTTGTTGTTGTGGTTTGTTTGGCTTTTTGTTGTTAGCAGTTTTTGACTGGGATGGTTTGTTTGTTTAAATCTGGCCACAGATATTTTGATAGGTTACATGAAGAACATAAAACATCTTGCTATGATAGGCCATCCGACTCTAGGTTGATGCTCAAACACTTTCTAGAAAACAAAGGCATAACATACAGCTAACTGATATCTAAAGGAAAACGACCTCACTTGTCAGCGAAAGTCACCATTGCTTTTTTCACCAATGAGTATTTGTTTTTAGCTTTCATTAAGAAAAGTGAACACAAGTAAATCCACTTTTAAAGGAGACAGCTTCCTTTTTTGGTTTTGGGTTTTTTTTTTTAACAGGATATATACCACAGATTATTTCTGACGTAGCCAGTCTAATCCTCAAATGGAAGAAGTCAGTGACTTCTCTATAAATAGCACAATTATCAGGGTAAAAATAAGGTCAGAACATATTTACTACTAATACAAAAACCTTAGTGAGCCACTGAAGAAGTGATTTGCTGTAACATGGAAATGTCCTGGGGGTGCGAGTTGAGAAGCTGAGCTATACATGCCATTGCCTACAATTTTATAAAGTGGAGGTACTTGAAAATAGTGTTTTTCAAGGCTGTGGGCATAAGGCCAGCTTTTTTTTTTTTGGCATGTAAATGATATATCTCTTTACAACTCAAAGGTACACCTCTCATCAGGGGATAATTAATGAGAGGATAGAGACTGGGCAACAACAAAAGATACTACTATGAATGGAAGAATCTCTTATTCTTACACTCCTCTTTAAGCATCCATTATTTTTATTGTCACAAGAAGTGCCACAGGCTGGATGGACCTGGGTCTCAGATGACAGCGCTAATACATCTCTCACTAACCCATGTCCACCTGGCCCAACGGTGTAAAAAGACAAATCGAAAGAACCACGTTTCACTTGTACTCCTTGTGACCCAATACTATCTTTAATGATTCAAGGATTAACACTATAGTCATTCATTCTATTGGGATGTGCAAATAAAGGAGGTTGATCCAAACACAGAGCAGATTTCTTTCATGACAAGCACTCATAAGGTTTATGTTGTACCTGGGTTTATGTTCATGCACACAGATGCTAAGAGTTAAAGAGATGAGCAAGAAGAAACTTGTTATGCCTCCCCCTGACAGTGAAAAGTGGCCCTTTACAAGACACTGAATTTTTGGGGATGCCCTGAAAGTTTCTACAAAGTTTCAGCATGGATGGTGTCTGGGAAATATTCAAGATGCTGATGGTGGGCACAGAGTGTCCCTTCTGCTGAATAAAAATATGAATTGTCCTTTTTATCCCCTTACGGTATGAGACATCCATCTCAAGTATCTCACGGGGCTCTGGAAATGCATTTTGTCCATACCATGGTTGCTCTGAGTCTCTGGGATCGGAGGGTACCCGAGGCCTTGGGGACACCGCTGGTCTGTCACCTGGTGCTCAGGCCCAAGACTCTGCGGTTCCAGGTCACACTTTGTGTTCCCTCTGTCCTCCCTGTCACCGTGCCAGGTCAGAGACTGCGCACAGCCCCAGTAATTAAGCCAGATAAATAAAAATCACATTGCTCATAATTACTGTGGACAATTTTGTGTAATTAGATGTTAAGTGTGGTAGCCACTCTCCTTTATAGCCCAAGATAAGTACCTGCACCTTGACTTGGAAGAAGCCTGGTAGGAAATATAACTGCTTTGTTGCTCTCTGTGTAATTAACTACCATTAAAGGCACTAATTAGATCGTAAGTTTTAAATAAGATGCCCTAATTATCTTTGGTACACTGTGAACTGATTTGCTGGGGCAAAGCCTTCAAAAATGAAAAAAAAATCTCCTGGTAGCTCTCAGGGTTATTTTCATTTTATGATTTTTCTGTATCTCAGAGTCTGCATAAGAATGTGTCACAGGTCCACTATGCACTCACCAAAGAGGTAAATTTGGTGCCCACCAGTTCCTATTGCACTGGAAGACCCAGCCTTGGGTCAGGAAGAAGAAGTAGATGCCCCCAGCACACATGGGGGATGAGCTACAAATACATGCAAGTATGGGAGTTTTTCTTTCCAGAAAGGAACGCAATTTTGTTGTGAAGATGTTCTTCATCTGTCTCCTATTAGAGGAAAAAATTCTATTTTACTTTTCTTGGTAATGCAGAAAGCTTAGAAGATTTTAGTACAGCAATTTGTTTCTTCTTAATTCTTGATTTGTTTTAGGCAGCTTTCTGTGAATTGACCAGCCAGCAAGCTTTCTGACCTCCCAGGCCCGAGGAGCAGAGAACAGTGTGCACAGTAAAGAGAATATTATCTAGCAAACACCTGCATCTGAACCCTGATTATAACAAAAGTTTTGTCTGGTCAAAGAACAAATATTCCAGGTGGTTTAACATTCAAAGCTATCTGACTTTGCATTTCATGAGTTTCTGATGTTTGAGCAAAGGTGAGCCCAAGCCACGGCAATCCGTGGGGTGAAGACCTGCACAGAGACTTCATGGTGTAAATACAAGCCATACAGACCCAACGAATATTCTCGCTGAGCTTTTCATCCATTCTAATTGGGAGAAAAATGTATGCCCGTCTGGCACTCCACTGTTAGCTCAAGGGTTTAGTTCAATCCTATCTTGGATTTTGAAGAATGACAACTGCAAAAAGTCAGAAAAAAAAAAATCAAACAACTAAAGAATGAGGCTGAAAAGGCATGGAAGGGCAGAACTGAGCAGCAGGAATCAGTGAAGGCCCAGAAAGAGCAACCACATATTTCTCACAGCCCATTTTCTGTTTCCCAGGGCCAGGTGAAGCTGGAAACTCCTCAGGGTGGGACGGAGCCAGGGCAGAGGACACAGAATAGCGCTGAGAAAAACCACCCCATATGGCAGTGGAGTCTCTAACAGAAACTCGGACACAACTTTAAACTGTTTCATTATTTTGTGCTTGTAATACCAACCCTCTGCTTGGACACACGTCATAAGAAGTATGGTTTGATACCAGCAGGTTTCTCTACGGCAGAAATACAGCACGTTCTTACACCTTTGTCGTAGTCACTCAGCAAAGGAGCCAAGGAGCTGGGTTTTTCCAAAATCCCTTAAGTGAGCCAAAATTTTACAGTCCTCAGACCACTTTCCCAAGGCACCAGCCCTCTCCCACCCTTCCTCAGCAAGTCTCTAATGAGAAGTGATGCTCCATTCTCAGAAAATCCTGGGAGTCACCTTCCCATCACATCAATGCAGAACTAGAGTCCATTATTTGCCAAACTCGTGCTACGTGATATTTCCCTCCTGCTGTAACTTGAAGTTTCCTTATTTTCCCTTATCTTGATCCATCATCTGATTCCTTTACAGGTCTGACACTGTCAATATATGAACCTTCAGGTTTTGCAACATTATTTATAAAGATGAAAGCATTTTAAGATAAAACAGCCTTTATTTCCAGATTTGCACATGGTGGCGGACTTGTTTGGATCTAATCTGTTTATATTGAATTTAAAGGGGTGTTTTAGCTTTCAGAAAGGTCTTGAGATGCAGGGTATTATTTGGAATTGGTTCCTGCAGCTGCCAGATCCTTCCAGAGGTCTGAACCGTGACATCTAGGCTGTAATTTAATGTTTCATTCCCGCGAACACCTTTGGCTCCCAGGATCACTTTGAAAGGTCAAAGGAAACTTCAAGCACTCTGTTGCCGCATCCAAACATAAAAAATATGTATAAAAGTACAAAACAGTCCCTAGATGAAAACACAGAGACAGCCCAAAACGACCCCAAGAAAACAGAAGCTTAAAACAACTATAATTCGGTAGCAAAACCAAACAACTTACCAAAACCAGACACAGATCCCAGTGCAAGCGGGAGGTTAACCCGAAATCAAGCCGGCATCCCAGGAGCAGCCGCTCTCACTCGGTGGACCCGCAGAAACAATCGCTGGTGGGGGACGAAGGCTCACTCGGGACAGGCCCGGGAGAAAGAATCACTCCCCGTGGAGCAGGGCAGGGCTCTCAGTGCCGGGAAGGCTCCTCCGACACGGCCCTGAGCTCAGGGGAGGCTCCGTCCGCAGCCCCATTGTTTCCAGAACCCTCCGGGGGCTACAGCGCGGGCTCCATTTTCCCGCCCTGGGCCCGGCGCCGACACCTGGCTGGCTGAGGCCCCTGTCTGTTGGCCGGGGTCCCGCCCTTCCCGCCCCCCAGCCGAGGGGTGTCCGGGGCTGGAGTCACCGTGCCCGGGGGGACAGGGCAGTGGGACAAAAGGGGAGAAAGAGCCGCTAACTGCCCTATTAAAGCTCCGGGCCTCACTTGGGGGGCTGCAACTGCTGCACTTGGCCACGTCCCGTCACACAGCGCGTTGTATTTACCGGGGCAGCCGCAGCGCTCCTGCTCCCGTTTTGCTGCCGATAGATAAATAAGGCAGTGCTGATCTTTTACCCTTTAATGCAGCTGCAATATAAGTCGAAGAAAAGCGAGGGTCACCCACTCCTGAGTGGAGCAACAGCGGAAAGAATTAAAGAACGACCTCCACACAAAGCCCCAAACTTGGCTATTCAGTTTTTCTTCTCGTTTGCCCCACTCCTTCTTTCCTGCTCTTTCTCCCACAAGCTTTGGCTGCAAAGGAAGGAATACATGCTGTTTCAGAAAGATGGACCCAGTTTGAAATCACCGGATCTTTGAAACTGAGGTAATATTTTTGAAATACGCTGTATTTCCGTAGTTAGATCTGGTGGGCAGAGCAGCATTAGGTGGTGCCGGACCCGCTGGACCCTGGGTGAACAAATGGAGATGGGAGTCACCACAACTGCTGCAGCAAGGTTGGACCTTGTAACTCCAGCTAAAAGCACTGCTGAGGTAAGTGTGATTGCAGACTTATTCACCCTGTAATAGCACTGACATGCTCGTGTGCTCTGACGTCTCCCTGATCCTCACTGAGCAGAAGGGAAAGCTGCCTTCCGTAACAAAGCAGCGGCCTTGACTCTTTGAAGGGAGCAAAGCATCCGTGCCTCGCCTTTTACCTGTTGGCTGAGCACAGAACAAGGGAAATGCAGATGGAGTGGAACGTTGTGCATATAGGTAGTTAAAAAAAAAACAAAATTACTTTGTGGTACAACCTGAAGTCTCCAAGTCATTTGTTACACCTTTAGTTCCTAGATGAATCAAGAGGGAAAAATAGTCCTACATTCTTATCCTCTGGTATTGTGGTACTGCTCAGCCACTCAACTGCAGGAGCTAATCTCTTTCATACAGAGCCAAAATAATGGAAGTGATAATGTTTTTTTCCACGAATAACCAACAGGTCGCTGTACCCAAGCACACAAAACAACGGCAGCAATTATGGCCCCTTCTTCATGAGTCACGGCAGGAACTTTTAAGTGCTGCTAAAGCAAGCTTTTGACACCCTCTCGCCATTCAATTCCCACACATATACCTCCTAGAATTTCAATTTAAGATTAAATGTGAAATGTGTAATTATTTGGCTAAAAAATTCCCTTCCTCTGCAATAAACACCAGTCAGCTCCAGGCCCTCACTGGGTGTACCTTTTCTGTAATTGCTGCCGTAGCTCTTCTGCCTTTATTTTGGGATAGGTTTTACGATCTTTTGAATAGATACTTTTCCTATATCCCTGTGTGCTAATAATAGGCATCGTATTATTAGCACACCTGTTTGGATGGGATGTTCAATGAAACTGGCTTTCACAGGGACAGAAATCAGGAAGAAGCCTCAGAAATATTATTAACTTTCAGGAAACTACCTATTAAAGCATTTTCTTAAAATAGATGGGTCAGAGCTTCACTGGAACCTTGACTTGTAACACAGAAGTTAAGCCCTGTCTTTTAAATCCAGCTTAATCTTTTGCAAAAATGTGCCACTTTGCAAGATTCCCGTACAAAACCAACCGCTTAATTTTAGTTGCAAATGAGGTGAAAATCAGAACAGAAATGTCAAGTTTTTTTGGGGAAATCACATACAAGAAAACTCTGAATTTTAGGCAGGTTTACCCCTGGTCCCAGGTGTCACAAAGCCACCTGCACAGTCACCTGCTGTGTCCCACCATCCATTCCTCTCCTACCCACATCAGTGCTGGTTGCACCTTTGTGGGGGTTAAACTAATCCCTTTCAAGTTTACTTAAAAGACTCCCATTGAGTTCAAATAGGTATCAGCTCAGGCTCCATTGCCTCCTGCTGTCACCCAGGCAATCACTCAGCAGGGATGAAGGGAGCTGAGCCTTGTACATCTGGTTTATAACTCTCCAAGGGACAGGGAGAGCAATTACACAGAGTCCAGCCTGGGCAGTGAACCCACTACAAAGTGCTTGGGTCTGGATATCCTCAAACAATTGCTCCTGTGCTATTAAATATACACCTTCCCTCCTGCCCAAGGTAGGCAGGGATGTGGATATTGCCTCTCCAGCATGCTCTGTTGTTAGACAGTTTGTCAGCTCCAGAGCACGTTCACTGGAGCGGCCCATGTAATTACAAAGGAAGGGTAATTGAAATAAGGAGAAAGTAACACTTGAAAAGGAAGCAAATGATTCAGAACATGCAGAGCCATCCACCCACATCAGTAGGGTCAGGAGGTCTATCAAGCTTGGAAGCAGAAATGCTTTTGTCTGGAAGGAAAGAAAAAGGAGCCCTAATAGGATATATTTATAATTTTACATACTGGAACTGCTTGTTTTTTTCTTAAAGCAATCCCTCTCACTTTGCAAGATGAGAAGCAAGGAATCTGTTTGAAGTAGGAACAACCTTAATCAGCAATTGAAAGCCAATGTTGGACAACATGCAATGGACTGGGAAAAGGGGTCTGGTGCAGACCACCTCAAACAGCCCTGCCTCTGGATTTAAATAGGAACTTAATCCTAGTCTTTCTCCCTCCAACCTTGTAAAGCCTGGTCAGGAAGATATATTTCCTTCTCTCTCAGTCCTAACGAGCAAGAACTTACAATGAAACCTATTCCTTCAGGATTTGCAAGCCAGGTGTTTCATCTCCAGTGCTTTGATTTCTGGCCTAGGTCTGCAGACTAAGCAAGAGCCTCCGAAGCTGTAAATTGACATTGCTTCATTGACTTCAGCAAAGCTAAAAGCATTCGCACTTGCAGATGATCTGGTCCACTGTTTTATATACCTATCTTTTCCCCTCAATTGCTTTGTAATCACACCCATGCCAAAAATATTTTAGTCTCCAAGTCTATCTTTGTAAATTTTGAGAGCACCAACCCTCCTCCATTTTACATATTTCAAGCACAGGGTCAAAAACTGAAGAGAAGCTGGTTACACAGAGGAATCTGTGGCAGTCCCAAAAAGAAGCAGAGACCTTCCAGGTCCTAGTGGGCACGTGCTTCACAAACACTGGTATATTCTCATGTTTATTTGAGAAACAGCTTAAATTTATATTTACATTTGAGGAACCTTCTAATGTTGGTCTGTTGTTAGCTGCAGATTTAACCAGAAGAACCAGCTATGACTGATTTACTTCATTTTGACTCTAGGAGTGAATCCAGGCTTCCCATCCATCCCATTAGAACACAGAGAAAAGGCTCTCAGAACTAAAGTTCAAAGGTAAAAGCCTCTGAAACAGAAAACTCTTAAGAGACAAATCTATAGCATGTGAACCATAGATTAGAAATAAATCTTCTCCGTGATTTTTAATGGCTTAGTTCAGACATTTCATCCAAACATAGGCTTCCCAGGCAATATTGGATGAATAGGATCAGTGTGTATGATTACCTGTAAATTATTCTCTCTGTTTAGGGGAATCTTCACATACATCAGTTTCCTATTACATACAAATACAGAACCTGTTAGAAAATATTTTTCTCAGATAGTGCTTCTAGAAGGCACTGACTTAAGGAAGCGTTAGCAAGTATTTGTAATGCTTTGTAAAGCATTTTATGCATTCCAGAAGTCTCCTAGTTTTCCAATCACACCTCTTTCATAGTCTGATAGTTTTCACTTTTTAAAAGATCTCATATTCTACTAACATTTTTTTTCTTTTCCTCACTTCAGCAATTTTAAATACATCCTGTCACAGCCCAAATATTTCCACCATTCTACTTCTTCAGCAGTTTGACAGATCTGTTGGGAATTTCTCCCCTGAAGTTAGATTATTTGTCCTAGGAATGAGAAAGAGAAGTAGAACGCACCTTCAAACAAAGTTATTTTTTTTTCCTGGTTCATGAAGGCTCAGTATACTGAAGTATTCAATGCTTCGTTTCTAACCACACATCTAAGACTAGTCTTACACCACATTAACAGTATCAAACCCACTACAGAAAACAGCTAATGCACATTTACCATTATATTTCTTGATAGCATTACTTATGCCCTGGACTACAAGAATTACTCATCTAGTTTTCAAATAATAACTTGCCTAGAATACCATTATAGAATTTTCCACTAGCAAATGTTAATAAATAGCCTATATAAACTGCCTACACAAGAGATCAGCTAACTTGAGGATGGATAACTACCTCCACCCCACATCAATTACAAAGAACGGGTCTGACCTCCCACCAGCTGTGCACTGGTCCCAGTAAGAAAAACAGCTGTTCCTTGTTGATGCATTTATTGGGAGCAGCCTGTCCTAGGAGACACCTTGTTGTCAGCCCTTAAATTCAGGTGGGATGGGTGGCATCCTCACATATAGTCTTTATGCTGGTGAGGTAGGGAGTAGCTGTGTCCTTTGTCTGTTCTTTTTGGTTTAGTGTTTGTTAATTTTTATTTGTTTCATGGGTCTGTTTTCTACAAATGGTGGATTTTTAAGACCTCATTGGAGCTGTTTCTGTATCTTTTAAGACGATTGAGGCTCCTTGTTATTAAGTTTATTTCTCTTATACTAAGTAATTTTTTTCCTTCTCAGTTTTTTTAGCCTGGAACTATAAAGTGTTTAATATAGGTTTTGCTTTTTAAGGCCATAAAAATATAGGATTCCCTAAAAGAAGATGCTTGGCAGCAGGGAAAAGCAGCTCATGTTTCTTCTTATTTTCTTTACCCTAAGCAAAGAGTTTAGGGGATATATTAAGATGAAGAGAGATTTGTTACTGCCTTAATAGATAACTCCTTTAAACAGTGACGCTAGACTAGGTACTTTACTAGTCTTTGTTCTGACCCCATCACTAGTAGAAGCTGCTGTTTTTCTTAGATCTTGGGATACTTTTAGTAACTGCTAGCTGTTCTTTGGGTTCTTAATCTGTGGACTATAAGCACTTCCCAAAATGCAGCTTCTCCTCCTCCTCAGTCTGCTTCCAGATAGAAATGTAGGTGTATGACTCCAGAGATGTGATTCAGTGCTGTGGTTTGTTTATTTTCTGGGGCTCTCTGAGAAAGGTCAAGGTTGTTTTGAGATGGTTGGCACACAATGCCCCTGCCCCAAAAGCTGATGTTTAAGAAAACCCTTTCAAAACAGTAATGAAGAGAGGAGGCGGCCGTGGCACAATCTAGCCAAATTATATTGATAATATGTAGTAATTATATAGCACTTCACATGATCAGAGCACTTTACAAACATTAACTAATTTACAGCATTTACTGAAAACAGATGTACTTTTTTTTCTGGGAAAAGCGGGAAGCACTGGCTGTGCCGGCAGGAGGGAGCAGCGGTCAGGCTGTTGTCTCCAATTTGAGAAGAAGCTGGAGGGTGGTGCAGGGCTCCATGGAGGGCTTGCCGAGAGGCCTTGCAAATGCTTGCACCTCCAGCTAAACCATGTGAAAAGGGGCGAGTACCTTCCTCTATGGCAGCTTCTGAAATCTGAAGGGTGACCTTAATTTCTCAGGTGATGCTTTAATGTCCAAGAAGAGCATGGGCTGCAGGTGAAGGCCAGGGAAACTGCTCTGATGTGATCACCAACCTCTGATGACGGCTGGAGGAAGATGAGCTGATGGTGGCAGCGACCTGTCCTCTGTGGAGCGATGAAACAGGTATGATTGCCTTGGTAGACCTGAAGCTGTATTCTGACTTCTGAGCCTTGCTTTTTCTTCTTGGCTTTGTGTTCCAACATCCTCTGCATATCTGGTTAGCCTGAGTGCTTGTAAGGGCACCAGTTCATCTCCCGTGGTACCTTGTACCTAGTGCCATTAAGCAGTATGCAGCCGTAAATTGTATTATGGTAGGTGTCCTTTAGAGGAACAATAAGGATGACCCTTTGTGATGTTTGGTCACCAAAATAAGTAGCTTCTAAAGTGAATGTAGAAGCTTCTTAGAAGGTACTGGAAGAAAAGTGCCTATAACAAAGGGGTGTGAGAGCACAAATACCTGTTCCTGTGATAATCTCCTTTTGCCCTTCCTGTGATTAGCCACTGTTTCTTTGCCTCCTACTTTCTTTGCAGGGTAATTAAATTTTTAAAAAAATGTTTACTTGGCTAAGTATTTTGCTATCAATACCATACATATTAACCTTATAAATTAGCCTTTTATGTGGTACTGTATCAAAAGGCTCTTGAAGTCCAATTGAATTATGGTTTACTTCTTCACCCTGTCCCTTGTCATTGTCACTGCCTCGAAGAAATTAATCAAGTTTGTTAGGCATGATCTCCCTTTAGTAAATCCAGGATGACTCTCTAAACAGTCTGTACTTGCCAAGCGTGCTCTGATATTGTCCCTGAGCGGTGAATGTAGACTTCTGCACAAATATAGAGATTATAAAGCTGTGCTCAAGTGATGGAGGGTTCAATGTTGTTATGGGATTGCAAAGCAGGATCTGGCTGAGGATGAGGGGTGGGTTGGGGTAGGAGTAACACCATAGGAGTGGATTAAAGAGCATAAAAGATGGTAAAAAAAAAAAAAAAGCTGGGGGATGCTTCAGCAGTGTTGCAGCCTGGTATTGAATTTTGACCTGGGGGATGCTTCAGTGGTGTTGTAGCCTGGTTTGAATGGAAAGAGCAGAGGGGGGTGGAAAAAGAGATTTGGTTCTCCAGGGCTGGGCTGTGCCACAGAGCACTGGAGAGAGGTGGCAGAGCCAGAGGATTTCTGCAGTGCTGCGGTGAAAAAGCTGAAGCCTTGAGCAGAGCTCAGGGAGGCTGTGGAGCTGCTGCAGCAGAGCTGTGCAGGCTGTGATGCTGCAGCAGAGGAGAGAGTGGGGAAAAGAGCCGGGAAAGGGGGTTTCTGGTAACGCTGGTTTCTGGTAACGCTGCAGTGCAGAGGGGTTGTGCAGAGCCGGGGGAGGGAATGCAGGGAGCTGTGTGCGATGATGCGGTGCAGAGCAAGGAAGAGGGAAAGCTGTGCTGCAGATCCTAGAGCCCAGGTAGGATTCGGGGAAGGAGCAAGGACTGTCGGGATGCTGTGATGCAACGGCGCTGGGCATTCGCTTGCCTCTACTGTTCACAGCAGGAGGGAGGCAACATTGTTCAAGGCAGGCGCAAAAATAATTCATTTTATAAACCGCTTTTTTATTTTTGAGTCTTTTAATACTTTTTTTCCAAGCTTTTTTTCCTCCCTGAGAAGGTGGAATTTGATTTGACAGGTGATTCTGTGTCATCAGATGACTCCAGGAGCTGGGGCTTTAGGAAAAAGATCAATGATGGGATCTGCAGATCTGACTTAGGAAACAGTCACTGTGACAGCAGGAGCAGAACTGTGGTCATTTGATACTTGACTGATTGCTTTCTTTTAATCTCAGTTTTCACTTGCATTGCGTGTTTTGCTCAAAGGAGCTCATATTTTGCTTTAAATCGCTTTCACTCAGTCTTGCATAAGATTCTTCTGTCTTAGTGGGGTGGTATAATGGATTTACTGTACAAGGAAATGCACACAGTTTTGCTACAGCAATACATGAGGCCCATATCAAGCAGAATCTTTTTCCAATTAAATATGTATTTGTTTTGCTTTCTATGTGTCTGCTGGTGCTAATAATGTTTGTGAGGAACTCCAGAACTTGCAGTAAACCTACCTGAAGTCAGGAGAATGTAATTGTATTCTCCTGTTTTTCACTTGGTTTCTGTTTCCTTTCAAGGTTATACTTTTTTTTTTTCTGCGTTAAAGACTAATGGGTTATAACTTCCAATTTAGGAGAGGAAGGTTGTACTTGAGGGACAGGAACTGAAGAAGCACAAAAGTGTTGCTTCCCCTCCTGTAGCACTTGTCCCAAATCAAGAAATTCACTGGACAAAAATAATGCTGAGGCTTGGAAGTTACATTTCACTTTAAACTTAGAAGAGAAATGAGGAGTGTGTTTAAAAAATATGGCATGAGAGATCAGCGTGAGGATCTGTAGTTGTGTGGTGGGCAGGAGCTCTGCTGAGGATGCGGAAAGACAAGAACTGATGGAGCTGGGACTGTGGGCATCGCATCCAGAGGGGCAGGTGAATCCGTAGCACTGAAAGGACCGTGTTCTTCTCCACGTGTACCAATGTGTTAACCCATCCCAGCCTGCACTTGGAACACCCCACAACATTTTCAGTGCAAGTGCCTAGGCTTCCTCAATAAATTTCTGGAAGGGAAAGGGCATTTTCCTTAATTAGTTCTTTAAGTCCCGGTTTACAGTATGCTCATGGCTGAGGTTCTTTCATCGCAAATCAATGCAGGTGTAACTCTACTCAAAAAATATTCTCAGAAACAAACCTACGTGTTGTGTGAGAGCAGGTCTACACAACCAGCTGGGAAAAATGCTGTTATTTGCTATCACCTCCTTGACCTTACTGTTGGAAGTGTTATTACTCCCCAGTACAAGGTCCTTGATTGCCCAAGAGGGGCCACTCCTGCAGAGCTAGAAGGCTTCAAGGAATTATACAGGACTTTTTCAACAGGTTGTAGTGTCAATCACTGTCATCTTACCCAGCCCCTCCTGAAAGGGGAGCAAAATGCAGGAAGAAATGCATAACTGATTATGTGGTTGGATCTGGAAAAAAGCAGGGAGGCTGATCTCTCATTTTGGTTGATTATTTGGGGGGTTAAACATTACCTAGGTCTTTCCTCTGCTCAGCTGCCTGCCTTTTTTTTTTTTATTTTTTCCTCGCCAGGATTAACAGATAAGAAGATGGAGTGCTTAGTGAAAAGTGAGAGGTTTTGTTAGTAGATCTGTTCATCTATCAAAGTCCAGACTGCAGCCTTTTGTAAATTGACTCTGTTACTTTTGTTCTTTCATAAATTACTTTAAAAAATAGAGACAAAAGGCTGCCAACTGTGTTAGTTCCTGGAAAGATCTGTCTTCTGCTTAATATACAACTCTTGAGAGACATTTAAAAGTGAGATGCAGCCATGTGTGAATGCCTGTATATATACTGAAGTGCCATATTTCACCGAAGGATTTCAACATCCAGCATGGTGACTTTGCAAATTCCATTTTTCCCAAAAGAAGCCTGTTTCAGGGTTGAGGAGGCATCTGTAGTCGGCCTTTCAGAGCCAAGGGCATCATCTAGGGTGATATTGGTACCCAGATTGACTGTCGCTTCCCAGTTGTTTCAGCTTGGTTGGGCACAGGAGATTTGCAAATGCGTCACCACGTCTACAGCCCTTTCTTTATATCTGTGTTTTGTGGACTTTGCTACGAAGACCAAGATTCTGAAGTATTTTTCATATTTATCTACTAGCATTTCCTAGGTCTTAGGAGCTCTGCAGAAGAAAAGTCGCTCATTCTTTATTTCTAAGCACATGCATGTCTCTGCAAAGTCCTGTTGCAATGGACAGTTGCATGAAAAATGCCTGTGGTTATGGCACTTTGGGTTTGCCATACTTGGGGTCATTTAGCAAGTGTGACGGCAGGAAATTCAGCCTGTAGTTCATGTGGCAAACCCGGAGGCAGCTGTTGAACAGAGGATGAGAAGTCTAGAGGTTCATTGATAAAAATCACACTGCCTGCATGTTCATGTGAACCACTCTAACCTCCAAAATGTGACTCAAACGTGTAATATCTTTTCACAGGAGTGCGTTTTCTTGATATTTCCCCTCTGCCTTTCCTCCCTATTAAGTCACCGCTGCTGTCAAAGCATCCACAGGGAAATCAGAGTACTGAATAGCTCATCCCTTTTCTGAAACAGGTGATGATTCATATCTTATTTAAAAATGACTTATTTTTGTTGGGAATTTGAGGTTTTAACTTCAAGTCACTATTTCTGTTTTGCCTTTTGCTGTCGGAGAAGTTCTTTCACACCTGATATTTTCCTATTATGAATCTTCATTCACTGTCTTGACATCACCTCTTAATCTTTTAGGTTTAACATATTAAGTGTCTTTAGCTGCTATGAAAATAGTCCTTTAAGTGAGCACTATGACCCCTCTGTGCCTTCTCTGTTTGCTGCTGGGCATTAACATGATGCCAGAATGTGTCAGTGGCAAAGCATCAGGCATCTCTGATACAAGGCTGAGAACCTCTGATGAGGGCAGGGGTGAAGCAAAACTAAAGGCCAAGCCAATGTATTTTAAATTATTGATTTCCGATGACACATGGAGTATAGGAAACCGCTAACTAGAGCGAAGCAGAAGTGAGTATTCTCGGTGCAAGCAAGCATTTAAAATTTCTGCAGTGTCTGGCAGGACTGGTCCTAGGACACCAGTTTGGGCTCTCGCTGTGCATGAGAGCAGTGCCCTCAGTTGAGATACTGGTAGCTATTAATTCAAAAACTTTTGAAAATTTGAGGGATGGGAGCAGAACCTGAACTGAGACAGATGATCTAGGGCTTCAGCCCCTTTTCCCAAGCAGCGGTGAAAGGGTCTGGCCAAGTTTGATTTTTGTTTTGTCCCCTATGAGAGGCACAGCCCTGCTCAGCTGCAGAAAGGAGGCAGTATCGGACTCGGACTTTGTTCTGATTTGGGATTGCAGAGCAGAAAGAATAAAATGGGCAAAAGGATATAAAATCTCAAAGGTGGTCGAATGAGTTAAAATGAGTCAGTAAAAAGTAACGAATGGGAGAAGAAAATTCAAGATATCATTTTTTGCCTGCAGGTTAATAACTTTAGAGAACTCAGTGTTTGTTTCCTCAGCTCTGCTTTCATTAGAAATCACCGTTTGAGAGAGAACAAAATAAAGATTAAATCTGCAGTAGATGTACACGAAAATATTGACATTCAAGCTGGCAACTGTTTGACACCCAACTCTTGCGGACTCTGCTTGTGAACATTAACAGCCTAAGGTTTTCCTCTTCGTAAAATAGTTTTATCCTTCAAAGCTGGTCCGTGCACTTGGAGTCAGGTCCCTCTGCCATCACTTGGCGAGATTGGTCCCCTCAATCACCCGCTGCCACTTCACCCCATGGCCGCTGAGGAGTGACGTCTGCCTGGGATGAATTTTGTCACAAATCTTGATTGTATTTTCTGCTCCAGTGCATTCTGTTTACAAGGGCAAAAAACCTCATCTCTTGGCACTTTACACCAGGCAACCTTCCCTTACACAAATGTTTTTTCCAACAGGAATAAACAGATGCAAAGCTAAAGTTGTTTTCTATGCAAGAGTCCCTGGAATGCAAGTAAATATATTTTTTTTTGCCTCACTATTTGACCAGCCCAGGGTGACAGACTAGCAGAACTGTGAAAATGTTTGTCAGACTGTTTTGCAGAATATTTTCTTTCACTAAGCAGTGAAAAAAATTGTAAAGGTGAGCACCAGAGTGAGGAATTCATCTGTGTTACCAATGAGGAAGATTCATATTTCTTCCTAGTTGTCATGAAGTTTGCAAAGTTGCTTATGTCCGCTTTGGTTTCATTGTCAGACGACTTAGTTCCAGTTGAGCTCTTCCATTTAAGCTGTTAAACAAATGAAAAGCAAAATTGTCACTTTTAAATAGAGTCTGCACATAATCATATTTTGAAATGGTCCTCTGTGGTAGGAGCAGAAGTTGTGTGCATTATAATATTGAATTTTAAATAATATATTACACAAAATAGCTTCCAATTTGATTTGGGGGGGGATATATTTTCATGAATTATTGAGTATTTTATTATTGTAGAAAGCCTTTGCTGTTATGCACTGAAACTGTCACTCTCCCAGGCCTATGATATATGAGTTTGGTTATCAATATTTAAAGTTACGGTCAGCCTGTGTGCACGGCTGCTGATACTGGAGACACGGACTAATCAGTAGTAATGTATATGTGCCTCCTGTCTCTTGTTTGCCAGGCAGAGCTGGCGCAAATTGAGTGGCGAAGATTCCCAAGTGATTTGTCGGCTGGTTTGTCATTCTGAGCAAAAGCCCCTTTGACACCGCTGCATAGAAATAAGGTGAAGAAGTTTGCTCCGCTCTCGGGAGCGGGGGGTGTATGAGGCCCAGCAGGCAGCAGATACGGGGCTTCTCCTTTGCTTCTTTTTCTTCTGTGGCGATAAAGGCCAGACGGAGTAGCAGTTTACAGATATGACTGTTTAATGTAAAAACCAGAAAATAGGCAAACATTGAAGGAGTCTGTGACTGGGGAGTGAAAATTACTGGCATCTACCGAACTGTTTGGGGTTGTTGCATATGAGCACAAGCCTCTTGGAGAATTGTTAACCCCAGAGGTGCCTTGAAGACTTGTGTACGAGTAGGATATGGACAGGGACTTCTTTTGTCCTTGGAGAAAAAACCTGTATATTTATGTGGAGAAGCAGCCTGTGTGCCCAGGACTTGCATTTTTAGTGTGCCCACACTCAGCGTGTTGTGTGCAAGCGATTACCGGCAGAAATGCAATGCGCTTTTAAAGCGTTATGCAAAGCAAAGGTTATGCAGAAATGAAGAAGTTACTCATCTGTTGCTTAAAAGGCAGGAAAGCAGATCTCAGTGCGGAGTGACCTCTGTCTCTTGTTCTGGGTGGTGTGGAAATGAAGATGTTTGCACGCAGGTTAATTAGAGCAGGCCCCAGGCTGGTGGGACTGCTGCAGTGTGAATTTGCACCCGCAAGTTTGCGGTGTTGGGCTGTGATTGCAGACGTGAGAGAGTCGAAATAAAAGAAGCACTGTTGCACTTAATGTGCTGGCTTGTACTTGTCTAATTGAGGCTGGATGTGCCAGTGGGTAACAACAAAGCAGACGACAAATATTGTGCTAGCTGTCACTCTGTGGAAACCCTTTATTAATTGGGGAGCGCTGTGGTTTGGCTACCTGCTTTGCAAACTGGGTATTTAGCTTTTATGCAATGATTTGGTTGAGATCAGAGGCCAGAGGAGAACCCAGTAATTCAATTTTCTGTACTTGTATAAGACTGGCACACAGTTATTTTGGTGGTTTTTTTTTTTTTTTTTGGAAAAGGAAGATTAGAGGTAGAAGGAAGGAGAAGGAGCTGCTACACAAGTGTTTAAAAAGGTGAAAAGAACAATAAAACTGTTTCTTAAAGCAGGAGACAAGTCTTATGGTATGAAACAGAGGAAGCTGAAGAAGACTGCTTGCTTGTCCTTATATTGCTCATGTATTTAGTAGGTGTGTATTAATCATAATCAACGGTATACTGCAGCACACATAACCACCCATCGCAAGGCCTGTATGTCCTTGACAAACTGTTAAATATAGCCTAATCAAAAAGGCAGACTCCAGTAATTACTGGAGAAGTTGTGTCTTGGCAGCTGCTGAAAGGTGGCAGAGATGTCAGAGACCACATCAAAATCATAATTGCCACTTTTGTCCTCTGGAGCCTCTTTGAACATCATCTTTCATTCCCCAGCACAGGCAGGGAGAAAGGGATGATCTCCAAGAAGTTCATGCTCCTACATTTGTGGACAAGCAGGAAATAAATAGTCATATTGTCATGTCTCCATTTCCCTCTTCTTTCCTCTCATTCCCCTTTTGTCTCCTCTCTCCTGGCCCCTCTCTTGGCGAAGGGAATACTGGTTGGTAGAGCTGTAAGAGCTTTATCCTTTCTGCTGACTCTGTGCCTTTTCCCAGGGATGTTTTCCCTCTCACCGTTGATTGCAGTGAAGTTCACAAAAGTTAAACATGATGCAGATTGGGAGGTTTAATGAATCAGAAAAGCCTGGTGTGGACAGAGGAAGGATTCTCAGGGCATGCTGTACTATAAATGCTTCTCTATAAACTGCACACCTCCTTCTTAGTCCAGATCTTTCCCCTGCCTCCCCCTCCTTCCTTATAGAAGATGGATTTATTCTGTGACTGGGGTCAGTGCTGCTGGCTTTTATTTGGTCAATTTGCATAAGCCTGCAGTAAGTGAAGAAGCTGACAGGGAGGTTTTCATTTCTGTTGCTCTTTCTCTCATAATTCAGCTCGTAGCTGTGCTTGGCCTTTGTGGATGGCAGATTTCCAGCTGATGTGCTGTAATAACATGTACACAGGTTTCATATTTAAAAATTCACAGAAGCTGAATAATTATAGCATCCTGGCTAGCAGTATGTTTGGTGATACGTCCTGAAGAGCCTTGCTGACCTGAGATGTTTTAGAGACCAGGGAAGGGCAAAGATGCTGTGAGCCTTTGTGTCTTATTCACTTTGTGGACTCAGAAAAGGCGAGGTTGTGTGGCCAGGTGGCTAGCACAGGCACAATAAACCCCAGCATTTCCCAGTTTTCCTTCCTTGTGCCCCTTATCTTCACAAAGGTTTTAAATAAGACTGCCTGCATTTATAACCTGTTGCGGTTTCTGCATGGCTTCATCAATGATTTTTCATGACTTCGGGAAATGTGAGATTTGCCTGTCGAATATTTGAGATTGGACTCGTATCTGGTTCCTGGAGAAGTTCTAGGGCAGCTTTTATCTTTGTTACAAGGGTTGTCATTCGTGGCTGAAAAGTGACAGAGCTATCCCTTTCACTTTAGCTGGCCTCTGCTGTCAGAGTTTGCCCTGAGTAAATCAGCAGCTTATGTTAGGAGATGCTTTTCTCCCATGTTGCTCCAAATATGTTTGTCTTCCTCCCCTGCTTCAGTTTCTTAGGTTGTGCTGGGATTACTGAGGCTGTTAATGTTTCAAGAACATTTGAGCAGAATCGTAGTCCTAAAGTCATGTGCAAGGACACCTGAGAGCACCTAGAGCATCTAGGGACTCAGCTGTCTTAATTAGAAACAGCCAGGTTAAAAGGGCATCCCTTGATGTATCTTGAAAGGAGACCTCATGAAGTCCTGTCAGAAGCATAAATCCATTAAGAATTTGAATATATACACATACTGTTCTGTAATGTGCTGATGCTGCTAGATATTATGCTTTGTCTTGGAATATGGGAGAACTTGGGCAGTGACTTTCTGCAAATGATGTCTTCTAGTATTGTTCTAATCACTCATGTGCATTCAGCTTACTCAGTCCTGTATCTATAAATATTTTAGCCTTGTTACTCTTACCTAGGTTCATTAAGTGCTTAAAGGCTCATAACTGAAGCAGCAGAGATGGAAACAGACCCCAATGCTCTACAGAGCACTGGAACTTCTGTGCTGCACTACAGCATTTATAAAATGTTTTGCCTGGGTGTGGAGAATGGTGGTGGTTGAGGAGTGTTCAGAACATCTTAACTCTATTTGTGTTTTAATAGATCTTGCTTTAGTGAATGATTCCTTTCTGCCTTAAGAGGATTTTCCGCTGTTCGTTTTTTCTCTTGACTTAACTGACATATGTGCAACCTCGACTACAGCTTAACAAAAAAGCTTTTGGGTTATCTGGCTGGGTACCCAGCTCTGTTCTTTTTCTGCACATGATAGCTCTATAGAGATTTAAACACACAAGTATCAGACATGTTTTAATACTCAAGGACCATTTCCTAGCAATTAAGGGAAAGAACTGAAGGCATGAGACTTTTTCCTACAGGCTGTTAACCACAGCTGCCCTTTGGCTATTTGGGAAACGGGCTGAGGTTGATGCTGTTCCTGTTTTAACACAGCTGCGAAGGACAGATGTGCTAAAACAGTTAGAATAAAGACTTGTCCCCTAAAATGTGTGTAGTTCATGGGTTTTTTTGTTTGTTTGTTGAAGTGTGGAGTGATGTTCTCTTGCATAGGGTGAAGCATAGGTGTTACCACAGACCCATCCTGGTAGAGGAGTTTCCCGGGGTGGTCTGGTGGATAAGGCTGTTGCTGGATAAATCGTTCTGGTTAGTAGCTCGCTGGTGGTGGTTCTAATGAATGAAAAATAACCCTCCAAAAAACAACTCTGGGGATAAAACATAGGCAAAACCCCTAGCTGTGTTGCAGCCATCACATGGGGTCTTCTTCAGTGAAGAATCTCCTGGGGAATCTCTTCTTGGCACTGGGATCTGCCTTAGAGATCAGGAGCATGCCTGATGTTTTCTCTTTGAGAAGAGACAGTCTACTGATGATGCAAAGTAAGGAGAGCTTTATTTGCTGGGAAAGTGCTGACTGTGCTATCCATCAGCCCTCATATGAGCCTTGAGTTATTAATAAAAAGGCTGGTAATCTAACACCTGCTCTCAGTCTTCCTTTCTGAGGGCATAAAAAGCCACAAGATCAGCCTCAGCAGTTTTGTGCATCTCCAGGACTTGTTAAATCTCTCTTACTTCCTTAAACCCACTTCCTGAAATCTTAAGCATTGATGCTTTATGCTCTGGCTTGTAAATGAAGCCTGTTATTATCATCGAGATAGTGTTTTTTATGGCATAAATAATGAGCTGAAACAGGGGAAGAGGCATTGTATGGAATTACTGCCTGAACCGAGATGGAAATAATCAATATGTCCTCACTTACAAATCTCATCTGCATGTCGACTCCATCTCCCTGGCTGTCTCACTACCAATTCATCGCACAGGAGGCCCAATAAAACATGCTGGTGGCATTGATCTGTTTTATTCATAGCTGAAGATAGAAATGCATCATTCAAAATTAATGGAAGGGCTTCTACTTAGTGCCCCATCCAGACGGAAGCGTTGTGCAGTCCAGCATGGTTGGAGGGTAGAGATGGGATTCAAGCGAGCAGCAGCATGGTCAGACCCATCAGAAGATGAGTGTGCCTCAGGGTTAACCTCTGGGGTTTGCAAACTCTATTGTGTCACCACGTTGGGCCACATCATCTGTGGTTGAGCAAAAGCAAAAAGGCTTTTATCTCGGGCCCCTTAATCGTACTTGTCACTTCACATGACTGAGACGTTTGCAGTTGAACTTGTGTCTGTGGTTTTAGTAGTTCTGTCTGGAGGCATTGGAGAGGTTAATGAAGGGCAAGACAATAATTAGGGTATTTGTGGCATCCATGGGGAAGAATTGCTTTATGATATATTGATCATATAAAAAAAGAATGAACAACAGAGCATGGTATTAGAGAAAGTGTTGACCAAAAAAGCAGAAATTGTGTTTTACGGTAAGAAAAAGAGGGAAAACCAGCACCAAAAATGTTACCTAGGTAGAAACTCTTTCATCTTTCCACACTTGCAACTACCTCTCTGCCCAATAGAAGGTTCTTGGTAGTCTGTCTTCCTCTATTGATAACAAGAAAAGCAGAAAAGGAGTGTGGAAATGGTAATGTGCTCTTCATGACCTGATGGTGCTGGCAAAAAATCCTTCTTAGAGACCTCAGAGGAACTTTTCTTGCTGCCATGTAAGTCTCTTGAAGAGGAAGGATGTGTCTGATTTGAAGTTCAGTTGGATGAAAAGAATTATTTGGGATTTTTCTCCAATGGTCACTTAATGGATTTAGGGAACAGTGTAATTAAAAGGAAAAGAAACTAAGCTAGTTTTCCATTCCTTACCCAGTCAAAATGACTGATCAACCTGCAGCGCTGCTTCTTGTCCTGTTTAGGTTCCTTGCCAATGAAATTGCCAATTATTTTTTGAGGTGAAAATACTCTTTAGAAAGCAGCTTCCTTTTCCAGGTATCTCATTTGTGACCTAGTTAAAGCTTGCCTATTGATCTCAGAGGTGAAGAGCAAAGGCAATAATCTATTGCATCAGCTGCCTCTGAGCAGGGGGAAGTTTGGTTATAAGCACAGCTCTAGGAGAGTTTCCACTTGTTTGCTTTGTCATCCCTTTTTCTGTCCTCAGCTCTAATCAATATGAATGCTGAATCCCAGGGAGTCTTTTTACTGTGGTAATCCAATATTTATGCAGAGAAAACATGGTCCTGCGGTACTCAAGATCTTTACTCTCTAATTTGTCCTTTGCAGCTACTCTCGAGATGTTGCAAGTCTGAGTCTGTTCATAATATTTTTACAAATGGAGTAAAGGAAAAATGAGATCAAGGGAAAATGGCTGAGGGAAAAGCCAGTTGCTTCTTAGTGATATGGGTGCTGGAAATTATTCAAGTTACTCTTCCAGCTGAGAAAGAGCAAGACCTGAAAATGGTACATGGAGCTAAAGACTGAAGTCTAATTTATAGGACTAAGCTGGCTGCCAACAGGCTGTCACAGAGTAAGTCTAATTGCATCTGCAAATGAATGTAGTCCATTGATGAGCACCAAGAGGGTCCAGGTTCTCCACTCCCAGATGGAAGCCCAGCCTGAGCTGCTGCCTCAGAGCTGCTCCCAGGTTCAGATCTTCTGTGGCTCAGTGCGGAGAAGCAAGGCAAACCCTCCAGCTTATTGGAAAAATCTGCTTTTGGACTCAAATGGACTTCAATGATTGCTCAACCAATTTTTATTTTCTCGAATTTACTGCATCCAGTACATACATGGAGTATTCTAAGAGTTTCTATCATCTGTCAAAGGGTTGGAGTATGTGGTAGATGTTAAGCTGGAATAAAGCAAGTGACACCATTCTGCTGGTCATGGAGGACTCAGTATGTGAAGCTGGTAAAACACTTTGGCACCCAGGCAAGTTCGTGTTTCTTAGATTTCAAAACATTTTCTAGTTTAAGCTCATCTCCTTCAAGCTCCACTGACTTTGATGTCCACTGAACTTTAAAATAAAATTAAAGCTGAAAACTAAGGGTAAGGACTAGCACTGAGGACAATTTCCCCACCTCCATTGTCTGAGAGCTTGAATAGAGCAGTGCAGGAGGAAGATGGAGCGGAGAAGGGCAGGAAAATAACTGTTAATCGCAAAGTTTGTTCTTTGCCTGTTTTTATTGTAATGCTTGTCAGAGGGCATCGGTGCCTTTGCTAGGTCTGCTGGAAGGCAGCCCCCCTGGCTGGAGCTGCCTCTGCCGCCGCTCCCGCAGAGCCTGCGGGGTCCATTGAGGAACTGGAGGACGTGTTTTGAGGGAAGCTTCATCCTTTTGCATGTTTAATATCGTTGCAAGTCCGATAGGGAAGCTGAATTGAAAATCTTGCTGCTTGTGTTCCTTTCCGAGCGATTTCCTCCCCTGTTCCCTTATTCGGATTAAATTAATCTGTTGTCTGGAATGTGGCCCGCTACAAGCTGTGACTCTATCACATATCAAGCCCTATGTTTTTGAGGAGTTTTAGCAGAGGTGAAGTGTGACTAGGCAGCACCTTTAGTCTATCTCAAAAGCCTGGCTTTGGATTCCAGCTTGGCATTACAGCCTATCCTGCACCACAGACTTTCAGTCCAAGAATATTTTGTAGGAGTGATGGCTCTTGAAACACTTAATTTTCCCTTTTTGTTGTTGAGGTTACAGTTAACAAAATGTAGATTTTTTTTTTTCGTTTCAACCAATCCTGTATTTAATTTTTACAAATTCCAAGTTTCTCTAAAGTATTTGGGAAAAATGAAGGCTGGCAGGTGCTAACGTTAGATACTAGTTTGGATAGAACAATTAATCCTGTGTATTTTAGCATTCCTCATATGATTCAGTGTGAGGAAGTAACTTTGGAAGCAAATATTTTTCAATCATTTCCCACTTTCCCCTGAGTTCATTTTTAGTATTAAGAAAACTGCTTTTATAAATGTTTAAGCACCAGAAAACATCAGGTGGGGTTGTGCAGATATTTTAAGTATAATCCTTTGGGCTGTATTTTGCTTCCACGAAGCTATCATAACCCCTGTAAATGTCAGTGGAAATTAAGCGTTTATATTAATGGAAACTCCCCCCCCTCCCCTCTTCATTCTTAAAGGTGGGATTTTTGCATTGCATCGGTGATTCAGAAGCAAGACTGAATTTCATCAGCATTTCCTCTGAAGGAGGTTTTGCTTGTTTGAGACATCTGCTGGCAAGCAGCAATTGTTTGGAGGGGCTCTTTAGAATCTAATTTACAATGGAACAAATTCAAATAATATGCAAAAGTAAAATTAAAAAGTGTATCAATTAACATACAAAAGTAGAACTACAACACACGTTCAGCTTAACAGCTCCTTGGAGGGTAGAGCAGCCCATGGAAGGTGAAGAACGTTAAGCATGCAAAGTGAACAGCTCCTGGAGGGGTAGGGAATGGGAAAATAAGCTCAGGGTTCCTATTAGAGAACCAAAAGCAAACAAGATTTTCAGAGTGAACTTCGTGGGTGAGGGGAAAAAGCAGCCTGATAGTCTTTTGAAACTGTTCTTTGTCTGAAAAAGAGCTTGGCTTTGGGTTGGACGAACAGAATGTGGTATCAGAAGTCTGGGGTTGTTCCTCAGGATCCTATCAGCAGCTGCAGGTCAGAGCTGGGTGTGGATCCCGTTCTGCTTGCTGCTGTACATCCTCAAATATATGATTATTGCGCTGAGCAACTGGTGACTTGGATTTTTCTATATTTTCAAAAAGCCAATCTAAGAAAGAAGTTATTATGCTATTGCCCCATTGTACGGAGTAAGGCAAATGAAGTGACTTTGCCCAGAGCACAGACTTCAACCCATCTCTCCCCAGCCCTGAATTAGAAGCCGTCACTTATCTAAACCTCTGCCTTAGCGTGGTGCACACAGCAGGAATATTGCATTCTTCTGCAGCCCT
Source organism: Pampusana beccarii (assembly GCA_013399365.1). Taxonomy (NCBI): domain Eukaryota; kingdom Metazoa; phylum Chordata; class Aves; order Columbiformes; family Columbidae; genus Pampusana; species Pampusana beccarii. The sequence continues at coordinate 639,475 of VWYH01001909.1, forward strand.
AGGAAAGCAAGAAAGATCTCTGCTTCTGGATATACTCCCCTAGAAAACACGGTGATGTTGGCTACGACCGTGTCTATAAAGCACAGAGGTAACATCTACTTGACGCAGCCCCAGGGCTGTGGAGGGCACCCTGGAGAGGAGCGGGGATTTTGGCCGCTGTCTGAATGCCTGTGGAAGGGTTGTCATCTCAGTGTGAGTTCAGCTCTCTGCACCACCTCATTCCGAAATGAATGGAATCCACCTCTGGGGTGGTTCATCCAATTAGTGAAAAAGCAGTTGCTGAATTCAGAAGGATTACAAGCATGGGAGCACAGGGTGTTTGGCTTTGTAAAATCAGGGGGGAAAGGAAGAGGGGGAATAATTTCTCTGTCGTGTAGCCAAGCCCCAAAGGATGTGCATCAGTGCTTGTCCATGTTAAGCGTGTGATTAAGCACTTTGCTGAATCAAAGCTTAAATCATTACTGTAGGCAAGGATTGTGACCGTGTTTTTATCTCTACATGATAGATTAATACATTCACGTGTTCTCTCAAATTTCAGTGTATTTTTATTGTGTGTTTTGGAGTTACAGTATAGTTGCTAGGGATCTTGAAATGTCCCTTATGCCAGTAATGATGTCACCATGGAATATATATACAACTTAAATTTTAAACAAGTGATAATTAAAAATGACACTAGGTTTATATTTCCTGCAGACCCCACGGACTGTCCTGCTGTCGGACCAAGGTCAGCGTTGAGAGAGAGACCCAAAGGGGTTTGCAGGCAGGGGAGGGGGAAATAGGTGTTTTGGGGTCATTTTTCCCCCTGGAGTGGTACTTATTGACTGTGTGGCTGCACGGCAGGAGTTAACATGTACTTGCAGGTGAGATGCTGACTGGTGTAAGGTGGTTTTGAGCCCATTCTGTGGCTGCAGGATCCAAGCCAGGGCTTGGGCATTGCCTTCGACTCGTACATGGTGAGTTGCAATAGCCACCCTGGGAGCAAGGACCATGTCCAGCAAATTCACAGCAAATTCTCTTTGCATTAATCACTGCTCAGCCCTGTTCCTTCTCAGCCTTGACAGACCCTATGCTGACCACTTGGGATGGTTAATGACCCAATACTTTTTTTTTTTAAGGCTGTGGGAGCATCATACTCAATGTCAAATTTCAGCTTGGGCCATTTGTTTCATTCATTTCTCCCACTTCTATTAGTATTTCAACTCCAATCACACTTTCCTTTTCCGTTTTGCTGTATTCTGTGCGTTGTGGCTGGTACAGAAATGGGGTTCCTGTTTTACTGACAGGTGCCTGCAATTCACTGAATGACTGAAGTGGTCCTTACATAAAAGGTTTGCCGTGGGCTTTAGGATCTGTCTGCTTGAGAAGCACTATGTATAATGTGTTGTTATTAATATTGCTCATCATGCTGAAATAGTTACCTTTTCCAGATGAATCATCACTGGCATAGCATTATTCAGTATATTGAAACTACCCGAAAATAGTGTTTTTCTAAGAGTAATATTCCCTCAGCACATTAGTTAGTAAATGTCACACACAAATTGCTCATGATTTCCCTTAGATCAAAGGCATATTTCATAACAGGTGCAATATGATTTTTTTTTTTTTTTGCCTTCAAAAGAGAATGTGAGAGTCAGCATGAGCTACATCCTATGGAAGAAGCTGTCTGGGATAAATCAGATTATGATGAGGGATGTGTGAAAGGAAGGACAGTTTCTATTTGAGATCACGCATGTTGTCCATGGTCTTGAAAGATGAAATATTCTGCTCTGGTGTATAGGACTTGAAGGACAGGCTGAATGCAGTGACTGCAGGCGTTCTCACTAGCAACTCGGGAAAACTATATTTTGTACCCAGTCACACAGAGCGACATATAACAGTTTATGCTCTTGCCTTTTTCTTTTCCTTTTCTTCCTTCTACCCCATCAACAAGCAATGCTAAATTGCTTCCCACACTGTATTGTGGTGTGCAACTGAAATGGGAGAATAAAAAAGAATTTTGTGGTTTTAATAGCGGGAGCGGAGCTGAGTACTGCTGTGACAAATGGTCTTTGAAGCTGAGGGTTTATGACGTGGTTTTAGCTTCCATGTTTCCATGTTAAATCCTGGAATACGTCAACACAAGGGTAGGAAAGAAAGAAGAACGTGGTGTCTGGGTCAAGCGACCAGATGTTTGGATGTGGAGCAAGGCTAGATATTCCCGTGAATAAAGAAACAGTTCAGCAGTGCATTTCATAGGCTGAAAAATTAAAGATTTAAAATTGCCGTAGGTGATACAACCGGGTCCAGGACCCAGCGGGGGGACATGTCCACCTTCGGCAGGTTTTTCTGGCATTTGCTCTGCATGAGAATCTTGGCATTTCAGAAGTTTGGGGTTATTGCTGCCGAGAAGCAAGAAGCCAGGTTAGAGTATCTGCAACCCAGCATGGCAACTTGTGTCCTTATGAACAAACAGGAGTGAAAATAAGAAGTCTGATCATCTTCTGGGTTTCACAGGTAGAGAAATGTAAATACCCAAAGTAAGACTTCAGGTTGCACAGGGAATGCCTGGCAGGGTGAAATGGAGCCAGCAGCTTCTGAGACCCAGATCAGCTCCCTCTTTCCTCAGCAAAAATCTTCTTCCCACATAGGTCTTGAAGTTATTAGCAGCTGTTCCTAAACTGAAAGCTGCTTTCTGAAATTGGAGCACAAAAATAATCTTTCTCCTTCTACTCAAGCCTAACACAAACCTCCGCAGATAGAAGGGAATGGAGAATTAGGGAAAGCAAAATATTCCTTTTTATTTAATCCGCTAGCAAAAAAAAATCCTTCTTAAAACCATACAACAAACAGAAAACCTGCGCTGCTATAGATCTTGTTACTAAAAAGGAGTCTATCCAAGCAATCTGTCCGCCTGCCTTTCTTGCTGTGCTGGTACTTTTCTGAAACTGTTGAGTCTGCATTTTTATTCCTCCTCACACTCTTATATCCAGAGTAAATGATGCCAGACTCCATCAGCTATCTGGACATCTTTCCCACACAATTTTCAGTCTTGACTGGGGGGAGAAGAGGGGGAAGTTATCTCCTTCAGTTTAAACATGATGAAACAAAACAATTCCCTACAAGAAAGCAGTAGAGATCATTTGAATTTTACATGCCTCGGATGGAGGAAGCATAACTTCACTGTCATTGAGGCTGCTTATTCTCCCTTCGCACTTACATTTGTTGTCAAAGGATCATTTACCAGCCTAAAATGCAGGTAAAGCATTGAAACTTCATCTGCAAGCCTGGCAGGGAGGAAGCAAGCATGATTGCTTTGCTTATGTCTTAGGGTCTTCCTCATCCCCCTTCCTTATGGCTTTGCTTTGATTGTGGAATCCTGACAAGGAGACTGTTCATAGCATCTGTTTTAATAAAAGTTGATCCTGAGCAGGGCCTGGGAGGTGTGACTGTTATAAGTAGCAATGAGATGCCAATTGGACAGGTCATAGAAAGCAAAATTTGTCTTTTATCTCTCCGGGGTATTCTTTAGCCATGAGAGAGCAAATAAGACATCCTTAAAAAATAAAGTTTAACTCGCTTGATTTCTTAGCAGGCAGAAGTAGAGGGTGAAGTGCTGTGCATCGTGTGAAGTATTGTTGAAGTATTGGGTATAAATAGGGATTTATGTTCACCTAGTGCCGTGACATCCCTGGAACTCCTGCCATCTGATCAGCTATAGATGCCTTAAACCCCTGGGAGAGCAGAAACTCTCTCATTGTAGCACCAGAAGATAAGACCCTGATATTTTACTGAAAGGAGAAAAGATACTGTGCTTGTCTTTATTTGAAAGTAACTTTAGAAAAAGTTGCTTTCCTTGAAGAGGAAAGGTTCTTGAGCAAGCCTTTCTCAGAGCACAGCATGCTTTTACGGCAATCCGAGCCCGTTTGTCCGTGTCACCTTAACATTTAGTTTCTACTTTGCTGATATCAATTAAGGAGGAAATTCAGAAAGGTCAGTTAGTGGCCTATTACTCACACACAGCCCCAGAAGTTAAGAAATTATGGGTAACTCCCAGCTAGAACAGCTTGTTTCTTAGCTCACATTATAGCTGTTTGGGCTTTGAACTCTATTGCTTTTAGTTCAGTCCCTGGGATTTTAGCCAAGGTGCCTTCTGTCTCATCTCCATGTGCAAGACCCAGATGGCATCCTCCTGGAAATGTCCATTTTCCCCTTTCCTTTCACACTGGGAAATAATACACATGCTGCTTCAGGTCTTTGATCAACTTATGTATAAATCCAAATAAAATAGAAATATCCACATGATCTTTCCCCGCATGCTAGTGGGCAGGTGGCACAATCTTAAAGAGATTAAAGGCTTTTCACCCCCCTCTTTAGAAACAGTAATTTCATTCTATTTTTAGAGGTTGGAGACTGTCTATATCTACCCAGAGAGTTGTCCTTTACCCAATGTATGTAAATAACAACCAGCACTACTGTGAAAATAAGATGAAGCCTCTTAAGTCCTGCACAACCAGGGCGTTTCCCCAGCAGTGACAAAGCCCTGTGGTAAAGAGTGTTTCTTCTCCTGGCAAAAGGGTGGTTTGGTGCCATGAGAGGCCCTTGGTGCATGCATCCTCTGTTCGCTTTTCTCACCCGCGCCCCAGCGAGCGGGCAGCGCTCGTCGTCATTCGGCTCACGCGGCATCGTTGTCTGGGAGTCCCTCATTTAGCGATTTATGGGCCATGTCAACCTAATTTAGTGTCTTAATACTGCTGGTCAAGGACCATCAGCGCCTTCGAAACCTCCGTTGTCCTTGGTAGGGAAGGGAAGCAGAACACAGCTTTCTGGGCAGCCGAGGGACAGGCGTGTTGGAGGCAGAGCCGATATACATCATCGGAGATAAAGTTATTTCTCCGCTGGCAAAACGAGCTGAAAAAGCAGCATCGAAACAAGTAGTGGGAGAGAATGGGGTTGGAAATATTTGCTTTGGGTGTCCTGTTCCCTGAAGGCAGCAGTGCTCGGGTGTGGTGTCGGTGGCAGCTCTTGAACAGGGTTGTCCTCAGACCTTGCTCACTGGCAAGTTCTCCCAGCTGGGCAATCGCTTCCATCCTCAAGAACAGGGAGAGAAGTCAATGCTGAAGTGCTTTTAGCAACACCTGCAGCTTGGGGTAAAATACTCATAGTTGTAGACTTGGGATGAACCCTGCTTCCAAGCTGAGAAGCCCTTGTGTAAGCGATGCCAGCTTTCTTAGTTTGCAAACAAGGTTTTCACAACTTGCTCTAATCTAGCCTGCTTTGCGCAGTATAGCAATGAAAAAATATTCCTCTGTAATTCAAAAGTCCACTCACCAGGAGCCATGTTAGAGGTGGCTTTGTGCTGATACAAATGGAGAAAACAAGAAGGAGCTGTCAAAAACAAAAACCGCAAAAAAAAATCCCTGCATTAAAAGAGAATAGTAGCTTAAGTAGGAGATTTGTAAGCAAAAAGGACCTACAGTGGATTGGGGATTACCTGAGTGTATGTCTTCTCTGGAGTACTGCAAGGAGAAATTACATTATATTCTCTTTCTGAAGGATTCTGGGGAAGGTTTATATCCATTTTCTCTTGCAGAGAGAATTGTGCAGATCCTGATGTTAGAGGTCCATGCTGCTGGACTCGGCTCCTCCACCCCCTTCTGTCAAGTTCCCAACAGGACACTCTTCCCTCTCACTGAGTATTTACTTGTTTTTTTTTTTTAAGTGGGCTTTTATTCCATTTAGATGCTGCGTGAGTTTTGAGCTTGATGTAGCACAGTGGAGGTTCACATGTGATTGCTCTTAGTCACTTCTAATATAAAAATACAATAATTATGGTTTTTATTTACAACAACATTCGATGGTGAAGCCTTTTTCTGTCTGATTCTACTCCTTACTCCTGTGGTCCTGTCCCTGGCCGTTGCTCATAGAAGGCCCCGGAAGGAATCACTTTGCAGGTATTCAGAGCAGCTTTTTTCTTGTTGAGCCTTGCTCATCTTGTTGGCTTTTTGCAGGGAGTCCAGGCCAAGGACGTGCAGTGAAACAGTTTGTTCTGCAACTAGTCTTCTCAAGCGGGGAGGAAAAAACCCAACACCTCTGGCTTTGAAATTCCTCATGCAGTTAGAGCAAGGGGGCTTTTTTTTTTTTTTTGCATTTCTTCCAATAAGAAATTTTCAAGGAAAGCGTTTTATCTTGCTGATAGGAGAGTATTAAAAACACAGGAGGATGCCGTGAGAATGTGTAACCTTCATTGCTGTGAATCCAAAGCGAGGCAAGAGATAAAGTGCCCGTGCCTTTGTCCTATTAGCTGCTCCTGTTTACTGTGCAAGTCTGTTGAGGTGTTTAATGACTTTTCACATCACCATGGGGACACTGAGACAAGAGAAGCACTCATTTCCAGTCTTCTCTCTTTCTCCTCCTTTTTTTTACTCCTTTGCCTCATTCTTTGATATTTTTCCGTGATGTCTTGGCTGTCCTTGTTCATGTATAATGTTTCTGTTTGCTGTGGGTTTGTCGCAGGCAAAATCTCTGGGGCAATGGCGCAGGTAGCAGTAAGCAAGCAAAGGAATTGGCTCTGTTTTGTGGCAAAAGATTACAGGGAAAGCATCAGTGAGTGTTGCTGCAGCAGAAACATGGAAGAGAGATGTACAGGCAGCACATCCCCAGTTTCCAAGGACTTCTCCAGTCTGTGATCCTCGCAAGCTGCCTGTGTTTGCCGGTGAGAGCCCCAGGCCGGCTGAGCTGCTTTGCAGTTTACAAACAGCTCTGCGTTCAAAAGTTCACCAGGATTTATAATGTGTCGGTGCCGCGTGAGTCATCAGCGCTGGGGACTGAACTCGCAGACCTCTCCGTCTAAATCCAAGAGCTGCTATAGCCTGAGGCAAAAGGCCACTGCTGCGAGACGAAGGTTGCAGGAGAGCCATAAAACACTGTGGCCACCCCCTCTTTGGTGGGGAATGCTGTTGGCTCTCCCCTTGCAGCAGTGACCGTGGGGAGACGTGGGTGGCTTTGCCTGCCCTGCAGAGCGGCGGCTGCTGCATCACCCATGGTCGGTCCCCTGTGCTGTGCAGCCCGTGGGGCAAAGCAGTGACCGGGAGGGAGGAGAAGCGGGGAGAGAAAGTGCTCCAGAGGAAAACTGGAGGTGAGGTGCAAAGTTCAGCACCGCGGGAGGTCCCGTGTTGGGTACGGTGGCTGGTGATGTCTCCACAGCATCAGCTGCACCCAGACAGGGCTGGTTCTCAGTGCGACGTGCAGGGCGGTACCCAGGGGCAGAAGGTCTGTAACACAAATGAAAAGTGGCTTTAGCTGCTTTCTCGCTACTGACTTTTTAGCAGATACAGGCAAAATGGATGCGTGTGCTCGCTCCATCTATCCACAGGCCCCTCACCTTCTGTGTGCAGATGAGGCTTTAATAGCAAATACTGAGGAGGTTTTTACTACAAAGGTTATTTTCTCCTGATAGCTCCCTGCTCACCCTTGCTCAAAACAAACAGCACTAGGGGCACGGAGGCAGACTGCTCCGAAGTTAATCAGCAGCGGTCTGTAGCCTTGGAGGGGTGTGGATATGACTTATTATTCTGCTGGATGGAGATGGTGAGGAGGGGAGGGGGTGGGAAGTGAATAGCCCCTTCTGCTCTGTTCCATGTAACTAAACCAACCAGCAGACATCACCAGGACAGCAAGTCACAGTGTGTTACTTAGAGAAGGTGTGAATTTGAATGGTTCCTGACCCTGCTTAGCAGAGGTATCGTGCTTGGCTTCTCCGGACTGCTATTATATATGAACATTAACTGCTCAGGTGTAAAACGGCACTGGCTTAGGTCTGGTCCTGCAGTGTGAGGCTGCGGTGGCAGCAACCTGTCAGTGTCGTGTAGCTGCATGGTGACCCCAGGGATTTCACTTTGAACGATGGCACGTGGCTGCTTCAGGCAAACCAAGGACACCAAATTCTTGCCTGAGAGAAGCTTCTCTAGGCAGCATCTTTTCCATCCTGATTTTAAACCTTTGCAGCTTTCTGTGCAAGTGGGGCTATTGGGGCATACAAAAGAATGCATGCGTGCATCTTCTGGAGTCAAGCACATATACCCATCTACGCCCATACCTAAGAGATTCAGTCTAAATGTCTACACAATAAGCAAGGCTGCAGAGTCCAGTTGCCCTACAGGTTGCTAAATGGCTGTGGTGGTGGGAAGTGCCTTGAGAAATGTCCTCTAACTGGGAACTTAATCTTCTCTTTGGTGGTTGATTCCCAGGAGCATGGTGATGGCAGTTCTGTGTGGGACGGTGCAGACATCTGTGCAGAGCAAGAAAGGCTTTAGTTTGAAATAAGGCTGCTGGGAAAACAAGAAAAGAGCTTTCTGTTGCTCCTCTCCACCCCCAAAATATCAAAGTTTTGGAGCTTTGTTTTCATTCTCATGCAATGAGAAGTGGGTGAGTTGCTTGGTGGAGCAATGTGAACTCTGCCTGTTTACTGCCCAGGGGTGAACCATCCCCACAGCTGCACATATTTGCATTCCTGATGCTGGCTGCCTCCCGCATGTTTCTGATGACCACTTAGTCTGCCCAGCCTGTTGTTGGCTCTAGAAGTTGCACCCTTAATTTGGTGAACCAGAATTTTCCACTGGGAAAGCAATGAGGTCTGCAAGAATTAAATCTTGGGAGAGTTTCCCAAGGGTCTGCATCCCATGGAGCAGAATCTCACGGAAGTGTTGATATTCCCAGCCTTTGTTCCAGCTGTCTCACTGTAACTGAAGCTAAAAAACCTATGGATTTGACCTCATTGTTTTCAGTCAGAGCTTCAGACCATGGCAAATCTTAGAGATACAGAGTGGAAGACATCAAAAACATCTTGAGAAAATAGCATGTATTCCAAAAATTGTGGTTTTGTCAAAACCAAAATATTTTCCTGGAAGGAGTCTGTTTCAATGATAGTTCCAGCTGGGACTAGTTGAAACAAATAATTTAGATTTTGTTTTGATATCACTTCACTATTTCGATAAAATAAAAAGTACCAGCTACATTTATTATGACAGATCACACTGTAATAAATACAAATGTCTATGGCCACTGTTTTGTAATATATTATGCTGCTTCGAGAGAAGCAAAATGGACCATATTACTATTAAAATAGTGTTGCAACACAATTGAAATAAAATATTTTAAGTAACAAATCAGCTCTAAAATTTTAATTCTATGAGAAATACAAAAATCTCAACTTTTTTCCTGAGTCAGATATAAAAAGGCAGTTATCTATATAAATTCATTCTCCCACCCAAGTAATTTTGATTCAGAGAAAGAGGTGAGAAATAACCTACTTGACAATACTGAAATAACTTATTCAACAGATTAGAAACTGATGGAACTTGTCCTTCTGCAAAATTAAGTGATAGGAAGGCCACATGTGCATGTGAATATGGGAATGAATGCGTGTATTATCACTTATAGTATTTGACATCAGGATCAGCCCCCTTCTGTGCTAAATATTGCACATTCCAACAACTTAAGATCTCAGTGGCTGAGGTAGATATAGCTGCACGGCCACATGCAGTTGTGTTTGTGATGTGCTCCATGGTACCTTTGCTAACGTGGGGTTGCAATCACAGATAGCAGCGGTAAAGATGTGAAAGCTTTGGCTTTAACCAACGTGCTGGCACTGAAAAAAAGAAACTTCTTGGGGCTGCTAGGGACATGTATCCTCAGCCATTTCAATAGGTAACAGCAATGTGTTGAGGTCTCATCAGCTTTGCAGCAGAACAAGAATTGTCCTTGTTGGCCATGACAACCCCCAAGCACACGTAGTCAGAGGCTGCTGCTTTTTAAAATGGAACGGGATTTGTGAGTTGGTTTCAAAACCTACTGAAGGCTGTGCTTATTTTAAATATCCTGATTTTTTTTCAATGGCTGGATTGGTGATGGGCAAAGTTACAAGCCCTTCTCAAAGAATAACTCCAGATGATGACCTCAAGATTGCATCTGTCCTGCAAGTAATTGTTGGGAGTATTTTAATAACAAGAAGCAAAGTCAGGAGAAAATTCTGCTTTTAGTTAATCTATTAGAGAATGTGGTTGCTGGTAATGAAGTAATAATTAATTCACTGAGTTATACGTTTGCTTTATTTATGGATGCACTCGTTACTTATACATATTTTTACTGCTTAATATTTAAAGTGCACTAAGGGCATGTAAGATGCAGAAGCAGAGCCTTTGTGCCGTGATGCTGTGGAAAAACTCCAGCTGCTTGATTTGCAGAAGGGATCAGATCCCCAGGGTCTAGTACCTGCTCAGCAGTAGCCTGGGAACTGTCTGGGTGGGAATGATGAAGTTTTGGGTCCTGCTGGAGCCAGGAAAGGGCCAGAATATGATCCAAAGCAAGACTGCTTGTCTGGGCTGATGATGACGCATCCCCCACAACGCTGCCAGTCCTGAGCATACGAAAATCGCGGTGTAAAGCATAAAAATCATGAAATGTACCAAAGAAAATAACAGCATATGGAAGATTGCTTTTATTTGGCATGCTTGCTTTTGAAAATTTAGGAGTTATATTTTTAAGCCTTATCCCCCTCCTCTTACTGAAGCAAGGAGGGTTAGAAATTTGCACTTAATTATTTTTGCAAAAGACATAGTCAGAAAATCCTTTAACACTGTAGCTTAAATGTACCAGGTTATTACAAAATGTATGACACAGTAAGATCATTTGGTGGTGTTTGCTCACATTTGCACCTAGATGTACCCAGGTCTATTTGTATGAGTAAGAGATTTTTTTCAGAGGAGAAAAGGAGAAAGAAATCTATCTGCAAAAATTGATAGAAAACAGACTTCCCCCCCCCCCCCTT